>VYZV01011273.1:90987-136904 GCA_013401275.1 Pandion haliaetus | reverse complement strand
TCAGTAGTGCCTCGGTTCTGTGTTGCTGTGGCCCTGTTCTGTTAGGCTGCGATTCTTACTCTTTATTCCTTGTCCTTTTCCTCACATCAGTGTGGCTCTCTGTCCCGTTTGTTAATCCAGCGGCTGTCCCACCCTCCAAGGGCTATCTTGCTGTGCTCATCGTCTCTCTAAATAGTGTGATCCTGCCAGGTGCACCTGCTGCCAGCACATGAAGTCATGTATATTTTGTTGTTGTTGTTTGTTTTCTGTTTTTAATACCAGTGAGGGCATTGGGATGAAGAATTTAGGTATGTCAGAGTGGCTGCCTGCCATAGGCAGTGGGATCAGCTCAGATGCATTAAACCTTGCAGGAATGAATTCATGCCTTATCAGCACTATCCAGGAACCCTTGGACAGTACAAAGGCTGTACCTGGAAAATTTATACCAAAGCGTTCTTCTTAGTTCAGCATGGGATGATCCCATTGTCCCAATAACTTAACACTGTGTTTTGGAGACAGGTTAATAAAATGGCGTTCATTCTTTCCTTATACTCCTCTGCTGACATGAGAGTCCTTGTGGACGTTTGTGTATTTCATTAATGGTTTGCAAAGCTTCACTGGTTAAATATTTTGATAGGTTATGATCCTGGCAAAGTGTTTATGAAGAAATGTATATAGCTTAAATACAGGCTAGATTGTCTTGTAAAGGAACCACTAAATTGGGCCTGATGGGGAAGTAAATTTACTTATTAAATTCATGACTGCTCCTTGGATTTTCTTGCCAGTAGATAAAGCAGTGTTCAAAAGCTTAGCTGAAATTTAAAGAAACACTGGGCTTTTTATGGCTAAAACTTAACCAGACAGGAAGGGAAAGTATTAAGACTGCACTTCTGTCTCAAGGCCCGTAGCTAGCTACAAGGCGAGAGGTGCATAGAACAAATTTTTATTCTCTTTTCACACAGTTTCTTATGTTTCCCCAAATATACATTCCAGCCACTGTCAGAGAGCATATGGGTGGACTGCTGGTGTGATTGAGGTAGTTCTTGTACCAAAGGCATGGTGTGCAAGCTGTGCTGAGCAGATAAGGGCCAAGTTCCCGGCTGAAAAACTTTTTACATCTATGAAACTGTTACTGCAGTCTTTTAACCAGTCATGTTCTCCACGTGGTTCCTAATCTGGACTTCTTGCACTGTTCATAGTGCTTTGCATTGCTCTACACAGCAGTGTAAATAATTACCGTTGTGGTAGCACCGTAACTTTTGAGTATTTTTACACGAGTATAAAATTGGTCATCATTTTGTGGAGCTGTTTTGCAGTTAATTTCTCTGCATATATTTCAGTGATATGTTGCACATGCTCAGCTGCTCAGTGTGTTCAAATGCGAGCGTGCAACTGTGTGATGAGTGCAACTACTTGAGGACGTATATGGACATTAGGTATTAGTATATAAATACACGTATAAAATTTAGAATATCCTGTACTGTGTTTCTGTATAGCTGTACATTGGTGACTGTATGATAGTCAAACATAAAATGTAATTGCTTTTTGTAATCTTTTTCAAAAACAAGCAACTTCCCAACTGAGGACAATTCTTAAGTGTGTGCTTGTATCTGCCTGAGTCTTCTCGTGAAGCTGCACGTCCTGGAAACAGAGCGAGAGCATGTGTGCCCCTCCTAGCATGCTTCTTGTATTGATGTCTTATTCACTCTGAAGCCTACTGATGATGTTCTAGAGCTGAGCTCTTTGAGGAAGTACCTGGTAAACTTCAACTTTATGTCAGTTGCATATGCAAAACTGTTTGTGTTTTCAGAAATGTACAGCAGTAAAGAGACAAGAAAGACAATCCTAAAATTAAGCAGAATGGTTTTTCTCTGAGAGAAGCTGATTGTTGTAGTACTTTGTTTTAGCCATTTTCTACCCTCATCTTGGACAGCAGCAACGCTGAATGTAAGAAAAAGCCTGGCTGTTGCCCAAGGTAGATGGGGCATTCAATACCTTAAGCATTAATACCTTGCTTTTGCGCTGCTGTGGGCCGACTCAGTTGTAGATTAGTCTTGAGAACGTGTTGTGATTAGTGCAAGCATCCAGCAGTCTTGTCTTCCTGAAAGTGGAGTGGCTTTTGCTGGTGATTGTGAACTGGGAGAGTGCTTGGATTAACCAGAAGTAGTTGTGTAACACTGGCGTGGCTGTTACAGCTGTTGTCCTTTTATCATTGCAACTGTTCAGGGTAAACAATGTCTCTGAATTTCTTCTTTGGCAAGAAGAGGATTGCAGTCACATTCATGTTTTCTATAAATAGGAGATTGCTGATCTCTGCAGTGGGAGCAGAATTAAAGCCTGTTTCACCCTGGCTGGTGACCTGACTTACCTTGATTAACACCTGATAGTCCATTTTAAATGGTAACCACTTTCATCTTAAAATAAAATAAGGCGAATGCAGCAGAACACCTGGAAACAGACCAGTAATTCAGAATAACAAGATCTAGAACTTGGATGAAAAGGCTTTTGTTTGTGAAAATAACCTCCAACACCTTTTGTACCTGCTGAAGAATGTCAGCCAAGGTGTTAAAGACGCTAACCTTCAGCAAGTTTTATAGAAAGAGGTGTCTGTGGAGAAGAGTGGGAAATTTAGTTTATATACTCACTCAGTGAGGGGACTGTTGCATGATGTTCAGGTCTTACAGGACTCCGGAGAATCCACGCAGGAGTTTGATGTACAACTGCTGCCACAACAGGAACAATTTCTTCTAGTGCTGCGCCCTAGTAAACACAAAGGTGGTTTTTATAAGTCACAAGGCTCTAATCTCCCTTTATGTGAGGTTAAACCATTGTATAGTGTGTTTCTTTAGTGAAACACAGTGGGCTTTTCTTCATCTCTGACCACAATCTTTGTCAAGATGCTGTTGAAAAGGCAATGGCTGTTTCTAGCTGCTAATGGCAGGTGCTTGCTAGCCGTAGCCACTCTTCAGAGGGTCTTCCTTAGATCTGTTTGTAAAGCTACCCATCTTTTGCTTCAGGGTTTCTGCAAATGCTTTCATTTGTTGCAGATCAAGTCTCCTTTTGCTCAGCTCCATATCTGCGGCTGCAAAATATCTCAGTGGTAACTACAAGCCTTCCCCTGGGAGAAATGTTTGGGAAAGTATTTGATGTGTTTTAATTTGATAGTTCAGCCTTTGGAAACAAGGAGCCAGTTCCAAACTTGTCCACCTGGTATTTCAGAGATGCTAGCCTGAGAATCTCCCATTTTTGTGGTCTCTGAAATAATCCAGTAAGTTTCTATGCCTTCTGTTCTGTGTACAGCCTTGTAAAGAGGCATTTATCCAGGAATAATTGGAGGTGTTGATTAGTCAGGGCACAGTTGAAATTTAGCAATGGTGAGGGTGTCAAGCTCTACCAGACATTCTAATTTCCTCTGAATTTTGCATGTCCACATGCAGTGCTTGCATCTGCGTACAGGCATTGCTGTGCTGAGAAAGAGAAAGCAGTAATTTGGCCTTTGATACGAGTGTAGGGGTTCTTCCCTACCTGGGTTGGAAGAGCCTGTTTGTTTTTTAAACTTCAGTGTAGGCCACACAGAGGGAGGTGGTTGACACAGCTTCTTGCAGAAAGGAGAAGGAACATGAGGCTTCGAAGAGCTTATGGTGAGAGCAGGCCGGGGAGTAAATTACCCTTGCAAAAGTATTAGTGCAGTTCATAATAAATGGAGACTGCCTTTCCAAGTCCTTTAAATTCCAGTGCATGTGACCATGGAAACAGCAGTGTGTCACTGTGTGTTTGGTAAATCTTTCAAGTGCTCCTTATAAACCTAATGAAACAGGCTTTCCAGTGGGTCAAGTAAGAACTTTAAAATGAATTTCTATCCTTGCTTTTGAAGCAGGATTAAGTAGCCATTTGCTAATGGTTTAAATTTTGTGTGTGAATTTCTGTGACTATTAACTCCTTAAAATACTTTACTCAGTGAGCTGTTGCACTGAGATATGTTTCCTTAAAATAGACTTAATTGCACCAAAGTGGAATTTCCCAGCAAGCTTGAGCCCTTCAAAGCTTTCTTGGAAAAGGCTTTCTATTCTCTGTAAAGAAAACCTTAACGATTTTATTTTTCTGTAACCATCTTGAAGCTCTACTGTTAATTTTATATCCCTCTTGTCTTCTGGATTAAAAAGAGATGGCCAGCTTTCTTGCTTATGATATTTGGAGTTTTTGTAGGCTCTGTGAGCCAAAAGACTGATTTTTTTCCCCATCAAGTGGCCATCATGGTGTTAACAGCTCATGGGTCAGAAGAGCTTAAGGGATGTACTTACCCAGAGCTAAGCCATCGCTCTGGGATTTCGACTCTTTGTAGTTGCTTGCTGAACAAAACAGGATAAGGACTAGTTATAAAATGAGATGAGTGTTAAAGCACACTAAAATGAGGTATTTGTTTTCTTGAAAATACTTTCTTATAAGCCTTGGGTGTCTAATGTCAAATAGCGTGTAGCAATACCAAAATTCTAAATTTTTGTTTTTTTCTTTTTAAAGGCGCCTGCCATTACTTGGGAGAACTTTGAATCTTTCCAGGAAAGATTTGAACTACAACACTTAGGAAATGTGCCTTTAGTAGTGGTTTGGCTTTCATAAAATTTCACTGCAGGTTGCTACGGGCACTTGCTTGAAACTGGGATAGAGCTTTTAACATAAAATCACTTCCCACCCCATCCTGTTGTTTCAAGATACCTGCTGGTAGTGGATCTACCATGGCACTGCACTGCACTGAGGCTGTACTTAAACTGATTTACAGATCTACTAGGGAAAATGCTTTGTGAAAAATCAGCACCTTCTGCAGAAAGAGAATGTCACTGTGCTAGTACCGCTATTAGAGAACAACACGGAGAAATGTCATTTTGGGCAGGATCCTCTGCATGTCTCCTCCCTTTCTGATGCATTATAAATATCTTCAATGACACTGAATTTAATATAGCTGCAATGCCTGCTGCGCAGTGTGCATCTTGCCGATTCTCTGGCCAGGTGAGTGTTTGTATGAAAGGAGTTGGCTGTTTCCAGACAGCAGGCTATGACCACACTGTTTCTGTCATCTTATAAAGATCTCTAACTTCCTGATCAGCTGAGGAGACATACCATTCCCTCCATCCCTTTGATGTAATTACCAAACACATACCCACTTGTGTGCATATGCAGACCAGTGGCTGAAAGCCATGCTAAGTCTGGCAGGAGGAATAGACACAGGGTGACCTGCAGGATGGATCTGAATTTCCAGAGCTCTGGTTTCAAAGATCTGCAGAGCGGCTGTGTCGGGTCAGCTGGCTGTAGCCCAGCACCAAATAGCTTGTTTGTGCTGGGCTGGATGTACTTTCCTGCAAGCTTGTCTGTCTGCTCTCTGGCTAATTGTGCTTCCTCATCCCACCTTGTGTTTGATAACGCTTAGAGCTTCCTCTGGCTTTTGCTACGGAAGTCAGCAGGAACTTTGCCACTGACTTTTGCATCTTTTAATGAAGGGCAATGTGTTTGTTCTACCTTCTGCCCACTCTTACCTTTACTGAACTTGCTGCTTACCTGAAGCAATGTTATGCGGAACGCGTGTATTCCCCATAGGCAGGCTGACAGTAAGCTTTGCGTGTGCTTTATCATTGTGTACATGTACCACAAGTGTATTTATAGACAGGAGGAGGTTAAATTCATTCAGGGAAACTTCAGCTTTTCTCGTATATGGAAAATGAATTCTCAGTTTGCAGCAGGTTACCAGCATTAGGTAGTGGTATTTGGCAGCCACGGTGATCGTTAATTCAAGGAAGCTCGACTGAGGATAAGTTTCATATTTAATGATTTGATGAAGGTCTTCACAGATACACTTTTGTGTCAAATAACCGGCAGATGTTTGGTATTGCTAAGGAATGCTGGTGTTTGATCTGTGTTATAGATGTCTTTGATGTCAAGGAGGGTATTTTTCCATGCTGAGATCTATCGGGGTCATTGCAGCAGGGTGTTTTTTGTTGCTGATGATTTTTTGGGATCTCCCTCCTCTCACTTCCTCCCTCTGGTCTTCTAAGGATTTCTTGCATTGAGATGTTAGTACTTGCTTTTATTTTTTTAAAGTTTCTTAGAAGTTCAGCGTTGGCTTCCTGAAAATGAAAGGAGAGAATCTCATTTTCTGCTTCAAAGCTGCCTTTTAAGATCTCTGGATTGCTTTGTTTTCAGGGTGTTCTGTAAGCAATCAAAGGCATTTGAGTCTACAACAGACCCATCTCAATCTGATCTGCTTTCAAGTGTAACCATATTTGTACATGCTGATGCCTGTTTTATGTCTCCATTTCACTCTTTTTAAAGTCTGTGACCTTTTCTCTAGGATCCTAATAAGCAGTTTTCCCTGTTGGATACCTCAGTGGGAGTAGATAATTACTACATACAATCATGATTTGATCTAAACGGGCGTACAATCCCAGCTGGAATGAGTACGTCTTCCACATTTCACGCTCTTTCTGGTCTAGATGGAAGCATCTGCAACTTTGCTGTGTTTATTATGGTGTGTTGGTTGCAGGCATTGCTTGTAAAATGTGCTAGATTCCCAAACTGCAATGAAATTACATCTAGTTTTCTCTTCAAAACAGAAATAAGATTCTTGGATTAATGTGGCAGCTTGCAAGAATGCACCTAATAAGGTTTCATTTTTTCTCAAACAGTAGATACCAAAATCCTGGGTAGAACACCTTTGTGCCAAAGCTGACGTTATTATCTGTGTCATTGCAGAATATGGCGTCTGTGAAAACTTGCGGAAATTGGAGATCACAGGAGTGTCCTGTCGAGATGTTTATGCCAAACGTAAGTGATAAAACTGATATAGATCGGTATATCCTTGCTTAGTACCAATTTTGAAAGCATATACGTGTTGAATATTTGTTAAACTTTGATGGCATAAGTTATTCAGACTTACTTGCTAATGGCAGGGGTTTCATCTGTGAAGTTGACATGTTTGGAGTTTTATTTAATGCTAAGCAGATGCCAAGAATTGGGATGTGTATGCCCCCCAATCCTTTGGTGGGGAAAGAGCATGTAATTTAACTTTATAATAAAGCGTATTGAGGATTTTTCATCCTTTCCTGTTTTGCCATTTTCAGATCTTGCTAAGGAATTAACTGATATTTTTTCATAGCCCTAATGTAGCCAAGTCTTGATCTCGGTGAAAGGATGCTGTTATATGCTGACAGTGGGAAAGTGCTGTAGGTAAAGGCATGAGTGTTCCTCTGGGCTGCTCCTGAAGGAGGAGAGCCTGGCAGGGCTGGGCCTCTGCCGAGGTGTCAGTGCATTTTAGGAATGTCTGGGGGAGTGGGACCCGAACTCCTTAGACCCACTGTGCCTTCTGCAAGATAGATGCACAACTTTTGTCTTACAGTAGGGAGGGGTGGGGGCATCGTCGGATGAGAGAAAGCAGGGTTAGCTAAGGACTGAATGGAGTCTTGGATCCACGGTGAGGCTGTCTCCCCTGTCACCAAATCTTGCCCTTTGCAGTCAGAAGCTGAGCTGGTTGCTCAGAGAGCCTCGCGAAGCCCCCAGGAGCTCTCATACCAGCACTGTCAGGCTGTGTTGTCTTGGTTCCCCACCACAAATTTTGTAAGGGAGTTTACCTGTGGTCCTTAGGATAAAAAACAAGACTTAACCTGTTCAAAGAAGGTCCTGCTTCATGAAACAAAAGCAGGGAGATCAAGCACGAGAGGTCTCTGTAGGCTTTGCAGACCCAAAATCTGGCTCAGCTTCTACATGTGCTGTGTTTGCTGAACACTGAAGCAGTGACGACCTCAAGCATTGATCTTAATGCTGGAAAGAAGAACAGGTAGAAGGGTTTTAATCCCATCTTTAAAAGACTTTTTGAGCATCCACAAGAAAATTATTTCATCACCTAGTGCCCCTTTTTACCTGTTTGTGTACTACGAATGGAACTGCCTAATTTTCCTGGGTGGGAGGGGCTGAGGGATGCTGAACTGGCACTTTGATGTCCACGGAGAAATCTCGTTAGCATGTGAGGCCTCCCTTACTTCCCATTCAGTCCGGTATCTCTGTATGACACTGGTGTGGTAACAGCCATACAGCATACACCATATCGGGTCTTAATTCTGCATTGCCAGTCTTAAATGACAGAACATCTCTTCATGACCTGTAGTCTTTCTCACTACAGTGGTTCCATGGTTCAGATATATTAAAGTGATATTTAGTGGGTTTTTTTATGCACAAGTTATATGTAAAAATGTCCTTACTGGCTCGCAGCAATGGTCTCTCTCTAGCCCAGTACTGTATCTCACAGCCATAGCTGTGAGCATTCACCCAGGGAAGACCAAGAAGAAGGCAAGCCTATGTGATACTTTCCTAAGTACTCTCCCAGCTTCTGTTTTCAGATTGGGGGATTTCCAGAGTCTAATGCGGTTTGTTGATTTAATAGCCCTTAGTAGATCTGTCTTACATGTATGTTTCCAGTCTTCCTTTGCGCCGAAGTAGTTTCTGAATCCATTGGCAGAGTTGCACTTGACGTGTGAGAACCACCTCTGTGATAGACTTTATTGCACTTCTGAATAAGGACTGTGTCCGTATCCATTCAGCAGTCCTAACTAGCAATGGTTACTCTAAAGTCAGAATGCTTGGCAGCAGTTTCAGGCTTTCAGGGATGCACGATCTTAGCTCTCCTGCTCAGATTCAATAGTTTGCCCTGTTGCAAACACTTAGTGCAACTGTTTCATGGTGGTGTGACCCCATTTTCTCTACCATCCCATAAACTTTAATTGCAGAGGAGTTAATTTGGGGCTACTGGCAGGATGCATGTGCACTTTTCTGTCCACTGTGCTTCTGTAAAAACTAGTGTGGGAAATGAGGAATTGAGCTTAAGTGCTAGAAAGCATAACTAATCCAAGGCCTGGGCTACTGTCTGTGTAGTTACTTGGCCTAAGTGGTCGTCTTGAGACAGTGGTGCTCGTTATGATCGCACTACAGAGTTTGGGGAGGACCCTGATTCCACTTTGAATTCACTGGATGCCATTTGTAAATATTGTCTGTGGGAATCTTGAACATGCCAAGCTCTGTGTGAGTAATCCTTCTAACTGGGTGTACCTGAGACTGGGGCTGATGGAAACAAATGGTGCACCACAACTGGAAGTAAAGTCAAAAGAGAGTTTGACTTTCCTACGTGATTGGTCCAGATTCATCGTACTGTTACGTGCTGGTTACAGTGGAGCAGAATTCCCTGGTACTTACCCTGCTGTGTCTGTTCAGGTATAAACCCACGAGTGAAGTCGGGGCGTTTTATGAAAATCCTTCCCGACTACGAGCACATGGAGTACAGAGATGTTTACACCTGCCGTACGTACCTCCTGCTGGTTGATGCTTCCTGCACTAAGCACACACAAGATGCTGCATGGAGTGTGACGTTGCTTTAAGCAAATGATTTTGGGGTGGACCTTGGGACAGTATGGAGGGTGCCAGTTAGTCAGTTCTTTCTGTTGCTCGCTAGTGGAGTATTCTGACCCTTTAGAGTGACAGTGTGAGTAGGACAGGCAGTGAGGTATGTTGGTCTCCTTTTGAAGTGCTTTGAGTTAGAAAATTATCCTGACTGGCCACAAAAAGGAAGGTCTCTGTTCACTCTGTTCTTCATGGACTGCTCCTCTATTAGAACAAAGTATTCAGATACCGTGGTGAGGGCTCCCAAAAGCAAGTTTAAATAAGCTCTGGGCTGGCAAAAAACTTTGTCGTGATCCAGATGAGCTGCATGCAGATCCACAGTCCTTCCTGGTGAAATTAATACTAATTCCCTCTCTGCACAGTGAATCCTTTTAACCACCATCTCCCTCTCTAGCAAACATTCTGCTGGTGTTTCAGAGGTTGTGATTTGCTTTCCTCAGTGAAATAGCTGCTCTGAGTAAACTGTTCCTTCTCTCCTGATGTTGTGTTGAGGGAAGAATAGTAAAACATTGGAGTTAACGGTCGCTGTTCAGCAGGAGCTGGGGGGAAGTACTGATTAGTTTACATCAATTAAGGAAGCCAGTACTGCTTGGTATTTGGAGGGTGTGTTGAGCTGTCTCTAACGCTCCTTTGAGTCTGCAGAGTTTTGCAGACTCAAGTTACTAACTCACGGTGCTTGGGAATGTAGTTTTTCACACATGCTAATGAGTGGAGTGGATGCTGCAGACTTACTTGTGCTAATGAAAGCAGTCGAGCATTGGCCACGCAGAGAAGATGGTGTCTTTAATGTGAGTCATGACAGACAAGCGGCAACAGTGCTACAGCAGGAATCGGTAGCAAGTTTTAGGTTCGGCAGTCCTGTCTGTCAACACCAGCCGCCTTCTGGAGCTGGATGGGAAGGAGAGGCACGTCCAAGCTGCCCTCCATTCCTTTGTAGATAACTACCTGGGTGTTTGCTCCAAATGTGCCGTCTGTGGTGGCTCTCAAATGGCATTTTGTGCTGTTCCCTCAGTTGTTCATTCTTTAGCTGCACCCCCAAACTTCTGATGTCTCATGCCCCTTTTCTCTAGGGGCTTGTTGTATTACCTGGGGAGCAGCCAGTGTGGTTTAAGATGTAATTGCCCCTTTCCCCCCTCCTGTGTGTTAAGACCATGTTGCCAGGATTTACCATGTCAGTCCTTCCTAATTCATATTCATGCAGCATTAGTCAGGTCAGCTCAGATCACTTTCCCCAGGGTTTAAGCTAGCCTGGCTGATACTTAGTTCTTTCCACTAGCAGGTCAGTTATCACCAGCTGGGGGGCAGTAACTGCTTACATTCCAACTCATTTTGCTTATAGATACCTTACTGCATCCTGAGAGTCCAAGAGACTTGTAGTGGATCAGGTCTTTTCCACTCAGTGAGCTACCTCTGCTTTAAAGACTGCAGATTTCACTGAAAACTCCCATGTTAGGTTTTTGCATTTCTCTGCCCATGCTGTCCAAGCTGGACGGAGGTAATGAAATAAGATTTAGTTAAAAAGACATCTGAAATCATCTGCTTTCCTCCTGTTTTAATAACCCATTCTGGGGTTGTAACTTGTCTGTTCACACCGACGGTGTCTGTGGTGTGCCAGCGCTACAATGCTTGCTTGAATCACCGTGCATTTGCTCAGTGTCACTTCCTTGTCCTGTGTCTAACTCTTAATGAAGAGCACAGGCATTAGACTTTTCCCAGGCAGCCTTTTGTTGGTGGGAGCTTGGGCATTCACTGCTTTTCCTAGTCCGTCCCCAGATGGATTCAAGCTGCCTTTCCATCTGAAGAGCCTGCAGGGCTGCTTGTGGCAACATGGGTAATATCCATGCTGGTTGGGAGTTGTACTGAAGCGTCCAGTGGATGTTATTTTTACTCCGTTTGGTGGGATGTGGGCTCAGAAATTTGGATAGGCAAGAGGCTTCTTCAGGATTGAGAAAAATAGGCAGTGTGCATAGCAGAGGAAAACCTTGGAGAAAGACCCAAGTGCTGTTTTCTTTTGAGGAGCAGGGAGGGAAACAACTGTCAGATCCATCCTGTCTCCCACCAGGGAGAGCCAGAGCTGGAATTCATCAGGTTTTCCCTGCAATGAATATAGCTGCTGGCTTGCTGGAGCCCAGAGACACCCCAGGCTTGAAAATGGATCTGTGATTTTGCTTTGAGACTTGTTTGGGCCTTTGGCCAAGTACCAGCATTTTCCCCAGTAACTTCCTTTCCTGAAAGAACGGGAGGAGAAGGAGTCCACAGCACCCTGAGGAAGTGAGGGAGACGACTTGTCTGTGAAAGTGTCCCTGCTGTGGGCATTTTGTGTGCAGGGAGGGTGAGGCTGGGTGAAGCACTGCTCTCATTGCAGCCTGTTTCCCATCAGCTCATCTGGAGACTTCTGTGGTGCCAAGCAGCTGGGGTTTTAAAAAAATTAAAAGAGAAGAGCTGCTTACAGTAGTGGTGCAAGCTAAGCACAGAAGCTGTTATCCAGTGGGTAGGATTCTTCTGGAGGTGAATGGGACTTTTTGGCCTCCTCCCTCCTTTGCAGTCCCAGGTTTCCAGGTGGTCAGGGCAGTTGGTGAAGCAGGCTGTCTGTGACCCGGCCACGTTTCCAGAACCTCCATGTCTCCTGGTGGACTGAGCTGCAGCTGGAGCTGGCTGTTTACTCAAAGTGAGCACACAAACTGCCCTGGACAGGCATGTGTCTTGGAGTGGAAGGGCTTGCCTTGTCAAGCACTTTCTGCACTGTTGAAAAGCAGTGATTGTAGCTACAGCTCTGAAAGTGCTTCTGATAGGAGCTGGGAGAGGAAGGACATCCTCATCAGTCTTGCATAACTTGCATCAAGTTTTCTGTCCTAAAAAAAAAAAAGCTGGGTTTTATCAGCTCCATGCCAGACAGGGTAGAAGGCAGATTGTGGTGGGTGGAGCAGCTTGTGCACATACCATTTATTAATGTGTAATTACTGCACTGAGACAAGAAGACTGGGAATGTGGTTTGCTTGCTTGCCTTAGTGCTGTTTGTGCTGCACTTGGTTCACTGGGTGAAACCAGGCCATCAATCTTAGATTGTTTACTGCACAGGAAAAGGCTCCTCCAGGCCAATTGGCAGCAGCTGTGGACAATCCTCTCTGCTGTCCTAAACCTCTGTGGAAGTTCTCTGCTTTGGTGTAGTAAAAACACTCTGTAGTTCTTGCTATCTTAAATAGTTAATGAAACAAAGCTGTTGTAACAGCTGCACTGAAACACAATTCTTCCTATAAATTGACACAAAGCAAAACCCATTATTCAAGCCAGACCTGAAGGTTAAAATGGGTTATTATGGCCTTCTGAGTTGGCCATGAACGTCATTGTAAGGCAAGTGTAGTATCTTCTTGCCATCTTCATAGAAATCATCTGCATCCTGTTGTTTGTGCCCAAAATGCCAGATTGCGTGTAATGTCTTTACGTGAAGATTACTGGTCATGTCAGGAAATTACATAGACAAAATTAATGGCTGACAGTGTAAGGACTGGAGGCAATTAGCATCTCTAAGCTTTCCTCAAGAGAGGAGGTTTGTTAAGATCATTCTGTAATAGACATTTTCTCGTGCTTGCTGAAAATGTTCCTACTTGTCCTTCCATTTTGGTGGGATTGAAAGTGCACCTAGCTCTCAGATGAGAAATGGGGAAGCCTCACCTGCTGCAGTAGGCTTTGAGGGGAACTTGGAAGCAGCTTTTGGGCACTGCTGGAATGTAGCTGCTTACTTAGAATTTTTAAGGCTGCTACTGACCTGGTAACACCACCAGATCTCCTGAGCTGGCATGGTCTGTGCGCTTTGTCCGTGCTCTCTTGGTTGCTGTTTTTAAGGATGCTTAACTCTGGAGACAAGTTTGTCTATATAAGGCAGGGAAATTCTTTCAAAATACTCAAATTTCCCTGTTCCTTACTGCTTTTCTGCCCTTCCTTATTTTCTGTTGCTTTGCAGTCTGAGGCATCAAGTACCTTTTCGGTAACTGGAGACGGGAGATACTTTACTTGTTTTTAGCTCTGGGTGTATCATGTGATTTGCATTAACAGGACCATGTTGCAAAAGTTTTCTGAGAATTCCTGGTGAGGTATCTTGTTTGTGTAAAGTCCTGGAGACTAACTCCTGTCCCGACACCGGGCCAGGAGCAGGGCTGCAGAGAACAACATAAATCTGTGTGAGTTCATGGGAGGCCTCAGTTCAGAACTGCCTGGCTGTGGTTGGGCATAACCAGTTTTCTCTTCCTTAGTAAAGGCAGTTGTGGGTGGTATTGGTCAGTGTTGCGTGCAGTCTGGTAGCTGTCTTCCTTTTTCTTTCTTCTCCCAAAATCCCAATTCCTTAGCTTGATGTGCTCACTTCCGTGTCTCACTGTTCCCTAGTGCTGCACCGATACCGACACATCCTGGGATTATGGCAGCCGGACATTGGGCCCTATGGGGGACTACTGAACGTGGTGGTGAGTGAGTACCTCATTCTGGGGGCTGTGGCGTCAAGGACTGATGAGTCTTTAGTATACCGCTTTCTAGACCTGGGTGTCATCTCCATGCTGTTGAGAAGTCTGAACAGTCAGCCCTCAAGCAGGTGATTGGGACCCAGAGGTCACTTCTTGGATCTTTTCATCATCACCACCTTTCTCCAGGCAGTCCTTTTGGTTTTTTTTCAGCTGTACTCCAAACAGCCATAGGAGCACACAGAAAACACAAGCAATGTTTCAGGGAAAGGCTTCGTTTAGAGTTTAATGCTGATATACCAGTGGCTGGCACAGGAGTCCATTCCTTGTGCACTGAGTACAGTAGAGGTTTTAGCACTGGCCCATCGCTTACTGCATTACCTTTGCCTGCAGCTGAATGTTTTGCAAAGGGTTTTGCACTTGTGTTCATGCACCTCTCCTTCCTGTAGTTTGCCATACTTTTCACCAGCTGTGTCTAAGACTAATGCATCAGATGTAGTGATACTGGTGCAAGACCCGTGGAGTCTGGCAGCTCTTGTGCTGCTGAGGAGAGCAGTTAATGAACATTTGACTATGTAGTGGTGAGAGCTGGGCCAGAAGTTTGCCTGAAGCCCTTGGCCTTTGCACCAAGGTTCAATAGCTGACAGGTTGAAGCGTAACAAATCACGAGGCCTTTGGGTTTTGCAAGATTCTGTTACACGAACTGGCATAAGAGTGCATCCAAGTGCACCAATACTTACATGATACTGTGACCTTATAAAGACAAGTGTGCCTTTGTGGCACTAGTCTGTTTTTTGTCTCAGATCTCTCTTTTCAGAAATTATCCTTTCTCTGGAATTGCAGGGCTTGAGGGGAAGGATTCTGTTAGGCGTGCAGGAAGAGGGCTGGCACTTGTACCTCTCAGCAGAGGAGATTGTTGCTTCCTGTGCTGTCTGTGAGTAACAGAGCCAAATAATTCCTTGTCCAAAAGGCGCAGATAATCATGAGAAGCAGAATTCGTCTATTCGAGTATCTGCCAGCATGAGCTCTCAAACCAATTAGAGTTTGACTAGCTGTGTGGTCTCTTCAGTGCAGTCTCTCCCTCTGGATCCTGCACACCAAGCAGCCGTCACAAAGTCGTTTGCAGTAATAAAGGCCTGATCGTTTTCCAGTGGTGCAGGAAGCCTTGTAAAGAAACCCTCTCCCTCTTCACCAGGGGTGTGCTGTGAGTGCATATGGTCTGGTTTAATTGCTGGAAAGCAGTTTGGAAATGCAGCAAGCTGTTCTACAGCTCCTGCCCTGTTGCAGAATAGGCCCCGGAGTTGTTTGTCGCAAACTCAACGGAAAGCATGCAAGGCTGATCTTGTGTGCTTTGTCTCCCATCCCTCTGCAGGTAGACGGTTTGTTCATCATCGGGTGGATGTACTTGCCACCTCATGACCCTCATGTTGATGATCCGATGAGATTCAAACCTCTCTTCAGGATTCATCTCATGGAGAGGAAATGTGCAACGGTTGAGTGTATGTATGGTCATAAGGGACCTCATAACGGCCATATCCAGGTGAGCTCCTCTAGCACTTCCAGCATCATCTGTCCTAGATGTGATGTGTGTGCGTGTGCATGCACGTTGGCTCTGGAAATGGATTCATCAAAAAACTGTATGAGAATTTTATTTAAGGGATGTGGCTTTCACCACTTTGTTATGTGTGGATGCCAGCTTGACACTCATTATGTGTCTGACAAGTTGGGTGGGCTGTTCCCCGCTCTGTATTTGTTCACTGGCAATAGTACAGCAAGGCTGTTGTACTGTCTTCTGTTGGGCTGGGGCACGGTGGGAGGGTGGGAGCACCAGTACGGGTACAGGCTGGGGCAAAGTATACATAAAATGGCGTTGTGCAGCTGGTGAATGTGTCCAAGCAGATGCACAGACCAGTTCTGTTTTACAGCTCTCGCTAAGATGGGACCTTGAGAAGGTGATGTAGCATCCATTCAGTACATTAGGTGCTTTGAAAAGCTTCCTGAGAGTTCGTTTCCTTCTCTTTGAAAAAGGAAGCTCAAATAGAGAAGCAACTTAAAACTAGTATCTTTCATTAGAATGCATTGGGGTTTTATTGCTTTTATGTCTTTATTCTGTAGGTATATATACTCAGTATCACTTAATGATTTCTCTGTTGTAGCATATTCAGTAATGTTTGTTGTGTAAAGCATTTACTCTTAAGCAGTCTTAGTTACATCACCCTAGGCATCTCTAAACAGGTCTGTAACCTGTTAAATTCTCCTCCATGGTAACTACAGATTGTAAAGAAGGATGAGTTCTCCACGAAATGCAACCAGACAGATCACCATCGGATGTCAGGGGGAAGGCAAGAGGTAAGAGTGCTTTGCCAAGAGTCTGCATTAAGGCTGTTTTTATGTTCCCTTTCTGAAGATAAAGCATTGCTGTCTTACCTAAGCTCTTAGCTAATGTTGGGATCTGGACTTCTGCCTTCTAGTTTCTGTGTATCGAACATACAGGAAAACCCAGGCTGGCAGCTTCTGGCTGATTTACTACGATCTTTTTTTTAAGTGAGTAGAGTTGATCTGTGACTTGAATCGAAATTGAAGTGGCCACATTTGAATAATTACAGGATCTTGGGGAACCTCCTCTGTACTTGCCAAGGTGTGGTTTAAGGATCTGCTATATGGGATCAATTCAGTGTTACACCTGCAGAATGTCTGGGTGGAGACCCCATGCCTTACCTCAGTGCGTAGCAGGGTGTTGGAGCAGGCTGTTAATGTCCATCCTGTTAAGCAGAAGCTGTTCTAGGCACTTTTCTGTGGCAAGGTGCTTTTTGAGCCCCAGCACCCTTTTTCTTCCTGTGCCTGTGTCACAAACCATTCCTGTTTGATAGCAGGCCTGTCCAAAGAAAGACAGGAATGTGCATTGTATGCCATGCAGCACTTGCCAGACACTGATCTCTGTGGTATTGCTGTCTGTATAATTAAGATCTTTCAGGCACAGGCCTAATATTGAGTACCAGCTGCATTTGAATACCTGCTTGTCAGTGGCACACCTTTCTACTGCCTGTCGTCTTGGTAGAGGGATTAAAAGCTTCATTTGGTTGTTTATCCTGTGTCTGTGTCAGCTATACCCAGCAAGGCAGATTCCTGAGTCAAAGTACATGTTTTAAGGTGCAGGTATAAATGTCAGGATGAAAACCTTCAGCTAATACCTGTTCCAGGTAGTGGTGTTTGCTGCTAGCTAGTTAAACGAGACAAATCTGATACTTCAGTTGTTTGTAACAAATGCTTTAAAATGTCTGTCTACTAATGGGAAACAGCTGGGTGAAAGGTTTAGTTAAGTGTTTTCTGGTTCTGTAGCAGATGAGAAATTCTTCAATACTTTCGAAGCACTGTGTTAAGTGTGTGTGGCATTAGGGTAATTGGAGGATCCGGCTTTAGAAGATAAAGCAAACAGGTTTGGAATATCACTTGGTAGGCTGCTATCTTGGTGTAAGCTGTTACTGCGCTAACTCATGGTAGGGTATTAACTTGTCAGAGCTGGTGTAGAGGTACTTCAGGAGACGTTTTCAAAGCACCCTTTGGATTCAGATGCGTGGGTATTAAATCAGCAGGTTTTAACTCCCTAAATCTTCAGTGCCTTTCAAAAGCTTCCCCTTTTGTGTTTAACATGCCAGGATAGGGCACAGAAGTCAGCTTATGGGCACACAAATGAGTTACTGCAAGGTAAGTCAGGATGTAAAGAAGTAGTAGATTAGCTACTTTGCAGTAACAGGCGATGCTTTGCAGTAACAGGCGATGCTTATGCTTTTATTCTGAGGAGGCATATTGGTTCTACCTGTGATTTATTTGGAGGGGAGCATGTTTATTGTGTGGTGTCTGGCAGGTATAGGGCAGTTACCATTATCACTACTGGTTAAGTGTATTTCCAAGCCAGCTCTGTAGTAACACATGCTTGTTCCCAAATCCAGCCGTGATCCTCTGTCCTTGGCACAGCGTATGCCCTCTCTGTGGCTCTGCCGATGAGTCATGCTGATGAGGCAAAGTCTTGTTGGGGTACGTCACTGCTGCAAATTAAATGCCTTTTATCTTCCCCCTTTTCTCCTTGTGCTGCAGGAATTCCGGACGTGGTTAAGGGAAGAGTGGGGTCGGACTCTGGAAGACATCTTCCATGAACACATGCAAGAGCTCATCTTGATGAAGTTCATCTACACCAGCCAATACGAGTAAGGGCACCAGCTCTTTCTAGGTATTGAGGCTGCTGCAACTTCAATAGCACATTGGATCATTTGTTCTGAGGATGAGATGCTTGCAATGGGCTTGAACATTCCTCTGGCTGTTACGTCTCTGCAGGCTCTGTGCAAAGATACGGTGAAGCATAGTCCTTTCCAGTTGTACAGAGAAATGAGATGTAATGACAGCAGTCATAATAAGGTTTCAAGTTTTTTACAATAACTGCACAGTAAGGTGGTTTTGAGTCATTTAACTATGTTTAATTTGAAGACAGAGCAAATACCCATGATCCCAAGGAGCTGACTGCTTATTATCCATATTAGTAAGCAACATGCTTTGTAGCACACTAGGCAGAAATCACAGTCCCTGAGAACTTGGGTATTTTTAACTGTCACTCCAAACTTCTAATAGCAGCCACCTTGCGGTAGCAAATGTTTAAATATGCTTCACTTTTAGGTTCTCCGGAAATCCTAGGGAGTGAGGAGGTTTACTGTGACCTTGCTGCAGGAGTCTCCTGGTGTGCTAAGGAGGACTGGTAGAGAGAAGTGAAGGGAGGGAGTGCTTGCAGAGGTCTAAAGTGAAATCTGTTAAGCTTCTTGGTATTGCGGAAAACAGATCCCACCTGTCTCTTGATGACATCCCAAAGCTGCCTGGTGGAGCAGACTGCAAACACACTCCTCGCGTTGAGGGATTCTCTCTTAACCTGTCTAACCTTTTGGTTTTTGCACAGCAACTGCTTGACATACCGACGCATCTACCTCCCTCCTAGCAGCCCCGACGACCTTATAAAGCCAGGTCTCTTCAAAGGAACGTATGGGAGCCATGGGCTGGAGATTGTCATGTTGAGCTTTCATGGGAAGAAAGCGAAGGGGACTAAAATCACTGTGAGTGCATTTTCCTTTCTCTCAGATGCTTGTTAAAGTATTCTTGATGCCATGGATCCATAGGAGAGATTTCTGTCTGAGTGGTGGTCGGTTGTTGCCACCCCAAACCCTGTTCCTTGTAGGGATTGGTGGCATCAGGTGAATCTTAACACATGCAGAGTAGCTAGAACCTGCTCCGCAAAGTTTCTGATGATGACACCTGGCTCCCGCTTTCCTTTTTCTCCCTCCCAGCTACTTTCTGTGAGCAGCTGGTAGCAGGTCATTGGAGATCACTTGCATGTATCTGAGGAGCAAGTACCAAATGTTGGCAGCTCCTCACTGAAGGCAGGCTGGTGAGCTCCTTTCTGTCTGACAAAATGCAGTTACAGCTTTGACTTTCACCCTTGCAAGTACGGCCTGGCTTATAGCTTTTGATTTAAAATTCTGTTCCGCAGAGGGGGAAAGCAGAGATGGTATAGACAGCTCAGGGAACAACGAACAAGGTCGGAGTGGGGTTTTTTTTTTGTTGCCAAATTAGTGATTGTAGAATAGGGTGAACTGTGCAGAAGTCAAATGATGGACATGGGGAGGATACAGGTCTGAACTCTGTAGCACCCTGCCTCTGCAGCCGTGCTGTTGCTTCCTGTTTCTAGGGAGATCCCAACATCCCAGCTGGGCAGCAGACTGTGGAGATTGACCTGGCGCATCCTCTGCAGCTACCCGATGTTGAGAACCTTCGCGATTTCAGTGAACTCTCTCGCATTGTCCTGGAGGTCCAGGAGCAGGTGCGTCGGGAGGAGCAGGAGCAGGAACACCGGCAGGAGGAAGAGAAGGCTGCCTCCCAGCCTGCTCCGAAGCCCCTGGGAGGAGAAGGTGCTGAGGGGGAAGAGACTGCCGCTGGGGCGGAGGGGACAACCCAGGACAAGGCACCAGCTTCCCAGCCCTTTGTGTTGCCCATGGGAGTCATATCAAGGAATGAAGACTATCCCCGGACCTGCCGAATTTGGTAACGGGGGCTAGTGGTTTTATAGCCCAGTTGTGCCAGTCCCTTTTTGAAACGGAATGGGGGAAGTCTTTGAGGCATGTTCTGTATTTGCTGAGCCTTTACCTGCATGCGGATCTCCCAGCCCCTCGTGCTCACATTTTCTGCTGCTGCTGCCCTATCTCCCACGCTCTTGTTTGCTCTCTCTTTCTTTCCACAGTGTCATCTGCCATCCTGCTTCCTTGCTAGATTTTATCCTGTTAGTTCTGAAGCTAACACCTTTCCTGTATCCACCTGCTTTTTTTTTTTTTCTGTGTTTTGTTTCCCAGAGCTGCCCAGCTTGTATATTTAGAGATCTGTTGAAGCTGCTTCCCATTTCTGTGTGTCACTTGTGTTCCTTGTCTGTGGGAATACAGTGCTCTCTCCTACCCCTCCCTGGCCTCTGGTGCCTTGGGGCCAGCTCTGGAAGGTGCTGAGCACCCTAAGCAGTGGGTGCAAGTATGCAGAGAGCCTTGTTGAATGGGACCTGGAGTCAGTGAAGCAGCATACTAAATGAAGTGTGGAAAAAGAGCCCAAAAGCTGAGGCTTAGGCAGGTGACCTTCAGCCAAACATCTGTGCTCATGGAAAAACCTACCAATAGCTGGTTAATCCCAGAAGGCCCCTGCTGTCACAACCGAGTTGTGTTTGAATAAAACCCTGCTCCACCTGCTGCTTGCTTGGAGGTTAGACTGACCTTTACTCCTCTCCAGCTCCAGTTAGATTTTTTTTTTTAATTTTTTTTTTTTTTCTTTCTCTCCCTTCCCCTGGGTTTTGTCGCGTGATTTGCCTCTCTGGTCACCCTGTCAATGTGTCTTTCCTTTTCTGTGAGGATTGTCTGGGCCTGGGTTGATCCTTGAGTAGCAGGAGTAATTCTCACATGGATTACTGGGCTGAACTACAGAAAAATTCAGCCTTGGTGTGCAAGGGTTAATTTGAATAGCTAAAAGCAGCAACCTCCAAATAGCAATGGAGAGTTTCTTTTCTTAAAATGGTATCAACAGTGTTTTGTGCTGTGTGGTAAGAACTGATGTGAGTGTAAAACTCCCTGTTCTGTAGCACCTGGCAGTGTGTTTGACAATTGCTTGATCACAGTTTTGTGTTTGGTTTTTAAAATTTTTTTTATTGAACGTTGGGTGATTACGGTTATTCTTACATCTTTTTTGCTGTTCTTCTCTCCTTGCAGCTTCTATGGGACGGGGCTTATTGCTGGCCACGGCTTCACCAGCCCTGAGCGAACACCAGGTGTTTTTGTTCTCTTTGATGACGATCGCTTTGGATTCATCTGGCTGGAGCTGAAGTCCTTCAGTCTCTACAGCCGGATCAAGGTCTCCTTCCAGAATGCCGAAGCGCCTTCCCGTGAGGCTTTTGATGAAATGCTGAAGAACATTCAGTCGCTGGCTACTTGACGGGTGATTTGTGATGGACAGGGCTAGGGGTTGCAAAGGCTGCTGCACTCCCCAGCCAGAGCTGGGATGGGGATTCCTCGCGCTCGGTACCTCTGAATAAAAGCATGCACTTTTAATAAAGCCTTTTTACCCCAAATGTACACATCCCTGTTAAAATATCCATGACTGCCCTTTCCTCCCTGCCACTCCACACTGCTCCCTAGCAGTACTTGTTACCCAGACTGTAACATAGCTTTGTATAGCTGAAGGGATCCTGCAGAGGAGGAAACAGACCTTTCTTATTGCAAAAAGAATGTATTGGAACAAAAATAACTCAAGGTCAGAGCTGGATCAGAGGAACATCTAATTGACTGGATGGACACGAGCCCACTGCTCTGACCATTAGCAGTCTCCCGTGGAAAGAGCTCTTCTTCAGGGAAGGGACTCATTTAAGCCTTTGCTGTGCTCTAGGACGATCTGTCCTCCTGGGAGACTTGCTTTACCCTCCTGAAAACCTGTGCGGTTCCCTGCTGCAGACTGGCTGGCTACTTAATGATAAATTGCATCAGCAGTGACAAAGCATGTCCTCCTCTCCAGAAACCTTTCTCTGGGTGCAGCATTGTCAAGAGAGGCTGGTGTAATACCTGCATTGGTGATTGGAGTGGGTGGTTTCCTTTTGAGAAATTCCCTCAGCTTGGCAGCAAGGGGAGGATTCCCACTGTAAATGACTGTGTAGTGTTGCCTTGGCTTCTGGAGCTTGATGGATGTGCTGTCCCTGGGGCTCCGGGTCTGGACGTCTCTGAGCATAGAGGAGATGATTCTTTTTTCTTATAGGAGCTAGGTAAGGAACTGGAAATGAGTGTGAACTGCAGAGAAGCTGGTGCATTCAAACTGGTTTTGTACCTGAAAGGTTCACCTCAGATCTTTTAAAGTGGGTCTGAAAATGTAAAGGAAGGAAAAAAAAGAAAACCAACTGTGAAATAAGTCCAAGTGCAGCCTGCTGACTCCTGTCTGTGATGGGCAGCAGAAGGTGCCACGTGTCGGTGGTACTGATGTGACCCCAGTTACGTGTCATTCTTGTATCAGCTTGCCCTGTGCAGTCTGAAGGAGTGGCAAGGGATTCTCCTAATATTGCTGAGGCTTGTTCTGGCACCTTTTTAACGGTTGGTGCTGACGGGTGGGTGCTGCTGCTCCACTCACAGGACCCTTCTGTTCCCTTTCTAGTTGCACTTGTTTCATCCCAGATGATTGCTGCTTCCACAGAAAGCTCCTGGGCTTAATTTCTTTCTATGATACCTGCATTCTGTGTGGCAGACCTGAGCTCCACTGGGAAGTGTGGGCTGCAGATGGGGGAGCAGATTCCCCATAGACTGTCCTATGCAGGAAAATCCTGGCCAGTGCTGATCTACAGACTCTGAGTTGTGCTATAAACCATCAGCATTTGCATCAGCACATGTTAATAATTCTGTGTAGGAAGAGATAATAGGGGTCCCTGTGTGGAGAGAGAAGAGCCATTTGTCTTGGTTACAAGCAAAATACATCCTTCGTTGCAGTTGCTCTCTGGCTGTTACGATAAACTGCAGGTTTCTTCTCTTCCTGCTACCAGCCGGATCGGTGTCTTAACAAAACTCTGCCTTTACATCTCCTGCAGGTTTTGGTTTGTAAATGTGTCTGTACCTGTGTTGTGTTGGGAGGGTTCAGGCCCCGTCTGTGGAGAAATTCTGGTCACTGCCTAGTTTCACTGACAGCAAGCAGCTTTTATTCTTACTCTCACAAGGGCTTTTTGCCATTTCTGGCTCTTGAGTGTTCCCTCAAGCTGCGTGAGAACTGAGTCTCCAGCAGAGAGTTTGAGTAGAAGGTCATGTCACTCATGGGATTAATTCCTGTCTCTTTGGATATGGTTTGACAAACCTCTGAGAATTTGAAGGTGATTTGGGGCACTTTTTTCTTTGTTTTGTACGCTTCATCGGTAGTGGAAAACCTGCCTCAGTGTTAGAGGTGAGGATCTGAAGTGCTATTACTGTCCTAGTGAATAAACTATAAAAAGTAGGTTGTTTCTGAGCAGCCTGTTAGAGGTGTTCCTGTTAGCATCAGCAGAGGGAAGGGTTGACTTGGATCTCACCCTGTCACACAGGGCTGGGAGAGAGGAAGGGTGGCAGTTCTCTGAGCCTTGGGGTGTGGGCAGAGAGGTGATCTGAAGCTAAAATTGGGCATCTCAGCCTTCTGCTGCAGCTGCTGAGCTGTGTGCAGGAGAGCATGTGCTTCATCTTGCAGACAGAGGTTTCCAGCTTGATGATGCAGATTTCTGGGATACCTGAAGAAATTAGGAGTCTGTTTGGCATCTGGGAGGCTAGTTTATCTTTGAGCTTTCTGTTAGGCTGGTGCAGCCAGTATGTTGGCTGCTTTTTATTCACCAACAGCCTAAAGGGATGAGAGAGGCCGCTTTGGGAAGCTGTTTCAATCACTTGTCCCTAAAACCAGCTCTGCTTCAGCTGCAAATGGATCCATAGCTCTGATTGTGGATTCCTCCTTCCTTCAGTGTCCCCACTCACCCCAAAAAATAAAAATCCTGAAGTTGTACATAACTGACTTAATAGTTTTTGCTTTTTGTTTTTAAAGTAAGATTGAAAATCCAGACTATATTGAATGCACTACAAGCACTTGGCCTGAGACCCAACTCACTGTCTTCTAAGTACAGATGCTGGCTCTGTAGCCGGTCTGCTCCCTGTAACCTGCTGTCTTGGGTTGGCTGAGTGTGTAAAGGCGATGTAGGTATGTTCCACCGCTGTGTCGTAAAATGCTTTGAGTAGTTGTTACCTGCAGCTTAAATTCCCCTTTCAGGAGTCTGCTGGGGAGTGCAAACCGACGGATAGCAGTTGGCAGGAGTGTTTTGCTCAGTGCTGAATACAGGTCTGCTTTGTCACTTGGGTGAGGACCTGTTGGTTGGCTGTTGGCACAGGTTGTGCATCTGCTGTTCTCCAGGCTAAGGCGGTTCGTCTGCTTGTAGCCCTGTCCCTTCCAGACCTTTTCAGTGGCAGTGTTAAAGGCCTTCCTTCTGAAGGCGAGACCTGCTTGGCTGGCTGGAGAGATGGGCTTTGCAGAGGCTTGATGCCCTGCAGGAACTTACCAGAGCTCAGTGTTGCCCCTGTAGTAGCATGTTTTTATTTATAGCGTACCTGGTTGTCCTCAAAATGTCAGAACGTGCTAGTCCTGATTAAAGGCAAAATTGCTGATATACCATGGCTTTATTCTGTCTAGATCAAAGGCAATGAAAATAGCAAATTTTGTGTTAATACTCCTCCTCTGCCTTCTCTTCTCACCTTCTGCTCCTCAAAGCCTGGCCGGCTTTTGTGGCATTTCAGAAGAAAATTCCCTGTGATTTGGCTTAGGGTGAAGAAAGCTGTTAAGATGGTGAATTTGGAGAGACTGGCATAAATGCTCTGGGTGCTCCTGTGCCTTTGCCGGTTCCTTTGTGCGTGGCTACATCAGCGCTTACAGAGAAAAGCAGAATAACACTATGAGTTAGAGCTTGCCGCTCTGAAAGCTTTGGGAGAAGGGAATGAACAAGAGGAGTGCAGCCAGATTTAGTGGCAGGCAGTTTGGATCTAAGCATCGCCCATGGCTGAGGGGGTTGCGGCCACAGCCCAGGTCCTGCCTTCCCTTGTGGCACCGGTGGGAAGCAGTGCTGACAGTACAGTATTTTGCTGTACTTGCTCGTGTTTGGTACAGGCTGTACCACCCCCCTGCACAGTATGTCTCAGTGCATACCCTGCTTGTTTCCTGAACCCTAGTTGTCCAGCTTGTTGGGATATTTCTGTGAGCTGTTGACAGGGATAATGTGTGGTGGTGCCTTGCAGATGGTGATAAATTTCTGGTGCTGACGTGTCCTCGTCCTGTTCGCTCTGTAGAAAATCTTGGGGACAATTGGCTTTATTTCTTGATCCCAGATGGATGGAAAGTGCTGGGGAAGATGGAAAACAACTTGTCATGGGTAGGAATACTCTCTTGGCAGAAGCCTTTTGGAATAAACAAAGCGCTTGCAATTAGGTTGCAGAGCAGCATTGCCCCAATAGCCACAGCAAGACCTAGAGCTTAATTCTAGCTCAGGAGCAATAAGCAAGTGACTGGCTTACGTGCTCGGGCTGTGTTGTGCTCCTAGATCACGCTGTCTGTGTTGTCAAAACACATGGGTTTGGCCAGCTGGAAAACAGAAGCATCAAAGGTCCTCATCCATGCAGTTTGTTTGCCTTGGGCCTGATTTCATCGCTATAAATGTCCACATGGACTTGTCAGGGTTGGTTTTTGGTTTGGTTTTGGGTTTTTTTTTTTTTTTATTGAGGAGGAGGAAAAGGGACGGAATTACCTGTAGCTTTGGCTGTGAGCTTCTCTCTGGAGTAACAGTGCAGTACTGCCATGGGTACTCTGGAACGGGACAGCAGAGGTTGGTTGGTAATTAGTTAGGAAACTTGTATTGGGGAGAAAGCAAATTCATGTGCAAGTGTGCTTGGAGGTGTAAGCTACCAGGAAAAAACAAAATGCAGCTGGCTCAATGTTTACTTTTCAACAAGGATGACTTTTTATTGCTTTTAATTAATTTAAAACTAGTGGAACTTAATGGGAGTGTTGGGTGTTCTGTGGAAATGGGTTGTATAATCTGAACTTGCTAGTTTAGGAAATGATAATATATTAACTTTGTCTTGTAGCTGGGTGCTCACGTGGCCAATAATATTCTGTTGTGTTCAGCTGCCAAAGGATTGTGTGCTGGCCTTCGTGCTGCAGGCCAGACGGACAGCCTAGCTTACCAGTTGGATAGTGAAATACTTGAGATGTGTGATCAGGCGGTGGAGTAGAAGATAAGTTACCAAACTGTGAGTGCCACTGACCTTTTTTTTTTTGTGTGTGTGCTGAATTAAAATGTCTGATTCTGGTTTTTGTTTGGATTGCAGTCTTTTAATTTTTGAGGAAAAGAGCACTTGGATCAACTGTGTTTATTAGCTTAATTAATCTGCACTTTTTTCATTGATTAGTACTCCTACTTCCCCTAAGCAGGTGTACCCTGTTTCCATGTGTATTTTGCACTCACCACTTTAACATGTCACTGATGGATTTATCTGGGCATCTCCAGCACTGTGAGTGTAAATAAGTCTCTACTTACTAAAAATGAAGGTGAAACACCAGATCCCTGCTTCATACAGGGGGTAGTGCAGGGGGAAAAGGAGCTTTTCTTTCTAAAATGCCATTTGACATCAAACTCCTCAGTTTCATGCCACAAACATCCATGTGGAACATGGTAACTGTAGTTTAAACAACTTGCCTGCTCGGTCTGGTCCCCTGTCTGAGCGATGGGGATTTGCCTTCCTTTTTGTTTGTGAGTTTGAGAGGACAAAGCCAGACATGACTTTGCAACACTTGGCATACTTCATCCCAGGTATCGGAAAGCTGAGCAAAACACGTGTGTTACTTTTACACCTGATCATTGTTACCCAAGGAGCCTTTTCCAGTTTCAAATAATAAAAAGGAAAGTTTTGTGAACTTACTTCTGTTTGCTTTTTTTTTTTTTGTTCCAAAGGAAAGCAGATGTGCAGCAGCCCGTCTTCCACCGTGCGATAAGAATTAATTTTCCCTTGTTTGGGTACTTGGTGAGCAGTTACACTGATTTCCTGAAGGTGCAAGGCACAAACCCCCACACCTCATGCTGTGAAATCCCAACTCTTCCTTTGTCCGTTTTCTGTTCTTTCTCCCCTGCACCTACCCCGTGCATCTCCTACCTCGGGGTACCCGTGGTGCCTGGCTCTCTCCCGCAGCAGATGCTGAGGCTGGCAGAACTAATGACCTGAGCCCTGATGAAGTCTTTCTGTCCTCCCAGCCACAGCTTTCTCTCTCTGAAAAGAAGCATGTGGTAATCCTGAATTTTTTTTTTTTTTATTCTTCCTTTCACTTAGTCTGAAAAAGGTCAGCTGGCACAAAGCTAATATGAGGAATGAGGAGGGGGAGGCAGCGTGATGGTGTAAGCCCCCTTTATGGAATCAGGCTAAGAGTTGTCTGTATTATGCCTTTTTTTCATGTTTCCCCCACACACCTTCAAATTCATACCCACCTCAGATCTGAACTGCTTTCACTGCTTTTCCAAAAGAGTGATTTTCTTGAAATGGGAGAATTTGTGGTGTGAGCTCAGCTGCCACTGAGGAGTCGTTTGTCCTCGTGCAGCAGGTTTTGTGCCAGGACGTACGGCGGAGTCCCCGGTTCCCCGGTTCAGTGTGAAAGGCCCGAGTCCTGTCTTTACTGGAGTGGATGTTGTGCTTCGAGTTTTGCAACCCAATTCTGCCAGTAAGTATCTTGGCAGATTATTATTTTTTGAGAACAAACCTTGGCCATGGAGCACTAAACTACCGAAGTTCACGCATGAACTTTTAATCTGGAAAGTTTTAACTTTGAACTACCAGCTCTGCCTTAATGCTCGTAGTTAACCAAGGCCGGAGTGCACTGTTACAGCTCTTTGAGTGCAGTCCATTTCCCCCCTACACCCCCCCTTTTTTTTTTTTTTTTTTTACCACCAATGCCTTCCCCTAATCCCATGTGTTAATTTTGTGGTGCTGAAGGCACATCTGACCCCCCTCCTTTATGTGAAGCGTTCCACATACAATCACACAGTCGTTCAAGCCTTAGCAAGGGAAAACAGTAAAACGTGTCTAATAAGCATGCAGTAACTCCTACCATATGTTTGGCTTTCAAGGAGCCCAAATGTAGTTTCTCAAGTGGCAGCATTTTTGAATACCAACCACATGCACCTCCCAAATGCTGGCTTGCAACCCTCCCTCTCCTTCCAAAGAAACTCAGAGACGTGAAGGTTCGGTGCTGGGCGGCTTAACACCTCCTGGAGAGGAGCGGGGCAGCGCAGGGCTAAGTCCTTTGCTACAGCCCCTGGCCGAGGAGTGAGGAGGTATCTGTGACCTGGCAGAGGTTCCTCCTCAGCAGGTGGGTTCCTCCTCCTGGCCTGGTGATGGATGAACTGTTCTTTCCATCTGCTAGGGGTAAAGTCCCGAGTGTCATGGCCAGTTACGGGTTGTTAACTGCGAAACAGGCAGAGGGTTGTCCCCGTAGTTGTTAGCTTAGAAACTGAGGCTGCACAAGGGTAAATTTTTCCTTCTCTGGGAAGACGGTTGCTGTGAACAGGCACGTCCCATGCTGGCTTGGGGACTGTGTTTGCAGCTGGGTCTTAGTCTCTTCTCAGGGCTGCGTTTCTGCTCTGCCAAAGAGGCCACTGCTGCCGTTTGTGGTAATGCTGCTTCTTCCTACTTGGCTTGTTTCTAAGAAACCACAAGGCTTTGGTGCCTTAACGCGGAGTCAGAGGCCTGTTGGTTCCAGCCAGGAAGGAAGGTGGGTCTCCCTTCTTAATGCTGCAAGTATGTGCCTGAAAATCAGTTCCCTGTGAGCCCAACTCCTGGCAGCTGCTGGAGACCTTACCCTGGGGTAAGGATGGGGTGTGAAAGCAACATCAGGTTTTGCCATTCCCACTCAGTGCAATACTTCTGCCTTTCTGCCCAACGCTTGTTTTATTTTTGGCTGTTGGGAGACGCGTGCAGCTGGGCAGGTCTGGAACTTGGTGCTGACTGACTGGCCTGGCAAGCCAAACTGAGTTTGGTCCAGATGTTAGGTAAGCTTCGCCAGGGCATCAGCAGCCTTGGAGATGTGTGAAACACCGTCTTGCACTCTGTCTCAGTCCTGATCTCCTTGCTCCTTCAGGAATGGGCTGGAACAGAGGCTTTTATTCAGTGCTGCTTGGGAGGATTGGCATTTTTTCACTGTTCTCTGCTTATCAGCCATCTATTTTACCCTGAGCTCTTTCTCTCCTGTGAGAGGGAAGCATCATCTGCCTTCCCTCCATGTGCAGGAGGGGATGGAGAGGGACAGACCCACACAATCCCTCCCAGGGTCTGTGTTAGAGGCTGGGAGTCTCTGCGTTGAGCGGGGACTGGTGGAAGAGAGAGGAACCTTACCCACCTCGCTCCTTGGTCCCAGGGCTGGTGTTTCCCAGTTTCCAAGCCTTTGGAGGCATCTAAATGGGGGAATGTTCGGCTGTCCAAGCCTGGGTCTGCCCTCTCCTCTTTGCATCCCTCCCCGGCGCAGAGGCTGGGAGGAGGACGAGCAGTTGGGTGTGTGCTTTGCTCACCCTGCTTCCCAGCAGGGCTTTGTTTCTTCCTCCTCTTCCCAGTGCAAAAGGTTAATTAATGGCAAGCTCTATATGGCTAATTAAAGACGCATGAGGTCTTTCTGTGGTTCCTTGGAGCTGTCAGCCTTTTGCTTGCACGCTGCCATCCCCGCTGACGCATCCTTGCGGTAATTAATTTAATTTCCGTGAGGGTCTCCGTTCCTGGCTCCCCGATGCATGGGGCTGTGCCCTTGGGACCCGGGATTTAACGTCACAATGTCCCTTTTAAACCCCCACCTTGGGATTTACCCTCTCCGGGTCGGGGGTCCCCCCCNNNNTCGTGCGCCCGCCACCCCCCACCCCCCCCGCGGACACGGACACTCGTGGGACATTGCACCCCGGCACCCCGAGACTCTTGGGACCGGGTACCTAGGGGAGTCGGGACCCCTGGGGTATCCCCCAGGTAGGGACGTTCGGGGGCCACCCCACGGGACCTGGGCACCCCCGGGAGTCAGGGCCCCCCCTCAGGACGGGCAGCCTTGTGCACCCTCCTTCCTGGTAGTGGGGGGAGGGGGGGAGGGCTAGCAGTGGGACCCGGGGACCCTGGCGTGTGGGTTTGCCAGCTCAGGTTTGCGTGTGGAAGATGCCTGGCTCAGGGAGATGTGGGGATGGCGCTTTCTCCCACCGAAAACGAGCGGGAAGGGCCGAGGCGGGTAAGGAAGCGCCGACCTCTCCGGGAACATGGCACAAGGTGAAACGAACCACTGGTGCGAAGGGCAGGGAGGGCGATGGGAGTCTGCGGCCACCAGCCATCAGCTCCCTCTGAATTAGTCAATAAGCAGCTCCTTAGCCAACCTCAGGCGCTTCCTTCCCTGCTTCCTGCTCCGTCACCGCGTGCTCTGTCCGTCAGTCCAGGCTGTCGGTGGGCCTGGCATCTCTCCCCCTGGTGCAGGCAGGGTCCACACTGGAGGGACAACACTCACTCCTGCGGGAGCTGGGTCTCCCGTGGGGGCTCGCGGGCTGCTCTGGGGTCACGCTGGGAGAAGTGCGAGCTAGAGCATCTTTCCTGCTCACGCATCGACATGCTGTCACACCACCTACCTACCCTTCTCCTTCCTGTCCCAAGCGACCCGATTCCCATCAGCTATCTCAGTTTGGCACTCGGGCACCCAGGGGACAGCCCAAACCCACCTTAGCCACTGTGAACATTTTGTGCCTCCCCTGAGCCGGGGAGGATGCTTTAAATTTACATGTAAACTCCCTCTCCTCCTTTTCTCCTTTTCAGCCTTTGTGTCTCACCTCTCTTCAAAGTGTTTTTCTCTGTGGCTGGCTTCTCCCTGCGGCTTTTTCTTACCTTCTCATCCCTCACCTCACCTCCGGGAACCCAAATTAGTCACGAGCTGGGGCAGATCTTGCAGCTCACCCTGGTGCGTGCCATCACCCACAGAGCCTCATTTGACCTCATGTCCCTCAATCCTCATTACCATAATACCTGACACACAGAGCAAGTGTCCTTTTGGCAGTGACCTTGTTACCTGCACCACTGCATTTATCCCACCCTTGTTCCCAGCATATTGGGGGGGGCGATTTGCAGCCAACTGCTTGATGGCCCGTAATCCTGGCTGGAGGAGGCGAGCTCCGTTATCTGTCAGCGTATCAGCAGTGCAAGCGCTGCCTGGCTCAGCCCCCTGCATGTTGCTGCTAATTAAAAACAAATGAGGAGGGGACGGCTGGCAAGTGATGCACTGAATGGCTGCGCCTGATCCCCCTCCATTTAGGAGTTCTGTGAGATGCTCGAATAAATAACGTGGAAATTTAATTTTCTGCCACTCCGGAAGGGAGAGATCTCGGATGTTATTTGTGCTCCTTTCTGAGCATCTTGCTTGCTGTAAAGGGGAAACCTGCCCTCGCTGGGACCCTTCCCAAAGGCTCCTGCGTGGATAACACATTTGTTTCATCCACAACCACATCTTGGCTCGTGCTGGTTCATTAGGGAGAAGGTGCCAAATTGGCCCTCTACTGCGCGGTGCCTGACACGAGGGCAGCTGGAGGCAATCACCAGCCAGGGGGGGAGCCTTCTCCTCTCCAAAACAAGCAGATACAGCAGCGATAGGGAAAAATACGGCTTAGAGCCGGCAGCCAGCTGGGAGCCAGGCGGCAGAGGCCGTACCCCAGCCCTCGCTGCGCTGCATGTACAATTCCCCTCTCCCTCTTTGTTTTCTCTAATTGCACAGTGAGGCCTCCCGGGCACAGCCTGTTTCTTACCCCGCGCTGGTACAAAGCCCCGTGGAATGGGGCTGGGACGTGCTGACCTGGGAACAGGGAATACGACCTTGGAAAAGGGGTTTAACCGGATTGGGCTTCACTGGGGAGTGATGCTCAGCCGCTCAGCGAGCCGTGGCCCGTGATGGTAACTCTCCTGTTGAGTGCTTTGTTCTGGGGAGGGGGTGTAAGTGCTGCTCCCAGGGGCAGGGTGCGACGGGTCACCCTCAGCCCCGCTACCCCGGCCGGGGGCATCCCCGAGTCCCCTGGGGTGGATGGAGGCGTTGGGGCAGCACCGCAAAGAGCCAGAGCAGGGTCCCCACTGGGGTCTCAGCAGATTTAATACTTTTCTTTAAGCCTCTTGGGCGGGATATCAGCTTCTCCCGCTGGGCATGGGTGCAAGTCCTCTGCAATCTCCTTTTGCAACCGTTTCCTTGCTTGTGGCTGGGTTGTTTCACATACCAGAGGGCTCAGGGAGGCAAGGTGGAATTACAGCATTACAGACAAAGCCTTAATATAATCTTCCCTGCACGAACGGTGTTGCAGGGGGAAGACACGGAGAACGTTCTGCGGAGCGGGCTTCAAATGAGGCAAGCTGCAGTTCAGGATGTACGCTGAATTGCTTCATCACCGCTCCTAATGGCTTAACCAACAAAATCCATATTCATAAATCAAAACAGGAGCGTGAGCGACCTCTGTTCAGCTCTGCTGCCGAGCCGTGGTGCATTCAGAAATAAGGGCAGATTATATATTGCAGGCAGCAGCTCTGTATATATCTTCTGCAGCTGCCATGACTTGGCCTTGGTATTTACTGAGCCCAAGGAGAGACGATACAATCAGATCTGTCTGTTGGCGTCTGAAGGATTAGCTGAGTCAACCAGGAAAAAGCTGAGCTAATTTATCAAGCTATTTTCAGTACTGAAATGCACCCTGGACATGAAATTTCACCCTCAATTACAGATCCCGCCGTTCCACAGAACGCAATTATAAAAAATGTTATTTTTCAATGTATTTAGCGTTTGAATTTGGGCATTGCAGTGGGTTGGTGGCAGCTCTGCAACCAAGGCTAGCTGATGAGATCTGGAAAGTGGAACCAGTGGAGAGATAAAGCGAATGTATCTGTTCTCTCTGGCCAAGGAAAACGTGGTGCAGGGAGGAGGCTGTCACAGATGTGTTGGCAGAAGGACCTGGCGGTCTCTCGCCCACCATGCAGGGCTGTTGCCAGCACCGGGTCAGAGCAGCTGCGGCTTTTTCTGGACCCCTGAAGACAGAGAATCCACTGTTTTCCACCCTGAAGCCCCTGCAAAGTGTCATTGCGAAGTCCAGCACAAAGTCTGGCTCTGCCCTTTTGCAGCTGCCCTTCAGGTATCTCCCCCCCTCAGCCAAGCAAGCATCCCCTAGGATGCCAATGCCAGCCCCAAACCCTCTGGTAGCCCTGGCTGGACCCTCCCCAGCACCAAAACATCCCCAAACTGGTGCCCATTCTCCCGGGACAGCCTCCCCAGCAGCGCGCCGAGGGCACGGCAGCCTCCCTGCTGCAGCCAGCCCAGGCTCACAGCGTGCCCCCCGGCTGATGCCCTTCGGAATCTGCAAGCAGATGCATTGCAGCCACCCTGATTTAACTCCGTCTGCAAATTTGGGCTGTTGGTGGCAATGCCCCACAGGGCCTGCTGCAGGCTGATCTGTTGGGTCTCTGCCGGGGAGATGTCCCAGGAAAGAAGCCATTTCAAGGGGGGGAAAAAAAAAAAAAAGTCAAACCAAGGTGAACTGCAAGGAATCTGCAGCTTTAACAAAAACTCTCTCCGTTTTACCAAAAGTTTAGCCATTTGCTGGTGAATTTGGCAGCCGCGGAGGAAACTGGCTTTGCAGGGATCCCTTGGGGCTGCGGGGCTGGCTGGTTTCCCAGCCCAGTGCGGGTGAAGGCAGCAGCTTGGTGTGACGGAGGGGCCAAAAATAGAAACTTTACTGTGAGCGGAGAGGAATAATACTTTTCCTGAAGCTGTGCAATAGCCTTGAGGCTGCTAACGTGGTGATAAGCAGTTGTTTGTCTGTGCTCTGGAGCAAGCGTGTTTTATCTCTTCCTTGTTCCAGCCCTGGAGAAAAAGCCCAGCGATTTTGCTGCCGTGGGACCACCAGGTTTGTATTTTATTATTTCTCTATTCTGGCAGCACCTGGAGACCTGACTTGAATTACATAGCACGACACGGCTGACGGCCCGGCTGTGCTCTTGCATTAAAAACCAGCAGCAGAAGGTGCAGGGGAGCTCTGTGGCTGTTGGGGGGATGAGCTAGGCAGCTCTAATGCCTTAATAAGTGGCGTTGGTGGGTTTGGGGAGTCGTGGGTGCCGATGCCCGGCCGGGCTGCTCTCGCCGGAGCCATGTCGAGGGGTGAGCGCAGGCGTTTCGAGGTGCCGGGAGGAGGAAACGTTTGCAGCCGCCTGCACAAACAAGAGGCCCCGAGGAGGAAACACCATGAGCTGGGCTGGGGAAAATCCCAACCTCCTTGTGCAAAGCCCAGGGCTCAAGGAGAGGATTAAATCCCAGGTAAAAGTGGGATTTTCCCCATCGCTCTCCTTACCTGCCCCAAAACTCGTGCTGTCAGGGGAGGTGATGCCACTGTCTCGTGCAGGAGCACGGCAATGCCAGGCAGTTTTAGTGGTGCAGAGTTTGGTGAGTAGGAGAAAAAGACTTAAGTTAAATGTTGAGCTAATTAGCTATTTTATTAGCAAGCAGCTGTGGGTGATAATGTCTGTAACGGTTTAGCGGCCGATTGCCTCTTACAGCACCAACTCCGCGCAGGTTTAGATGATTTTTTCTCCTTTATACAAGTGTCTGCAAATCCCCTCCTTCGCCTTGCATCTGCCCTGAAGCGCGGCCGATAAAACCAGAGACTTTTCCCAGCTTCAGACCCAGCTCCGGGAAGGAGGATGATATTAAACTTGAAACAAATTACATTGTGCATTCGAGTGAGGATGCTCAAATGCTTTTTCTTTTCCTAATGACGGAGGCAGTGGGAATTGCAGCACCATTAATTTCTCCTTTTGCCTCCTGCGAGTTGTCAGTAGCTCTCCCCCCTTGCCTAGTAACTACCACATGCAATGGGTTGGATGCTCTGCTGCGGCCCCAGCACCTTTTCTACGAGCTTCTTGCTGAAAAATAACCGGAGCAGCCCGGGAAATGCCGTGGGGCAAAGCTGGGAGCTGCAGGAGGTGGCAGGGATGCGGCGTTTGCAGCAAGCTCCGGAGGAGCCAGCCTGGCCCCAGCATCCAGGGCTGCTGCTTCCTGCGGTGTTTCCTTCTGGTTTGTGTCTTTTGAACCTTTCGGGGTTTCTCGCTGTTGGTGGAGGGTGGGGAGATGGGGCTGCTGCCGGGCTTTAAAGCATTTCCAGCCTGGAGGAAGATCAGCCGTGCTGCTGGATCTTGGGATGGGAAACTGCCGCTTGGAGGACAATAAAGGTTATTAAATGTCAGGGAGAAATAAAGCTGCCTTTTTTTTTTTTTTCTTTTTTTTTTTTTTTCCCCCTTGGCTGAACTGGTTTGCAGGCGCTTTGTGCCGCAGGCAGAGCAGTGGCAGATGGGGACCGGGGCACTGGACCAGCTGCCTCAGGGCATCCCGTGGATTCCGGGTTCAGGATGGGGCGTTATTCCTCGAGCACTTGGGGATCCTGGCCATGGGTCAGGGACCTGCAGACCCAGCCTTACGCAAGGGCAGAATGAAATGGGGGTGTTCCTTTCATGGGTGCAGCCTCGCAGGGGGTTGCAGGGGTTTGGGCTCACGCTCCAGGCTGCAGGATGCATCCAGCCACCTCCGCCGCCAGCTGCTGACGTTGCCCCAACCCTTCGCCAAACGCAGGGGTGTCGGTGATGGCACGGGAGGCAGTGACGCCGGCTTCGCTGGCCTCCACCACACCTCTTCTCCTGGCCCTGTGCCCTCACGGCTCCGGCAATGGTAGCAGCAACAGGTCTTTCCAGTCCTGCCCCGGTGCTGCCCGGGGTCACGTTTCGGCACGTAGCCCCTTCAAGAGCTCCCATCGTGGCTCTCGAGGCATGTCAGCAGCAGGGCGGCACCTGGGGAGGCAGAAAAGCATGGGTGCATCACCAGCTCCCCTTGTTTATCTTTTATTTTGACAGTTGTAGCATTAATTAATCACCATGCACCGCTAAATGCTTGCAAAATTGTCCCTGTAACACCAGGCTCTCTCCGCCCCGCGACCAAGCTCGCCAGGGCACGCAGGGCATCGCCTTCTGCCAGATGCTTTTCGCCCGCTGGAAGGGGAGCCAGCACCCAAGGGTTGAAGGTAAAAAGCAAATTGGTGCTGCGGGGCTCCCCGGGGAGCATGCTGGGGCTGGAGCAGCCCCTCAGAGCTCCCAGAGGGTGGGCATCCACCTGCGGCATGGCTGATGCCGCCTGGTAAAGCCTCTGGAGTCTGCTGGGAGAAAATATTGGGTGCTGGCCTGCACCCCACGTGGCAAGAAGGTGGTGTGGAACGGCAAAAGTTGGCAAATTCGATGTAGTTTGGAAATGGGGTATTTTTTTGGATGGTGAGCAGGATGAGCCCTAGGATCAATGGCCAATGATCAACGTGCAGCTCCCATGAGATCCCAAGTCACGGCATCTCCCCTCCTCCCCCTTGGAGCCTCATCCACGGCACCGCTGCAACGCTTTCCCCTGTATTTTTACCTCTGCTGCGCTGCTGCCTAGCTCTCCATTTTAACAGATGGCTGGAGTGACAATTACTGCCTCAAAAGACTATATTTATAAATTCCTTGTTGGGCTGTTATCCGGCATGTGATAGAGCTTTACACAAACAGAGAGCTCAAAGTCACTGCTGGCTGTTGTAACTGGAAAGGAAATTATATTGCACAAAGCACTTCAAGAAAGCGTGACGGGTTTTGCTGGGGAAGCAGCTTTGGTGGGTGCGTGCAAAATGAGTTTAGTTTGTGTAGATTTGGTACATGTTAAGAAATAGTCACCTGGGGGTGACTGGCACTGGCTGGCTGGCATCCCACCCCATCCCATTCCCATCCCATCCCATCCCATCCCACCCCACCCCATCCCATCGGAAGGAGCACGCCACATCTTGGAGGGCCGCAGAACCGCGAGGCGAAGCTGCCTTTCATGGCTCCTGGAGTTCATTTAATTGCTTTTCTTCTCTTCTTGGTTATCATGCTGGTGAATTTGGAAGCTCTTAATGCAAAACAATTAGGGATGGGGTTCCCTGAGGATGGAGTGATTTCCTGCCTGGAAATGCACGGGGTCTTTTGTCCTCCCTGTCCATGCCTGCTCGCTGCTGGGCACTGCATGCTGCTGATTAGGAAGGTGGATGGTGATGCCTGATGCTCCGGGCTGCACAGTGAGGGTTGTAGAGGACGCTGGTGATGTTGAAATTAAATCGGCCGACCCTTGGGAAGGAAGACTGGGAGAGCAGGGATGTCTGTGGGGAGGTTACACCTAAGCGGGGTGCTCGGGAGAGGATGGGTCAGGTGGCCACGCTCAGGAAGCCATGTCTTTGTCAGGATTTGGAAATAAAAGCAGAAAAATAGCATTTGGTCCTCTGCCAGCGTGTCGTGCCTTTAGCATCCGCGTTGCTGGGCTTGAGTCACCTGCGCTATCTTGCCGGTGACCTTCCCTTTGGTGCTGTGGCCACCAGCATCTCCTGAGCATCCACTGCACTTGCCCTGAGCTGCTCATGTCCGAACGGGGACCGCGGGGCTGCCACGGTCTCCCCTCTCCCATGTGCGGGGCAGCGATGGAGGACCACGCTCTGCCTGGGTAAGATGGCATGGTTGGAGGTGGCTCGTCACCCTTTCTAGCAACTGAGACAGAAAAGGTAGAGGGGACATAAAACATGAGAACTGTGCTGGGCAAGCGCTGCAGGTGTCAGCAAGCAGCATGTTTTGGGGAGGCTGGTGGAGGTTTTGCCCAGTGTCGAGCTGCAGGGCCAGGCTGCCCACACCGCCTTTCCCTTGGAAACCGGATGGTTTGCAAAGCAAAAGGTGTATCCTGCCATGCTGAGGCCCCTTCCGCTGCTTTGGGAGCCATGCCATGGTGCTGGCGAGGTCTCTGCCTCCGCCCCAGCCCGTGACGCCGTGATAGCAGAAAGCTGAGCTGTCGCTCACCGCTGCAACCTTTGCACTCCCGCGTTTGCGCCTCGCCCATCCTGGCTGCCTCGCATAGGTGGGAAGGATCAAACCCACATTCATTTCTCCCAGCTCTGCCGCTGCCGGCACTCCCTGGGTGGTTTGCCGTGTTGCTGCGGGCTGGTTTACCGGGAAGGGAGAGGACGAAGAGCAGCGCTTGGGGGAATTATTTAAATTGCAGGTGCAGCAGGAGCTCTTCCCCAGGGCCGTCTCGCCATGCAGCCAGCAATGGTGTGTATGCAACGCCCACACGGGCCCCAGCTATTTCTGTATTAAGCGTTTGATGGATCAAACGCGATTCGGGCGTATTTGCAGGGAAAGCACGGGGAGAGGAGCCCCGCGCCTGTTGCTCGAGCTCGTGTCAGCCTGGCCATCTGCGTCTCCCCGGGAAGGCATTATAAATAGGTTCGGCTGCTTTCCTTTTCCGTGGCATAACTTTTCAGCGCTCTGCAGATTACAGAGAGGCTGAGGGTAATTATAACACCTTCGTCCTAACTTGCTGACGCCTGTCTCCCTCGCTGCGCTCTTCTAACGCACGTGCTGTGGCAGATGTTTGCTAACCGAGAGGACCCCGGGGAGACACGGAGAGGCTTTTTCCTCCCTAAAGAAGTTAGCATCAAGGAAGCGCGTGTCTTTGACAGCCCGTGGCAAGCTCTGCTTTGCTCAGTGGAGAGGTAAGTGGCAGCTGGCGGTGCAGTCGTGTCCCCCTGACCTGGGCTCCAGTCATGGGGTGGCTGCAGGGAGGGCAGAGCAACACCCGAACCGAGCTGAGGTGGGGAGCGTGCGCTCTGGCATCTTCCACTCTGCGTGAATAAGTCACCAAACTGCTGTGTTTTCGGGTTTGTTTCGTAAGCTGGATCCCAGCTGTGATTTTCTGGGGCAAGCGGGAGGTCAGTGCAGGGCTCGTCCCCTCCAGCTCTTCTGCTGTGTCTGGCTAAGGTGGGGAAAACCCTGTGTTTTGAACCATGTTAACACCCGGCAAAGGAGAAGCTGCTCAGCAGTGCCTGGCTGCGTTTGGCTAAGTTACAGTCGGCGCAGGGGAGATGGTTTCCCATGGCTGGACCGGTGGTGTGCCACGTGTGTGATGTGCCAGCGGGGCGCGAGGCTGGGAATGCAGGCGGATCTCTGTCCTTAGATGCTTTCGTAAGTGAGGAGAAGGAAGCTCTGGTGATCTCTGCATCAGAGATTCAACCAGGAATAAGGAAACGAGAGGATTTTCCCAACCGTCGTGCAAGTAGGGGTGTTCGGTATGGGAGGGTCCAACTTAATGCCATAAATCAGATTGGATTAGGAAGGATTTGCAGAGGGCCGGTCTGGAAGAGCAGCTTATTTAGGTTTTTAGCAGCCGTGTCACAACCATACGTGGCGTTGCAACACACTGTTGCGTCGTACGCTCGCGTTGGGGTGTTGGGTGAGCAGCCGGGAGCTCCTGAGCCGGGCACAGGGGAGACGGTGTGGGGTGGCCACGGGAGGGTGGTCTGGGCTGTGAGAGGGCATGGGAGGACATGGCTAGATAAGCACCAGGAACATGACATCTTCCTGGTCTTGTGAGTCTGAACCAAACCCCTCAGCCCATGAGATCATGGAGGGTGAGTATCTTTTGGGGCTTGGACGGTTTCATACTGCTGTGGGTCTTTTTAATGCAAATTAATTTCTCATTATGCAAGTGACTCTCTGCTGTTGAAGTGTCTTGTTGCCCCTGTCCCACTCCACGTGCTTTTGCTGTGCTCAGGGTGCGCTCGTGGGCACGTCCAGCCGCAGCAGAGGAGCTGCCTCTCTTTTATGGGGCTCAACTAACCCCATGGGCTCAGCCTGACCCCGTGGCGTTCGCATGCAGGACCTGGGCTTTGGGGCTTTTCTCAGAGCTTTTATCTCATTTCTCCCTGCTCTTGCTCTGCCCCCGTTGCTTACAGAGGGATTTTGCATCACATCCTTCTGTCTTTGAAAGCCCAGCTCCTTTCTGGAGCTGTCAGCACCATCCCCTGTGCCTTGTGCCCAGCCCTGCTCTCCTGGGCTGCTTTTTGCTCAAGAGCATGAAGCAAAAAATTGCCCAATAATTTAGTAACTTCCACAAAAGAGGTGCTTCCCCTTGTAGCTGCTGAGTAGGCGGGGATGTCACCCTCTGCTCAGCACCGATTCCTCTGCTCTCCATCCCTCCCGGTGCTGGAGAACCGGCCCTGACAGATGTGAGCTTGGCTGTCTCGCGGTGCCTGCCTGCAGCTGGAGTCGTGCTGTGTTGTGATCGGGGAAGGAAAATAGGCCACTTATCGTGTGCGACAGACGCAGCCACCCCCGGAGCCTTTGTCTGCAAAAAGGGGAATGGAGTGATGAAAATCCACGTCAATCTGGGGGCAGAGCTGCAGCTGGGGCCTCGGCGGGTCTGTGGGTCCCCACGGGCTCCCTGCAAACGCAGCGAGGAGGGAGGTGGGGGCTGGAGGATGGATGCAAGCGTGGGTGGCAGTGGGAGATGGTTCTCGGCTGGGGATGGAGCTGGGGAGAGGGGTCACTCTCCCAGGAGGGTGTTTTGGCGGGGGCACCACCATGAAGAGGTTTCCACAAACTGCTTAGAAAGTCTCAAACATCTCATATGGGTGCAGATGAGTTAATAACCCAACGTGAACCTTGGTGGAGACGGGCTGCCCCGGTCCTTGGCCGCTTCCAGCCGAGGCGATGTGCCACGGCAGACTTACGGGGCGGATGCTCTCCTGGCAGCCCAGGGCCTCTCCTTTCCTCGTTAAGGTGAATCATTCTTGGGGAGGGCTGTGAGTTACCAAAGCAGGTGGAGCAGGCACAAAACTGCCCATCTCCCATCCCGGTGCTGGAGGCTGGCTTTGGTTCGGTGCCAGGAGCATGCGTGCCAGCGCATCGCCGGGGTTTCCATCTCCTGTGCTCCGGTGCAAACCCCAGGTCAACACCAGAAGCAACAGATTAAAAAAACCACGACCTGCAAGTTGTGCTTTAAAGATCAGGTGTCCATGTGAAAACCCAACCGGCAAGAGCCAGCAAGGGGAAGGCAGTAAAACCCTCACCATCATGTTATATAAAAATTGGGGATCTGGGACGTGTTTTTACATGCCACTTGCAATTTCTAAAGTCTGACTTAATTATAATAATCACCCTCAGCAGACAGTCAATTAGTAATGCTCTTGGATTTCTGCTGAGCTCAAACTTTGCGTCACAAACGCATTGCTTCCTCTGTGGGCTGCCGCTGATGGGTGCGGGGAGCAGGCAGCATCCCCTCTGCGCGGGGACGGACGGGGAGTTGAGGAGTTTCATGCTAATTGGCACCATCTGAGCTCTCCCGATGAGGATGCTCCCTGGCAGGAGTGACTCACCCATCTCTCTCGCTTTTGACTCTCTTCCAAGGGTGCCCTTGTGTGGCAGCATCTGGGTTTGGCCAGGCTCTGCCAGGGACGCTGCAGCCCTCAGCACCGGTCCCAGCAATATTTCCCTGGGTTCCTACAATTTGTTGCTCATGGGTCACCCCCCCTACGGCATCTCCTGAGGGGAAGATGCTGTCGTTACAGCCAAGCCTGGTTTTTTGATCCCTGTGGGTAGCAGAGCAGGACTGGCTGTTGCTGCTGGTCCTCTGGGGCATGCTGGGTCAGCGATTGCCCGTGGGGGGATGCTCCGATACAGGAGTACAAAAAGGGAGTCTGCTCTGGGTTGGGGTGATGCTGGAGCAGGGAGGATAAGCAGGACCAGGGATGTTATGCTGACATGGGGGGTTTCCAGCCTTCCCTTGCTGTCACGGGGTGCGTGCCACTGCCTGGGCAGTGCTGCAGAGCTGGGGGGGCTGCTGCTCCCCCAAAGCACCCCACTTCGGAGAGCCCATTGGGTCAGTGGCTAGCCAAGTGTCAGAACTGAGATGCGCTGGCGGAGAGGCTAAGGGTGGATGTGGAGGGGTTAGTGGCCTCCTCTACGTGGTCCTTTGCTTCTCTTTGTAGCAGAGACTCCCTGTCATTGTGAGCACCCCAAAATTGCCACCCAGGTATGTAACACCCCCTCTGCGACATCCCTCCCAGGGGTCTCACCATTTCCATATCTCCCATCTCTCGCCACGAAACCCCCCGAGCTTCTTTTCCAGCAGTGCCAGGTGAGAAGCCACACTCCACCCACGCTGCCCTCCGAGCGAGCAATAATTCCCCCAAATGCTGCCCTCATCTCACCGCACGCTGCACTGGCTGCTCTCACCCGGTTTCTCCTCCCCACTGGGGCTTTTCTCCCTCTGATCTCAGTTGGTATTTTTTTTCCCCTGGAGTGGCTCATGTGGGGAGGAGCAGAGCAGGTAACTCACAATCCTCAGGGGTCTGAGTGATGGGGGAGGCTTAAAAACCAGCTGAAGGTGATGGACAGGTCCCTGTCTTGGTGGGGACTCCACCTAATTTTGCTTAATATTTCAGATGTCTGTGTGCACAGGGGCTTGGACAGGCAGTTTTGGGGGGGGGTTGGTGGGTGAGCTCAGGGTGGGAATCCTGCCACAAAGCAAGTGCTCTTGCAGGGGCTACACACTTGCCCCGTGCCGCAGGAAAAGGGCCAGCACCGCTCTCGGGAGACGTCCGCGCTCGGCCGGCCGTGAAAACCGTGGCGAAATTACACAATGGGCTTTTTTCCTTCTCCTTCTTCCGAGCCGGCGCCGCAGCCAGCCGGGCTCTGCGCGCAGCCGTGTGTGCCTGCGTGGGCACCCGGGGAAGGAGGGGGGGGGAATACACACACGATGCGCCTGAGCTCCAGAGGGAGGGATCGCATCGTCCCCACGTCGCTGGCATCGGCTGATTCCCGGCGTGCCGGCCACGCTGGACCCAGCCTCGTCGGATGCCGCTGACCCGCCGGCGAGCGAAGGTGTGCCGAGGCTCCTGGGTGCAGGTAAAAACCAGGGGAGGGAGGGATGGCAGCGATTGGGGGACACCAGCTCCGCTGTGACCCCACGCGAGGACAGGCCTCGGCATGGCGGCACCGTCCCCCCCTGCCGAGGTTTAATCCATCCTCTTTCCCCATCTCGTGCTGGGAGGTGATAAACCCGCTTTCTCATGGCCCAGCCGCCGAGGCATCGCCATTCCTCTCTTTAAACTCAACCCATCGGTGGGATGCAGTCATCCTCCACGGGTAGGATGAAGGGTCCCTGGGTGCCCCTCGGGTCCCCAAGCTCCATCAGCAAAAGGCTTTGGCCGCACTGCTGTGCCGGCTGCATCTTTAACTATGGACCCAGCAGCGGAGGCTGGAAGCAGCATCTCCAGTGGGAGTGGGGGGCCGAGTGCGTTCAGGGCAGGGGAAACCCTCCCGTGCCTTTTGGGGAAGCTCATTTCCAAATACGGCGTGGCCCCCGGGATCCCTAGGTGAAATTTTGCCAGGTGAAAATGGGAATTGCAGAATAAATAGCTCCATTTTGGGGCTCCCTGGGGACGTGTGTGCGTGGCAGAGGGGGGGTGAAAGCTGGGCTGCTGGCGAGCATTAAAGCAGAAGCCGCTGCTCGGCACAAAAGCCGGTCTTACGCAGCACAGGTCTATTCAAGAGACACTTAATTCTCTTCTAAAGTCCAGGCGAACGGGGAGCAGCCATCTGGTGTCTGATGGCAGCGGGAAGAAAGGGCTCTTTGCAAAGCGGGGGCAAGTTGGGAGCTTGCTGGGCTTCAGATTGTCTTGAAATGGCTCTGGTTGTAAGGCTGAGCAAGCTGGCTTTGTAAAGTGACCCGTGTAGGTTAATGCTGGCTTTGGAAAGGGGAAGGGTCCTGCCTGCACAGTCCCACAGAGCGATGCTGGGGCCAGGAGAAGTGCCGCAGCCGGGGAGGAGACCCAGGGGACCAACGGTGTTCACATCGCCTGCCAAAAATCCTGCATCAGGTGGATGAGACCCTGGCCGCAGGCTCTTGCCCCGCTCTCCGACTCTCCCCATATTGGTGCGGCGCTGGGTGCTGATTCTGGCATGCACCGAGTCTGTGCGGTCTCTGCTCTGCCTGCGTGAGCACAGACCTCGGCTCACAGCCTCCCTGGTATTCGGGGAATTATTTTTATTAAGTTGCAGAGGCTGTAACTTTGCCTGTGAAGTGGCTGGGCAGTGTCTGCAGTCAGGGTAGCAAGGTTGTGCCTTGGCAAGGACACAACTTAAGCCCTGGTGAAACGGGGAGCGTGTCCTCGTTACCAGTGCAGGGAGCAGAGCAGATCCACAGCGGGGACGGGCAAACTCAGTGTGGGGGAGTTTCAGCTTCCCTAAGTCCTAGGGCTCGTTTAAGCTTGGAGTTTTGTGCGTTTAAATGTTCGTGGGGCACTTTGGGAGGAGCGGTAGGTGCGGTACCTCCAGATTTAGGGTGGTTTGAGGGATCCAGCACTCTGGGGCTGTGTCCCCTAGCTGTGACCTTTCTGCTGGGGTGTTCTCACTGCGGGAGAGAATCAGGGAACAAGACTGACCAGTTCCCCCGGAGGAAACAGGCCGTTCCCTTGCACAGGGAGTTTTCCTTGGCAGAAACAAAGCTTTGCCCAGGGAGCCTTTGCAGAGCCCTGCTGGGCTGGCTCAGCGCCCGCCGGGCCACTTCTCAGCGGTGCAGAATTGCTTTGCCAGGATGGACCCGTGGGTGCAACGAAGGTGGGTGGCCGCATGGTTTCCCCGGGGACTGTGGATACCCAGAGCTGTTGCTGCGGCCGCGGTGCAAGCGGCGTGCCCGTGTGGGACCTTGCGGTCCAGCTACGTGGCAGGTGATGCGAGCCCGGGGGCTTGCGGGGATCTGGATGTGCTCGTGGGTGCGTCGTGCACAAGGTGGATGAGACAAACGTGGTTCTCCGTGGCAGGCTGCAGAGTGGAGAAGTGCCAGCACTGAGAAATGGCACTTTTCCCTGTCCCTCCCGTAGCAATGACTCCATGTATGTGACCCCCCAGCATCGGGGCTGCGTCTTCTCCGGGGCAGCCTGACATTCGGTGGAAGGAGGTGGCAATGCACCGTCCCCCTTCCCGCAGGTTAGGAAGGTCATGTCCCCTGACACAGCTGGGAAATGGAGTCGTGGGACATGTTTAGATCACCTCTGCTGCAGGGCAAGACCAAGCCCTGCCGTGGCCAGGGCAAGATGCTGCCCACGCTCTGCGGGAGCATCTCTCTCGCCCCTTGCACGGCTCCTCCGGCTCTGCACAGCAGCGGCGACGAACACAGCCCTTGGTGTGGTGTGGGTGCGCTGCTGGAGGTCTTGGCGGAGCTCTTGGCTGTGTCGGTGCATGGCAGCCAAAGGAGCAGAGCTGTCCCCTCTGGGCTGCTAAGCTGAGTCCTGCAAGAATATTTAATTGTGGCTTTTCATCTTCCCCGGAGCAGCATCTCTAGTGGGGGATGCAAATGGACTGAACGTCCCCAGGGGCTTTCAGAGCCCTTGCACTACATGTCTGGGTGCCATCCCAGCACCCAGGGAGCAGAGGGACTGGAGGGAGGTACTCTCATAGCTATGAGAAGACAGCCAGAGGTTTCTTTGTTTTAATCACAGTTTTTACTCCCCCCCTGACAGCTCCAGTCTGGAGCACCATCTCCGTGTAGGACGCAGATGCGAGTGTGGGTTCAAGCGCTGCCATTATGCAGGATGCCACCCACAGCCTGAGCTGATAACGAGGATTAGCCGAGTTTGTCATCCAGCTCTGGGGATGAGGTGAGCAGGAGCTCACCAGGGGCCAAGCCCCACGGCCAGGGAGTGAGGAAAGCTGCGTCACAGGCTGGCCAAATCCTGCTCGCTGCTGGGATTTCCATTGCAGCAAACTGGGATTGGATCCTGCTTCCCAAGCATGAATTGCTGAGGTCCTGCAAGCATATCCAACCTCAGCACTCAGCACACCTGCAAAAAGCCCCAAGAGGAAACTCCATGCAGGGTTTAAGGATGCTGGGAGAAAGCACCTCATCCTGAAATCCCTGGAAAATGCAGGCTTGCCTGGCAGGATGTACCAAGGGTGGCATGGGGACATGCTGCTGGCACAGTGAGGGAGCTGCTGCTGCGGGGGTCCAGGTGGCTGCTGGGTTTGGGTGGGATGATGGGGTCTGTGGTGCTGGGGGGGG
>VYZV01011273.1:71468-90698 GCA_013401275.1 Pandion haliaetus | reverse complement strand
GGGGGGAGTTTTGGGTTTACCGTGTCACCTTGGCCAGGCCATTCATCTTGCAGGTTAATAACAGTCCCTGGGGTGGAGCAAAGGTGCTGGCCCTGGGGCGAGCATCATGCCTTCGGTGCGTTGCTTGCACCACTGCTGGCAGTGGCACATGAGCACGGAGGGTCCCCGAAGGCTGTGCTCAAAGCCAGGCTGTGTCGTGTCCTTTATCATCGCTGTTCTCCAGTCTCGGTCCTGTGGGTGCCAGTTCAGCATCACTCGGTGAGGCTTTGGGGGTGATTTTTATTTTGCCTGTCTGTCATTTCCCCAGGCTTTGCGAAGAGAAGAAGAAATTCAACTGCAAACCTAGACTGGGTGGTACTGTCCCCTGGAAAGGCTGTTCTGGGACCAGGGTGGCTGGAAGATGGCAAAACTGCGGCCTTCCTCTGAAATAGGGCAGAAAAAAGGTCTGCCCTCATCCCCAGGTCCATTGCTTTCCATATCAGCTCCTCGCTCCTTCCTTCCTCTCCCAGCATTGGGTTTAAAGACCCCATGGGACCCTTCTGGGCTTGCACACCCCTGTCTCAGGGCAGAGCCACGTGACATCTCCCGTCCCTCCCTGCCGAATTCCTCAGGGCACCGACCCACCAGTGGCCCCAGGGCTTGGAGCTGCGCAAACCAACTTGGTTTTGTTCATCTCCCAGTGCTGGCAGCAGCGTTACCCCGGGGTACCCGGGCACGGCGGGTCCTGCACCACCCATGGTTCTCACAGTGCCCGCGTGCTGGGGGGTCGGCAGGTTTTGCCCCCTTCTTAGAGAGCTGAGATGTTGCAGAGGTTGATGCAGGTGGAGGAAGCAACAAAACTGGGCAGTTCCCTGGTTGTGAAGGGCCAGAAATGCTGGATTCAAAGAGAGATCACGGATGAAAGCTGCTTGCACATGTATGTGCAGCTATAGGTGCACCATTCAGATCTACTCCAGCATTTCTTTTCAGTAAAAACCAGGTCTTTTCCAAAGTTTCAGGGCACCATGGGTTTCCTGTGGCATTTCCATGTGTGGCTCCAGCCAGCTCTTTCTTCACTGATGATACTCCGGGGGTTGGTGTCTCCAGCAGGAAGACATGGATTTCTTGTATGCCAGATGCCCTTTGGGAATACAGATGTGCTGGAAGACGCTTGCTTGCAAGAAAGCCTGGAGTCAGCTATGTGCTACCTTGCCTGTCTGGTTGAGCTTTGTGGCTAAAGTCAGCCCAGGAACTGCAGGACCCGAAAGATGCTGAAGCTCACGATGATGCTGAAACCCGTGACATTGTAGTAAGGCTCCCAAGCAGCCAAAAAGCCCCTTTTTATTCCAAATCCCTTGTTCGCGCTCAAACTCGACCCAGCAGTGGTGAGCCAGGAGCAGGATCACCCAGGCTCTGCCTAGGCAGTGGTGGGACATGCAGCCGGGCTGATCTCCACGTGCAGATGGAGCCGAGCACTCAGGCTGTGGGAGCTGGGGCTCTTGGTTTGTATTTTGGCTATTCCTTTCCTGGATTTGCTCCACTGGAGCAACAACTGCGTTGTGGAGTGGGTATGAGGCTGAGTTTCGGGCTTGTTTTGTTTTTGAAGCTCTTCTGGCCTCTGTGCTGAGAAGCCAACAAGCCTGGAGGCTCCAGCGACGCCTGGGAAGCCTGGGCACCCACAGCAGCTGCCAGCACCTTGAAACACCTTTTGTGGCCTTTGTTCAAGGGCAGAACTTTATCATGAGCTGGTCAGGGAGTGGTTAAACTCTTTCTGGCCCTGTGCAAGCAGAATGTACTTACTAATGCTGCCTGCAGCCCTGGCCAAGTTTCTGCTGAGCTTGCAATGTTGCTTATAGCCCCTGTGAGTCCTGGGGTCTTGCTCAGCCTGCACCCCAAGTTCTCTCTCCCAGAAGGTCGTGGGATGTTTGTGCATGGAGAAGGGCATGAGGGATGCCGGGAAAACACGGGTCAATGTGTTTTAGAGCAGTTGCTTGGGCAGTGGAGTGTGCTGAGAGCTGTGTGCGAGCTCCTGCAAACTGCTGTGTGCTGAGCAGCCCCTGACCTGCTGCTTGGAGGTGACAGGGACGGGCAGAGGCTGGTCGGGCAGCGATGTCATCTGCCTGCTGTGCATATCTGGCAGAGAGCTCGGGGATGCCTCTCCGTCCCTACTGGACATTGGCATGGCCTGAAGCAGAGCCAGGGGCCACCACTGCCCCAGCACGGTCCTGTGATCTTTCTGGTGATGTCTGGAGAAATACGTTCTCCTGGTTATGGCTGTCTCTTCCCTGTGCCCCTGGTGTGCTGGCACTGGGTTTCTGGGGCAGGACAGGCCTGCCCAGAGCCAGAGCTGATGTCTGAGCAATGCATCTTCATTTATATTTGTTTTCTAGAGCTGGAACTCCCTCATCTTGCCTATGTCTTGCTCCTAAGCAGTGTGTTGCTGGAAGCAGCTCCTGCAAAGCTCTCCACTCGGCCGTGCGCAGGATGGGTGGCAGCCCAAGGGCAGGCTGGGCACGGGAGGGGGTTGATNCATTTGCAAAGTACCAGTGGAGAAATGTTGTCGTGGTCCCAAGTCACGGAGTGGGAGCCATTCTGATTGGGATGGATACTTATAAGAACACCCACCTGGTAGAGGAATTTCTGCAATTTCTTTAGAGGCTGCACATGAAAGGGGGCATGGGACTGTCACATGCCAAGGAGTGCCCAGCTCACAGGGTATCTGCACAAAGTCTTTTGGGTGGGACTTTGTTATGTGTCACATCTATGCAGTGCCTTTCATCTGGGCAGGTGGCTTTGTTGCCCCCACCAATTTCCTTCCATTAAGTGTTGAATGGAGAAAATATTCTCAAAAAGCTCTGACAGCTCGGTCTGCAGATCTGCGGGCCTTCTGCTTCCAGGCATGCCCCCGAACGCGGTGCACGGGGGAAAAGCAACTTAGGGAGGCAGGCACATGCTGCAAAGTACTGCTACGTGAAGGTCCATCGCAAGCATCCTCACCTGCCTCCCCTTAAAGCACAGCCTGGGATGGTCAGAAATGAACTCGTGCTGCCAGCGTCGTGAGGACTCAGCTCTGAGCCCAAACCTGCAGGCACCGGAGGGGCTGACGGAAGAAGATCCCCGCTCCAAAAAGGGACTTTGCGGCCACCTTGGGAGCGGGAAGGGCCGGTGGGCAGATGGATGAAGCACAGCGTGATCCCTGCAGCTGGAGGGGATCGTGCTGCCGGAGCGGGGTAGAGCCGGGGCTGCAGCTGGCTGGCTCCCCATGGGCACGCTGCCAGTCCCTCCTGTGCCGCAGCCTCTCGGCTGCTCCTCTCCGCCCCACAGCCGATGTTCTCGGCGGCTCGCTGACTGCGGCAGCGTCTTCGTGGCTCTGCCGGGCCCTGGGTTTCGGTGTGTGCTAGGGGACAGCGGGGCTTCGGTGTGAGGGAGGGTGGGAGAGCGAGGTGCCAGCGGAGGGAGGGGGGGTGGGAAGCGACTGCTCGGTGTTTGGGTGCATGTGGGTGCATGAGTTTCTGCCAGCCCAGGCGACTTTCCTTTTGGTCCTTGCTGTGTCTTGGCCCTGGGGACCTGGGTGACAGGGGCTTTTCCCAGACAGAGTGATGAGCTGTCTGATGCTCAGGGAGGGTACGGCGTTGTGCTTCGCTCTCTGTCCTGGGGGTCCGAGCACCCCACTGACCCAAAGGAGGAGGGCGCTGCTGGGAGAGCTGCTTCTCCTGTAGTCGATGGGTTATTTTTCCCAGCCCCTGAGCTGGGAGAGTGCTCTGCTTGGTGAAACACTTCAGACTTGGTTTCCTTCTGAACTCCTTTTTGTCTGATGAACTGGACCTTGGTCCTTTGGGGTATGCTAGTCTTTGAGTTGAAAGAAATCTGGGGGTTTTTTGCTCTGGGGGTAGTTGCCTGTGTCCTGGGATCAGTTCCCTTGAAGGCAGCAGGTCTGTGGCAGTGCTGCTGTCATGCTGCCCTGGGGTTGTCACTGCTTTACCTGTGCTGCTGTCCCTGCTCCTGTGCCCTCCTGCCTTGCCCTGCGCTGGCCCCAGGCCCGGCTTCTGCAGCAAGGCTGCTCGTACGGGGCTCACTTCTCAGAAGGCATCGCTTGCCACCTCCCGGGGCAGAAACACGCTCGCTGAGGACATGAGTGACTCTCTGACGAAGAGGCAGCTTCAAGACAGCCCCTTCTTTGTCCCTTTCCAATCTGGGTTGGATACCAAAACTAATGAATCTAATTGCAATCCAGAGCCCTATTTCCACATCCCATTACAGTTTCTGTTGTGTTCAGCACATCCTTTCCATTCCCAGTTTAAGTCGGTGCATGTTTAACACTGGGGTGCTCCATCCCGGAGATGGTCCCGTTTCCAAACGAGGTCAGGCAGACCCGTGAGCAGACAGGAGGGAAGGGAAGAGGAAGATGCTTTTCCTCTTGGAAAATCACCAGGGTGTTTGACAGCTGCTGGCTCACACCGGCCCAGTTTTGCCCGTCAGGCTGTGAGAAGTCACATCCCAAATGTGGCATATGGAGTTTGGGCTCAAATTATCTCTTTTCTGGGCTAAAGGATGAAAAACTCACTTGAACGGTGCAGAAAGCACACAAGCACTGCATGGGTTTGCTTGTTTACATGACTGATGGAGCCCAGTGTGTCCCTGTCCTGTCCCTCCTTGCTGCCGATGGGCATCTGGGGGACATCATAGGTGGTGGCCTGTGGTCTCCTTGCCCAAGATCCATGGTGGTGGTTCCCTGGAGCCCTGTCCTCACTCTTGTCTTCCCCCTGTCTTTCAGATGTCCTGTGGTAATCCGTCCCCCCACAGAAGGATCTGCCTGCCTTAGCCAGCCCGTCCCCCCAGGCATCCTGCCAGCGATGGCCTCGACGCCCCAGTGAGGGGTGAAGGGACGAGGAGCGAGTCCCCCCAAACACCGCCACATCCCCCGGGAGAGCCATGGAGTCCCCCCTGGATGTGCCCGTAGGGAACCTCATCGACTTCGATGCTGAAACACCCACCTGCATCCCCTCGGAGCCCTCTCCTCCCGCTGCCCCCGGCGGTAACGGGCACCTGGGGGATGTGGGCGACATGGCCGGGGAGGAGAGCGATGCCACCGAGTCAGCAGACAGTGAGAATGACATGGGCGACTCTCCCAGGCGCTGGGGTAGCTACCGCCGCTCCTCCTCCAATGAGTCCTTCTCCTCCAGCCAGAGCACCGAGTCGGCCCGGGACGAGGCGACGGCCGAGCGCCGGGAATTCATGCGGCACTACGTGGAGAAGATCTTCACCGGGGGGTGAGCGAGCGGGGCTGGCGAGTGCTGCTGAGCCTGCTGCCAGGGGACATCCCATGGTGATGGGATCTGGCTGCTTTCCTACTCCGGGAGCATTGGTTTGTGTCCTTGCCCGTGCTTGGCTAACGCAGCTCGTTGCTCCCGGCCATAACATGACATTGGAGCTAAGGGGGGGGATACGGGCTCTGACTTGCACCCCTCTCTTGGGCACGTCCTGGCTCATCTTTCACACCCCAGCTTCCTTCCCCTCTTCTTTCTCCCCTTTCCCATACCAGGGGCTCACCGTGCTGGGGGTCTTGCCATGCCAGGGGTCTCCAGCTCCTCTCCCCCACTGGCCATCTCTGCTGATGCTTATGCAAATGCCAGCAGCTCGCATGTGCCCCAGGGCCCTGCGGCAGCCCCTGGCTCTCCCCCTGCCATCCCTGCATCCATCCCAGCTCCCATCGCTGTGGTGTCCGTAACGCTGCGGCTCGCCGTGTCAAGCAGGATTGAGCAAACCGAGCGTGATGAGGAGCAACAGGGGTTGTTTTTGCTCTGGGGCAGAGTGCCTGTCTCTGGAGCTCAGTTTCTGCTCAGGCTGTCCTTGGCTCTTCCCTTCTCCCTCTGCCTTTGGTTTCCCCCCTGCCAGGGAGGAACAAAAGAGCAGCATAAGCCGAGGGATGACAGAATGGATGCTCCCCTTCCCCTCTTCCTCTACTTTCCTCCCCGCACCGCAGCACTGGGATGCTGCTGCCGAGAGGGATGACGTGGGGGAGCTGAGCCATGCTGGCTGGATGGGGGATGGCAGCCACATCTTCAACTTTAATGGTGTTTTTTTCTTTTTTCCCCACTGCAGAGAGGATTTGGACCAAGAAGAGAAGGCCAGGTTTGGTGAGCTCTGCAGCAGTGAGAACGGGAAGGGCAGGGAGTGGTTCGCGAGATACGTGAGTGCCCAGGTAAGGGGAGAGATGGGCGAAGGAGTGATGATCCTGTACCAGGGCAGGAGGATCAGGCCCGGGGAATTTAGCAATATCCCAAAGCAATATTTTTGGAGGGCAGAAACTCGGGGAAAAGGAGGAACTTCAGTATGGGGAGATACAGAAGTGAATAAATGCATCTCGAGGCAGTTAAATACATGCTTGTTGCAATGTGGGAGAGAAGTCATCTGTTTTGTTTAAAATGAAATCCCATCAGTACTTGGAAACGTCCTATTCCCTAGAAAAACAATTCAGAGAGGCAAACGAGGAGGAGGCCCCACCACCTGTGCTCTCTGCCCACCTCCCTGCGGTGGGGGGGTCCGGGCCGGGGGGGGGTCTGAAGTTGCCCTTGCTGCTTGCTGCAGGCAGCTGCCCTGCAGAGCTGTGCTAAACCCTGGGCTTTGTACCCACAGCGCTGCAACTCCAAGTGTGTCTCGGAGCAGACCTTCTACCGCCTGATGCAGTCGTTTGCCCTCGTGCTGTTTGAGTAAGTGGGGTGGGGTGGGGTGGGGTGGGTTAGGGCTTCGTTGCAACTACCAAAAGCCCCTGAGATCAGAGCCATGGCTCGAGGAGGGGCAGCAACCAGGAGGCTGCTTGGGTTGCCATTGCTGGGTGTCTTTGCTGAATCCTCCCTCCGTGTCAGGTGTCACCAGATGGATGACTTCAGCCCGGCCAAGAACCTCATGACCATGTGTTTCACCTACTACTACGTTGGTAAGAGGTGGCTGCACCCTAGGGCTTTGCTTGTGCTGGAGACCGGTGGTGAAGTCTGCCCTGCCATGGGAAGGGTGATGGAGGGGTACCCAAGCTTAGTTTACTCTGGCTGACTCTGATACTGAGCAGAAGAGAGTCTCCATGACCGAGAAGCTGTGCAAACCTGCCAGAGACCCTCGCTGGGGTGGTTGCTCATGCTGATGCTGGTTTGTCATTGCTTCTAGCCAGGAATGTTTGTATGTGGCAATCCCCAGATGTTCCCTGACCCTGGGGATGTGATGTGAATGCCCCGGCCCAGAAGCACCTTGGCTTATTGCTTGGTGCAATAAGGAGTGATGATCACTCCTCCATGAGGGGCTGGATTTTCTATCCAAAATGGGGAGGAGGATAAAGACCTACAGGAAATGGGATGGGGTCTGGGCCATTTCCATCTGGCTCCTGGTCTCCGTGGTGTATCTTGTAACTGGGAGCAGGTCCGCCAGGAGCTGGCAGCACCCAGGACCATGGGGCTAACTGAGCTCCTGACATGTTGCCTGCAGGCAAGACCCACGCGTTGCCCTTGGAGGCCAAGGAGAAGCCCATGGGCAGCATCGACTCGTACCTTAAGTCAGCAAACAGCTGGCTGGCAGAGAAGAAGGACATTGCGGAGCGGCTGCTGAAAAACACGTCGGCCAAGACGGAGAATGTCAAGGGCTTCTTCGGAGGCCTGGAGACCAAACTGAAGGGTCCTACCACCAAAAAGAGCGTGTGGGTACCACTCTGTTGGGTGGGCAGGGTGGGCTGAGGCAGGCACCTGTAATGTGACCAAGCCAGAAACCTCCTGGGTATAGGGCCACCATGAGCCAGGGATTATCATGGCCTTGGGAAGATGGTCTCTAGCCTGGTCCCATGCTTCGTACTTTGGTCATTGGACATCTCATGGTCTGGGAATCCTGTCTCACTTGGGCATGGAGATACATGGTTCAAGGAGACAGTGCTGATGCTTTGTGGTCTTCTGCATCATCTCTGTACTGGGTCTGACTGGGATGGACATCACAGTCTTTTAGCCACTTTTCTGGCCCTGGGGACAGGGGCATGGGAGCAGGGGGTCTTTCAAATGAAGGTGCTCCCCTCGCCAGGGGGGGCAGGGCTTTGCCACATGGGCTGTCAGGGGGACAGGCTTTTTGGGAGCTGACACTGATTTCTGTGCCACAGCGAAGGTGAGGACAAACCAAAGGAGAAGCTGAAGAAGACAGGTGAGTGGAGACAGCGCTGCTGAAGTAGGCATGGTCAAGGCATCCCCAGGGAAGGAACGAGGTTTGGGAGTGGTACGAGATGGCCGGCATTGCCAGAGCTGTGGGGTGGGGAGAAGGGCAGGAAAGACCGATGCTGTCTCCTCTGAGCTCCTAGAGAAGCACTCCAAAGGAGCATTCACAGCTCCTTGCTTTGGAGCAATCACAGCTCTTGTCCCACAAGGACATCTTGTGGCATCTTGTCCTCAGTGGCACAGGTTGCAGAGGTTTGGGCATCCACTGCCTCTGAGCTTTCATGTTGCATCAGTCTGCTGTGTGTGCTACCAAAGCAGCAGTCCAGCCCCTCGAGTATCCTCCTGGGACATCCATGCCTTGATCAGAGCTAACATCTGCCCACAAAGGGCAGCCAAAGTTCCTCTTCACGTTGCTCAGGATCTGTTGGGGATGAGTATTTGGTTTGCAAAACTTGCCATCATGACAGCTTGGATGCCAAGCTGACAGGGGGGCACAAAGTCTGCATGGGTGGGAAGATGGGAATCATCCAGACTCTGGCGTGTAATTGTGTGTCCCCACAGTTTCTGTGCAGAGCCCAGAGGAGGAGAAGACAGGAGAGAGGATCTACTTGTACATGCACCTCAAGCAGCAGCCAATCTGGTAAGGCCTGCCCGGGGCGAGCTGGCTCCTGCCCTGTGTTGGCCTCCCCGGGGAGGCAATTTGTCCTCCTGGCCCACACATTCCCCAGATGTTCATGAGTGCTTTTAAGCTGCTGCTGCCCCTAAAAGAGGTGGCCATGGCTTTTGCATACCCCTTGTGCTAGGGGAGAGTGTGTGTTTGCACACGCAGAAGGAGCTGGTTCAAAAAATGGACCAAATCTGCCAGACTTGCTTAGCCCCCCCCTTGAATAATCTCCTGGCCCCTGGGAAGTGGGTGAGCTTGGCCCTGGGAGGACTCGGGGACAGGCTGGGGGAGATGGGAGGTGGTTGTCCCCAACATGTCCCTCCCTCCCTGCAGGCACAACCTGCGGTTTTGGAACGCTGCCTTCTTTGATGCCGTGCACTGTGAGCGCAGGAAGCGGTCCCCCACCACCAGGTAGGACATGTCCCCGTGGGAAGAGGGGATGCCGTGTCCCCTCCAGCCCCCCGGTGTTCCCCACTGCTCCCGGCGGCCCTAAGCATTACCGACCACGGGGAAACGTTCTGCTTTCCACCCCCGATTGCAAATCTGCTGGGGCCACTGGGCTGTGGGGTGGGCAGGTGAGATCAGCATCCTCTTAGGGGTTTGGGAGCAGGAAGGTTTTCTTGCTCGTTTTGCATCGGTTTTTGCAAGAACAAAGCCCTGGAGGTGCGCCCAGAAAACCCAACTGGGGTTCAGGCTGTTCGTGCTTAGTTTGCAAGCAGATCTAGGAAAAGATGCTTGGTGCAACCCTTTGGGGAGGAGAGGCCCTGGGTCCCGGCTGTCACCGGGAGGGCAGTGGAAGTGCTGCCACCGCAGCCTGGGGACCGAGGCCAGGCAGCCAGCAAGGATGAGAACTGGAGACGGCAGCATGGTCAGCCCTGAGAGCTGGGAGGATCGGGATGAACCCTGCAAAGGGAAGGGGCTGCTCATTTTGGAGGGTGGCTGGGTGCAGGGAGCGTCTGGGTGCCCGGGCGTGGGGATGCCACGGGTTGCAAGGGTGGGCAAGACGCTTGCCAGGCTTATGCCCATCTCTTGCTCCACCATGGAGCTGCCACGAGGGCTTGAGCAATTCACTCCTCTCTCGACCACAGTTTCACCCCTCCGAAGCCGGACCGTCCTGCTGCGTGTCTGTGCAGTGCTTTGAGGCTTTGAGCTCTCAGGGTGAGAGTCGTTGAGCTCGGAGCACTTGAACTGCCCCTTTTCTGAGCAGTGACGGCACTTCTTGAAGCAGCCAGCCCTCCTGCGTCCTCCCCAAAGCCTGAGCTAAGCCACGGCAGCCCTGGCTCACATCATGGGATGCTCTGCCAGGCTCAGCACACCGATCAGTCTCTGCTTTCTCCTTTATTGCTTTTCTTTTTTTTCCAAGCAAGCCACCGAAAGAACCTATTGAACAGTAACGTAACCATAACTGCATTTGCTTTGATTAAGCCCCAAATTAGCAGCAGCAAATGTCTCACAAGGACATACGCCACCGGCAGCTGCTCTCTGCTCCGAGCGCCTTTCTCAATTAATCTGATGGCTGAGTCTGCCTCTGCTGCAGAAACAAGCCCGACTAACAGATGAGCTTCGGGAGCTGCAGCCTGGAGTACTCTGAGTATCTCAGGGGAGGGTTGGAAGGTGGTGGTGACCCCCGCTTAGTCCTCTGGAGAGGATAACAGAAGCCACTGGGTGAACTGGGATGCTGCTTGCTCGAGCGAGGATTAAAATCCCTGGCAGGAGGATCTGGTTGGTGAGGGCTGGCATTCCGGGAGCTGGGTTTGAAACGCCAGGGACGGTGCTTGGCCATGGCAGGCGTCCGGAGGGGCCACGGTGATGGGGTTGTGCCCATCTCTGTGGGCTGGCCAGGGCATGGCTGGGGCGGCCGGGCTGCATCCTCCTGGGGCTGCAGCGAGAGCTGGGGAGGTTTTTTCTCCTCTCGCTGGGGAGGGCAGGGGGGAAGGAACCAGAACTAAACTCCTCTTTTTCTCTCTCTTTCCTCTCTCTGCCTCTAACAACCTTCTTCCGTCTCTTCTTCTCTCCTTTCCCCTCCATCCCTCTATTTTGCATGATCTTTCACGCACCACTTTTGTCGGCCCCGTTTCTGCTGCCGCTCCAGAGGGAACACTGGGGAGGAAGAGGAGAAGAGGTGTGTCTGTCCCCCCGTACTTCGGTGCATTAGTGTCCAGAGGCTGACGCTCTCTTCAGGTCCAAATCCTGCCCTGGGGAGGGGTGTAACATGTTTCAGGGGGGCTCTGAAAGGCCTTTTCTCCCCCGAGGAGGAACGGCCGCCGGAGGTTTGACTTCATGTGCATCTCAAAAGGGCCAGAAAGGTTTAGATCAGTTCCTCTATAATGCAGCTTTTTAAAAAGAAATTCGACAATTTCCAAGCTGTGGTATTTTCCTGTGGGAATTGGATGCCCAGCTGCTGGGGAAGCCAAGGGCTTGTGCTGGGAACGGTTCCCTGGGCAGGTTTTGGACATGAACTGAGTCTCTTTGTGGAGAAAGCATCCCCCTCTCCTGTCCTTCCCGCTTGCTCCCAGCTTCTGCTGCCACATAGAGGTGCTGAGGATCCTTTGCCAGCTGGAAAAGCTGTTCCTTCTATTTTTTTTTAGTGCACTCTTGTGCTGCCATCCCTAGATAAAAAGAAAAATGCAAATGGGGCTGCACGTCACGATTGCGAGCGTGTCCTCTGGGCTGCAAAGCTCAAAGTCAGCCACATCCACCCATGCTCCAAGCTGGGATCAGGGCAGGGGGAGAGTCGTTGCTCTCTTGCTGGAGCGTGGGATATTCAATCTTGGAGCAAATCACTCCAAGTGATGGCATTAGCAAGAGGATGAGGGTTCTTTGAAGCTTGGCAGTAAATCTTCTGCGTGGCTAAGGCATGCACCAGCAAATGGATAACTTCAATATTGCTCAGATAGAGCATTGCTTAGGTTAGCTGCGTGGGGTGAAATGCTGTTGCTGAAAGACGAGCGATGCCAAGCAGCCAAAGCCATGTCTCACCAGCGCGGTTCTCGCCAGTGCCCGGCCATGGCGAGGCTTTCCTGGGTATGCCGAAATACAGGCAAGGTGTTAGCACAGCCCGTGGGGTTATGCATCCCTGCGCCTGCCCTGCTGTGCTGGTATAAAGATCAAAGGGTTTGAGTAGGGCCACATGTGGGCTCCCCCCCATCCCAGGCATGTTACTCCTGAATAACAAGGCAGAAGCACGGCGAATTTTTCTTGGGCACTTTGATAAAGTTTTTTCTTCCTCTTTCCTTCCTCAAAAACATAAAAAGGCAGGAAGAAAATAGTTACAAACATGCTTCTTCTGTAGAGTGGGCCAGTGAGATCTGTGAAGTTTTGCTTCCAGATTTCAAAGGCCCTTAATTTGATTCTTCTTTCTTTTCAGCCTCCAGATTTAGATGTGGGTTTTATTTGCTATTGTAAGCTTTATCTGGGAGAAATTACACCTTTTTTTTTTTTTTTTTTAAATCCCTTCAAACATATCATATAAGTTTCCAGAGCCCTTTAAATATAAGCAGCTCACCCCTGGAGACCAAAGACTCAGCTCAGCAGCTTTTGCACGCCTGGGCTGGGCTGACTTGAGTGAGGACAGGTTCCCCTTCGTGTGCTCAGCCTGACTAAGCACTCTCCTTTTCCAGTTTCAGCAACACAAACGTGCTCTGGGGCTGAGCTAACCTCACTCAATTCACTGTGAGACACCCTTCTTCCCAACCACTGTTTCCACCCGACGCAGCTCCTGTCCTGCTTGGCGTGCCAACGAGCTAGCGCGAGCTACAAGCGTGCAATCCACTCCTGGTGTTCTCCTCTTCCTTCTAATTTCCTTCTACCTACCCTTGTTTTTTCCTTGCTTTTCCTCCTCTTATCCTTGGCTGTAACCTCACCTCACCTGACTTCTTCTCGGGAGGGGGTTGGCTTCACCCTGGAGCTGTAGTTTCCCCAGCGTGCATGCACTGAACCCCCCCCCACCACCACCACCACCTGAGCATTGCACCACCGCAGTGACATTTCTATGACACAGGCTTTATTTCCAAAGCCCCCCCCCAGGTGGGACACCTGGATGGGGACTCCTGCCACCGCCTCGAGTTGGTTGCAGTCATCTAGAACTTAACACACCCCCGGCTCCCCCTTCCTTTAAGGCAATGCTGCAGTTGCATTTGCCGGGGAGCTGGAGCAGAGCCGGGGCATCCTCGGGGCAGTGCCGTGATTTTGGCCCCAAGTGGGGCCATGGGGAGGGGTATGGGAGCCCCCCCGTGCTGTCGGAGGGGGAGGTATGTTTGGGGAGCGGCTTGCTCAGGGCTCAGGGATTTGGAACCCCGCTGCAGATGGGGGAGACATGCCTGGTACCCCCCCCGGTACCTGCCCCGGGTGTGTGGGTGGGCTTCAGCAGAGCCCTGCTGGGATGGCCATCCCCAAAAGCTGCAACCCCCCCCCCCCCAGCTTCCTCGCTCGTCCCCCTTGCTGAAGCGACGGCATCGAAGGTGAGAGACGTGAGCTCTGTGCTGGAGAGGCCGCTGCTATTTCCTAGCTCTTTATCAGGGCCTTCCAGAGAAAGCCAAGGTTGAAGAAGACTTTTTCCTGGGGTGTCTCTTGCTTTACCCCAGGGCGAGAGATCTGCGGATGGATGCAGGTGTGCGAGCTCCTCCAGCACTGCATGTGCGCTGGCAGCCGAGGGGCTCTCGGTACCCTCCTGTCCTCAGGCAGCGTGGCCCGGGGAGGGGGGGGATGCAGGCAGGGGGTCCTGGGGTGACGGCGGTACCAGACGGGCTTGTGCATTGCAGGGAGAAGTGGTGCCACATGACACAGGAGGAGCGTGACGACAGCCTTCGCTTCAACGAGAACATCACCTTCGGGCAGCTGGGGTGAGCAGGGCACGGGGACCGTCCCTCCTGCAGCCGGGCTCTGCCGTGTGGCCTCGCTGGCCGTGGCTGGGACACCTTAGAGATGTTCCCCCCACTGGGGACATTCCCTTACGGTGCAGAGGATGCTTGATGCTTCTCCCCGGGGACCTGCTCCTGCCCTTTACTGTGCAAATCCAGGCACCACAGGGTCCCAGCAAGCTGTCCCACAGCCGAGCATCATCCCAGCGCCCCGTACAAGGGGCTGCGGGAACGAAGAGGAGGGTGGGGGGGGAAGAAAAGGCAGCCTGTCCCTGCCCTCACCAAGAGCATCTCTGTCCTTCCCCAGCACCTTCATTCACAACATGCTGGCATTTGGCCTGAACAAGAAGCTCTGCAGTGACTTTCTGAAGAAGCAGGCGACCATCGGCAATTTGGATGAAGGTAGGGGCGAGTCCGGGGGATGCGCACCCCCTTCGTGGGGTCCCGGAGGGATGGAGCCCACCTGCCTGGCCGGGATGCTTTGGCACCCTCCCAGCACCCTTTTCTCTCTCCTCCACAGAGCAATACAAGCTGCTCAGTGACCACATCGAGCAGATGGCCACCGAATAGCTGCCTGGCCGGCACGCTGCGGCAGAGAGATGGCAGCCAGAGCGGGTGGGGAGGGGAGAAAAACCCCCCCCCGGGGCTACCTGAAACTGAAGCTGGGCTACTTAAAAAAAAAAAAAAAATCACACACACAAGCTGCAATAAAACCTGCATGATCGTCCACCAAACTTTAGAGCTGCACCAGGGCAGCCTGTAGAAATAGGAGCCAAACAGCTCCCCCCGCTGCCAGACCCTCCCGCATCTATTTTCAGAGTAGACAGTCCCAAAAGTGTATTTTGTCAGTTTAAAAAAAAAACAACAAACAAGAGAAAAGCAAAAAGAGAGCGACTGCTGCAGCCCCCAGGTGTGTTTATGAGAGCTGGATCGCTGTGTCTCCAGCCCCCTCCCCGTGAAATGCCGCCTGTGGTCTTCGGTGTTTCGTAGCACAACGGCAGCTAGTGCAGAGCTGCCAAACATATTTGCTGCTCGGTGCCTTTCCGAGGCTGCTGTGGACGGTGGTAAATCCAGAGGACTCCAAAGCTGCAAGTCTCCTGCGGCCTTTCCCCACTGGCATCTGCTGGGCAAGCACAACGGAGGCTGGAGCTGGAGCAGGGGTGCAGGAGGTGATGGTAGGGACCACATCCAGTCTCTGGGGCCCGCATCCAGCCACCGAGGGGAGCCACTACTGGGGGAGCCGGCTTTGCCTCCAGTTTGACCCATCTCCTTCCATAGGGAGGCACCGGGTGTTCACGGCACGTGGGTTTGTCCTGGCAACGCAGGAGCCAGCTGCTGAGGATGGCGATGGGATGCAGCAGCTGATGGGAGGCTCTGGGTCAGTCTGGCAACAGGTTGTGTTGTGTTGTGTTGTGTATCCAGGGATGTCACCACCGGCCGGACACATGGGCAGTGCGGGGGCTTGCTGGGAGCAGGGATGGGGCTGGCAAAGTGCTGCTGCCTTTCTTGGGAGCTGGAAGGAAATCCTTCCCTTGGGAAACCTTCCCTGAGCTGCCTGTGTGATTTTGTATCTCTGGGCAGAGAGAAAACACAGTTTGCTCCGTATCATTAGCATGGATGAGTGGGAAAAAAAGCCACGGCCTTGGGCAGGATTGCCAGGAAAGGAGGCAGAGGAGCTCCGCGTGAAAGCGGCTTGGGAGGAGGTAGCGAAGCAGCAGCGAGGCAGATCCCCCCCTGCACCCACTCCCTGCTGCATCGTCAGCGTCGGGGCTGCCGCAGGCTTGCGACATTTCCCAAAGCCTCCTGGCTTCCCGCAGCGGCTGTGGTATTAGATTAATCGCCTTCCTTCCCCAGGCTGCAGCTCACTGCCTTCTCCTTCCCCGGCCCCTTGGCTCCAGCTGATCATCAATCAAACCTGAAATAGCCCTGTCTTAAGTACATCTCCTATTCTGCTCGAGTGATGGCAGCTACCCGGTACGCAGCATATCTGTTTTTTCCCCTCACGGACCTTGGCACGGCGTTTGCAGAGGGGTTGGGGACATGGGGACATTGCTGCTCCCCTCCGCAGGGCACATCCCTGCTCTGATGGGACCCAGTTGGCTTTGCCCATGGGGTCAGAAAACCCCAGCCCCACGCAACCAAGGGTCCAGCACTCGGTCTCACCCCAAAAACATTATCCTGAAACATAAGTCCAGGTTCCAAGGGACCGTCAGTCCATTTTTCCCCATGCTGTCAGCTATAACCAGTAAGATAAAGAGCATAACAGGGTTTTTTTTCCATGTAGCTCTTAGTTTCTGGTGTCACCTCCTAGCATTAGAATGATGCTTTTACCTAAGCTGGGCTTCCCTTGCTGCTGGGACTGGGACTCTGCTCTGCGCTGGGTCTTGTAGAAGGATCAGATCCAGCACCAGCTTTCCCTTGGCCATTCCCAAACCTGGGCAGAGTAATGGGAGAAAGGTTTTTGTTGGGGTGAGGGGCTGCCGGAGGGGACTAACGTGCACTTTGTGCACGTTAGTCCCCTCCGGCAGCCCCTCACCCCGACGAACACCTTTCTGATGGAAAGGATGTGCTGGAGCACGAGCATCAGGCAGCTCAGCACCAAGACCTGCATCCTGGAGCACCCCATCCCCGTGGCATCCCTGTGTCTGTCTCCACTCGGGTCTTACCCGAATCCAGCTTTGTTTCTTTAGTATTATTTTTTTTTTCCAACATGAAAAAGAGGTTAGCGGTGAAATATATATTATTTGCATGTGTATTTTTCTAAAAAAAAAATATTAAAATAAAAGAAAAAATGTCCATAAACCCTTCTGAACTGGGACTGTGTGAAAGATGGGGTAAGAGAGAGACATTGGAATAAATTGTCTTAAAAATGACTTTCTCGCTCAGCCGTTGTCATGTCTTTTAATCAGATGGATCTTCTCCCTTCTGCCTGCTCAGCCTTGACAGTCTCTAGTGCCTTTACCAGCTCAGCCCCTGCCAGCTTATCCCTTTTGATGACCTACTTTTTAATAGGGTAAAATTGATGCACCTTTTAAAGAAATGTTAGTGTTTGCCCCGGAGCCAGCTAGGCACACAAGGGAGATTTAATTTTTATTTTCTTTTCCCCTGTGCGCTCAATCTCTGCCAGTCGCCGCTGATCTGACAGTGGAGCTGGGATCCTGCTCTGGCCTCGGGACATTTGATTTCACTGTATTTAAAAATCAATTACTCAGTATTATCTTATTAAAAAAAGATGTTCCCTTAGATTAATGGGCTGGAAGTGTCATCCTCCACCCAGGCTTCAGAGACCATATCCCCTCGGGCCTCTGTACAGCCAAGCGAGCCTGTTCCCTGCCCTGCAGTGCTGGTTTCTCTCTCCAGAGCAGGGTTTCATGGCCACGTTTCTCTTAGGAAGGAGCTTGCCCCGCTCCTTCTTTTTTTTAATTACTGTCCTTGGAGCACTCCACAGATTCGCCATTGCAGGAGGGAAACCCATCAGCCCCACAGCCCAAGCTCGGATGTTTTGCCTGGGCTTTTACATGGCTGCGGGCTGACCAGCTATGGAAAACCAGAAGCCACATGCCTTGGGAGTGCTTTTGTTCCCTCCCTCTGATTAATTGCTTATCACCTTGCCATGCCCAATAAGCGTGCATGTTTAAGAAAGGAGGTGCTTATTCCATAGGTATTTGCTCAGCACTGGGTGCCCTTTGCAGTGGGTGCACGCCCGGCACCTCCCAGCCCCTGATTTTGGTATAGAGAAGCTATAGGGGCAGCATGCATAGCAAGAGAGATCCTTGGCCACTTAACCCCGAGCTGGGAGGTCTCCCAACCTCCCTGAAGTGCTGAGGAGCAGTGTCCCTGTCCTGCTCGTTGGGTGGTGGTCGCTGAGCCCGTTTAGCCTTTAATGCACAAGAAACGAGGTTGCATTAAAAGCAGCGAGGGGCAGCTGAGGGATGGCACCCTATCCAGGAGGGTCTTTGGTCGAGCTGAAACCACCCTTGTTTTAAATCCCCAAAGGTGGGGTAGACCAGCTGTGATTTGGGTAACTGCAGGAGGAGACAGACCCTGGCAAAGGTAAGAGCAGCACCGGAGGGGGAAGGTGCTGTATGTCGTGTACCCCGTCCCTCCCTCCCTGCAGGGTATTAATTACACCCTCCATGCAACAGCTTTAGGAAAGCTGATACAGTTCTTGGATGATGCCACCCATTCATTAAACTCAGGGGTTAGTGGTGGGCTGGTGGCTCCTCCGGCTCTGATCCTTCAAGCCTGAGCGCAGCAAGCGGCTCTCAGCCCCCTCTCTCTCCCTTGAGGGATAAAAAGGCTGTTTGCTTGCTGGGCTCTGGGGGTTTTATTGCATCTCTATTAAAGCTGTTAAAAATCTTTCCATTGTAGTAGTGTCTGGGAGTGATAAGTATTCATAACAGAGGGGATTCAAGATGGGTTTGGTTGTAAAAACACCTCTAAGCTGGCTGGATTTATGGCTGTTAAATCATCCCTTTTCTCATCTGTCACAGCCTTTTCAGATGTTCATCACTGAACAACAGCAAAGTTGGGGCCATAATTTGTGCCGCAGTGTGTGGAGCAAGAGGGAGGGGAGTCCTCTCCGTCAGTAACTAGCTCATGATTTATGGAGACTGTATCTTTTTTTTTTTTTCATTTTTTTTCTTCCCCTCAAGCAGGAGAGGCTTTGACTCTCGCTATCTGCTCTTGCCGGCACGCCGCTGCCAGCTTGCTCAGCCAGCTGGAGCTAGGCAAGGCCTGGTGGATTTAGAGCCATGCCGGAAAGTTTGACAGCAGCGTTCGGGGAATTCAGGGCTGGCCCTTGCCCGCAGCGGGCTCTGCAATGCAGACTGCATTTGGGACTGCATCTCCCCATGCATCTTCCCCTTGCTTTGGGGTGAAACATGGGAAAATCCCACCGATGCCCACCGTAGGAGCCTGCAAAGAGCCTGGGTTTAGGCAGTGGCGAGGTGGGAGGTAGCAAGGTCTCCTCGTTTTGCAACAGCAGCAAAAAACTTAATCAGTGCTTTGCAAGGCAGCGCTGCCGGAGCTGCCCGCTCTCCCTTTCCATCACACCAGTGCTTCTCAAAACAGATCATGCAAAATCTTTGGGGGGTAAAGCCTCCAGCTTTGTCCAGATGCTGGCAATCCTTACTCAGCCACAGAGCATCCAGGATACGACCGGTGGCCAAAGCGAAGCTGCCAGGCACCAGGTGCTGCTGCACCAGGGCCAGCATCCTGCATGGGTGCTGACAGCTATTGCAATGCCAGCCCGGTACCCGCAAAGCAGGACCNCAGCTTTCTGGTCCCTGGCTCGGGGAGCACTTGGCCCTGTATCGCACACGGGCGTTTAAAGCAAAATCTGCGGCTGTTGGTGCTTTCGAAGCCAGGATGTGCCCAGGAAAAATTCCCAACGGATGTGGCCCCATCTGCTCTCCCCTTGGAAAAACCACTGGTGCGAAGGGGGATTTTCTGTGCAGTGCAGAGCAGGAGTTGATTTACTGCCAGGGGACCCCGGCCATCGCCCCGCGGTGCGCTTCGTACCTGGTCGTGTCACCGCAGGGTG
>VYZV01011273.1:48417-71041 GCA_013401275.1 Pandion haliaetus | reverse complement strand
GGGGGGGTTAGCTTTTGTCTTTAAACTTAGAGAGATGGATCCCACCACTAAAGCACTTGATTTTATCCTTCTCTGAACGATTTACAATTGAAATTGGAAGATTCCCATGGAGAAACATGACTTTGATTTTATTTTTTCCCCTTGCAGGAGCCTGAACTTCCCAAATCTGTTTTACAGCAGCACTGGGATGCTGCTGGGAAGAGATGTGCCGTGGCTCCTCTTTCGGAAGGGCTCGAAGGCAAGGCTGAGTCACTGCATGCACAGACAGAGCTGCAGATAGGGCCCTGGACAGTAACAAAACACATCTGTCCTTTGCGTCCACATCCCAAATGTGAGTCACATCCTCTGGCTCTGCACATTCAACCCAAGACACTGTACTGTGTTCAGGCAAGGTCACTGCAGCTCCTTGGCCGGCCAGGGAGGTGCATGGTGGTGTCTTAACTGAATTATTTTCACCAGACTTTCACCCAAGCACTGATTTTTTTCACTGCTGGCTTCCCAAAGGGCATTGAGCTCAGCTGCGAGCAGTCTTTGCCATAGGCTCAGCCCAACTTGCCCCTCCGCAAGCAAAGCAGGACGTGCAGCTCTGTAAAGACTGAATAAGCTGGAAAGTCCCAATCCTTTCATGCCAGCATGCTTGCTTTCTCTCCCAGCAGATCCCTCTGGAGCTGGTTGAGCAGTATTCTCGAGGATGCTTTCTTGGTGGAGAGGATGCAGTGCTAACGGGGGCCAAGCTCGTGAGGCGGTTCCCCTCTCTCCCCCTGCCAGCAGCACGGCCGGTGCAGCACATCTCTGCGTCACGCACAGGGGATTTGCTGTGCCAAGCATCAGCCCAGCGGGTGTGGGTCCTGCCAGGGCTCGTTTGTGGGTCCACAGGAACCACCAAGCGTAAGGACGGCGTTGGACGGCTGCTGAGCATCGACGATGCACGTCCTCTTGGGCAAAGCAGAGCATCAGCTTTGGCACCGCTGCTCCTGGTGCTATTTCTGACAGCGCTGCGAAAGCTGTTGCAGGTTTATTCCAGCCCTGGGGCTTTTCCATACGTTGTGGCTTCCTACAAGCCCAGGGGAGCAGGATGCATGCAGAGCCTGGCTGAGCGGGCTGGTTTGGGGGGGGAAATGGGCTGTGGAGCCCCTGCCACCCAGAAATCCCAGCCCTGATCCTAGGAAGCTCTTGCAAAGGCCTGAAGCCTTGCGTGTGTCCGGATGGGAATGCATGTGGAGATTGAAGGGTGATTTTCCTCATATAAATAGGGTGGAGGCATGTGTTTTTTTCCCTGCAGCACGCTATGTTTATCCGGCAGCGCACCATGCGGGTGGCCGATCTGCTCAGTTGCATCCCCAAGCTTGTGTTTTATGAGCCGTTTCTGCAGTTCCCTGACGAAACGGGACATTTTTGGCTGCAACCACAGGACAGAAGCCCTGGGGGGCCAGGTGGGACGTAGGGCCTCTCGTGTCACCTCTGCACAAGGGCACCTTCTCCAGCCTTTAGCTATCAACCAGAGATACATATCACCTCCTCCTCCTCCGTGGGGACCAGGCATTCAGGGTGTGAGAAGTCCTACAAAGAAGAAATCCAGGGAAGTGGCACAAAAAAAGAAAAGATTGAGGTCCCCACGGGATTACTGTGGGGCTGGCAGCCAGCAAAGCCGCTTACTTACCAAAGGGAGGCAAAATTGAGCAGTTTTCCTTGGCTGGCCTCTCCTGCCGTTGTGTGTGCCGCTTCCAGGCAGGATGCTCTGACAGGACAGGGGACAGGAGGGACAGGCAGGGCCACCACTCAGTGCTTGCAGGCTCCTGGCTTTTCTGTCGCTCAGACGGTGCTGGAAATGGGTCTGAAATGACCTTTCCCCATTGCAGCCCCATGGGGTGGTTGCTTTTGCCCGTGGGTTTTGGCATTCAGCCCCTCTTGGTCCCTGCAGGGGCTCGCTGGTCCCTGCAGAGGAGATGCTTGGAGAGGAGCCAGTCCCCAAAGCAGGCAAGGAAAAGGATGCTCGAACATGCTTATCTGGGAGGGCAAGTTTCCCAAGATGGCACTGTGGTTTGTTTTTTTTATAAACTGTCACTGCCAGCAGAAGGGGGATGAAAAAAAGAAAAGCTCCTGAATAACGTGTCTGGTGCAACTGCGCAGGGCAAATATTTGACGTGCTGAATAAATGAACAGGAGGGAGACGTCAGGCTCTTGCACCGGGAAGCTCTGACTCATGTTCCCACAGCAAGCAGCACTTCAGACACCTTCCCTGCAGGCAGCTGCCAAAAGTCCCCGGAGCGCTGCACGCAGCGGCGAGCGTGCCCACACCTCCGCTCCCAGCCGGGGATCCTCGCATGGCTCTGGGGTGCAATTAATACCCCAGGGTGGGCTGGGGCAGCCTCACGGGTGATGGAGAGGCAGCAGCAAGGGGGGTGTCTGGGAGGGGGCTCCTAGGTTGCACTCGCTGGTTTAGTCCCCACCTCCCCTTTGCGTCTTAGGGATGCTGAGCTCTGATGCAGTCGCCTCTCAGCCTTATTCACACTTAAGATGCTCTTATTGAACAACCAACCCAGAGATGCTGCAGCCACCTCACTGGCTGCGTGGTGGGCTTCAGCTCCTGGCTCTGACTCAGGTTTCAGGTGAAAATATTGGACAATTCCCTCCTTCCCAATATGCAGTTTAAGATTGTGCTAAAGCAGCAGTGTTTTTCTGGCCAGTTGCTCATGGTCGCTCGGGTGGAAAGCTCGTTCGAGCAGCAAGAGTGAGCGTTTAAGCAGAGCACTGTGTTTTTTCTGCCTGTCCAACTGCAGCTGCAGGGGAAAAGCGGAAGATCTCGGCCGAGCTCCCGTTTCCCATCAGGGCAGCATTTGTGCATGGCGGCGGGGGCCAACCTGCAATTCAATCTCCAGCACGAAAACCTCCGTTTCGGGTACAATACTGCCTGTGTCCTGCTGCAGACGAGCCATCTCGACCAGCTGCGGCAGGGACAGGCTGTCCCAGCCTCATGCTCACGCTGGTGGCACTGCCTGCTTGGAGGGACAGCTTGTGCCTCTGAGGACAGAGAGTATTTTGCGGTGTGCTTTGGTTTTGCAGCGTGTGTGTGACTGTGAAATGTTCTCCCCCACTGACTGCATCCTGAGGTTTGTGGATATGAAAGTCCACATGTCTCTTTCTTCTTTTTAATTGCTATAATTTGTCCTGCTCTTACCCATGGTCAGGAGCAAGGCTTGGCTTTGAGCTCCCTCGGTGGATTTATTTTGGTTTCGATGCTGTGCAAAAAAAAAAACCCAACCCGCCTTGTGTTGTGCCCTGTACGTGCATCCCGCGCACGGGTAATTTTGCTCGCTGGAGTAATTTCCTTGCCCCCAGTGGGACTTCTCTTGTGAATAAAGCTATGTGGGATCAGAGTCTAAAAACCACAGCCTGGGAAATTTATGCAGAGAAGGGAAGGAGGGAGATTGTTCCTAGCAGGCGAACAGCGGGGCTGATTGCTGTTCTCATTGCAGGCAGAGGGCTGGGCTGGTGCTAATTAGCAGGCGGCTGGTTGGAGGGCAGAGTGCGATAGCTCACAAATTGCCTAAGAGCAGAGGTTGATGCCTCCTGCCCTGGACACCGGGGTGGTGGATGCCCGGGGGAGCTGGCGCTGGGCTGGCAGCACTTCCCTGCACCGGTGCCAGGTGTGGGATGCTCGGTCGGGGCTCATGCTTGGCTCCTGCCCCGGTTTTCCCGCATCCTGGAGGCCTGTGATGCTTTTTCCTCTCTTGGGCAGGAAGGGGAGCCTGGCTGTGCAGTTGTTATTGGTCTCACTGGCAGCAAGTCAGGGCCTGTCCATTTGCACTGTGTCTGGGATGGAGGGAGGGGGTGAAGACAAGGGCTTGAGCAAAAGGTGCAAGATCAGAAAAGGGAATAGTCGAGGAAAACACCTCTCTGCTTGGAAGAGTCTGAAATCTGAGGTATCCAGGGCAGGAAAAAGTAAAGGCTGCCGGTTTTGCCTGGGGCATGGGGAGAGCACCAGGCACAGCCTGGGCTGAGCCCTGAGCTGAGCAGAGGGTACAAAGCAGCACGGACCAGGGGAAGGGACTGAGCTGTGGTGGGACACGTTCCTGCTCCCGCAACCCCAAGCGATGCCCCCCTCTCATCCCTGTGGGACTTCCCAGGAGCTGCTCCCACGGCTGGGTTCATCCTGCACCCTCCATGGCAGCACCCATCCCTGGGGACCCCGCAGCTCCCTGGCACAGGGGAGCAGCACGATACCCCTCCAGAACCCACCGGCACTCGCTGCCTCCGAGCCCTGGCAGCAGCCAGGGAGCTGCGCATCCCCACGCAGGGCCCAGCAGCAGCCCCGGGAGGCCTCCCTGCCAGCATCGCCGCTCCAGGTGGCCTTGTTTTGCTCGGCAAAGGCGGATGGGAGCCACCATCTTCCGAGCAAAGAGCATTTTTAATCTCCTGCTCCCGCTCCGTGCAATTAACTTGATTCCCTCCCCTCATTTCCTGCAGAGGTTTAATTAAAATGCATTGTTCGCCTCGCCAATTATTTGCTCTGTCCCCCGGATAACCTTTGTGCAGAGGCTGGGGGCTTTTTTTTTNCCCCCAAGTTGTTACTGAGGTTTCTCTCTGCTCCCCCCTCGGCAGCTCCTGCAGCGTTTACCTGCCCGGGAGAGCGGGACAGGGGAAGTATGCGAATCACGGCAGCCCTGCATGCACATGGGCGAGCGGGGGGCCGCAGCATCCCTGCGGTGTCGGAGAGGGGGGAGGCACATGGTGCTCCATGCCCCCGAGCAGCTGAAACAACAAGACCTTGTTGACTTGCCTTTGAGTTCCCCGGCACTCGGCAGCTGCTGCTCCAGCAGGTGATAATTGAAACCGGGAGCAAACCTGGATGGCGTCAGGGGTTGAGATGTAGTTCAGACTTCATTCCCCCCCCCACTCCACAACTCCACCTCTAAGCTGCCGCGGTGCAATGATGCTGCTGTCACCGGGGCTTTGCGGGGGATCCCAGGGGAGATGGGATGGGTGACACTCAGCTCTGGTCCCCAAGGAGAGAAGGGTGGTGGGAGCGGGAGCCAAGTGGCTGCAGCACCTCAAGGTTATACCTCAAGGAGTGATTTCGGAGAAGGGGTGTTCAGCACTTTCTAAAAATAACCCTGTTGCAGGACCAAAATAACAAGCTGCTCTCGACCAGCGCTGTGCTTGAACCCCGGCCAAGGCAGCTGCTGCCGGGCCACCGGCAGCCCTTCGGTGTGCTGCGCAGCTGGTCTTGGGGGGTTGGGGGGGGCACCCACCGGTAGTCCCCCCCACTGGTAAGGACTGGGGAAAGGCCAGAGAGGGGGCGAGCATCGGATGTGGGATGGCTTTGAGAGATGCTGGCGGTCAGCCCTAAAATGCAATATGGCAGCCTGGAGGAAGGGCAGGCGTCTGCTCTTGCAAAGGTCTCTTGGGAAGCGGGGGTTGATCCCCCCACGAGGAGCCGGGCTTTGGGAGCGGGGCACAGCTACGTGGTTTCCCCTTTCCAAACGGATCCAGTTTGGAGAGCAGGACCCATGCCTTGCCTGGGTCTGTTGGAAGATGCCAACCTGGCGGGGTGTCTGCGGGTCGTTAGCGTCATCTCCTCCTGCAAGGTCTCGCTGACGTGTCCCCAAAGGCTCCTCTGTTCCTCTCCCAGCAGCCTTTCCCCTCTCGCCTTTTGCAGATCCTGCTCCAGTTTTTGGCTTTCCTTGTGGGGCTCTGGCAAATGTCGTCTTCGTGGTGGTCCCATGAACTGGGATTTACTGGCTCATTGATTTCAAGGTATGGGTCTGGGCTTGGGGTGTGTTTCATCATGCTCTGTGCAGCTCCAGGCTGCAAACTCTGTCCCCGTCCCTGCAAGGGCCCCCTGGTCTGGCAGCCTGGGGGCATATTTGGGGTTGTTTCACGTGTGAAATCCCAGGGGATGGCATGTGCTGTGCCCTGGTCTGTGATGAGATGCTGGGAGGTCTGTCTCTAACTACAGGGTGGCATCCTCTTTGGCGAGGATGCGTGCTTCCCCGCTGCTGCCCACTAAGGTTGTGGCTGGCTCCATCCCGGGATGCCTCGTCACAGGCAGGGTTGGGGCTGAGCCCCTGGCAGGGTTGGGCCCCATAGGAGCCGGTCGAGGAAGCAGTTTTGCACCTGTGGAGCAGCTGCAGAGGAGCCCAGGCTCTTTGTGCTGCAGCCCCAGGGTGAGCTGGCTCCAAGCCGCTGGCTCCCACACCTCTGCGGCTCTTCCCCGGGAGCAGGAGCGGGTGAGGAAAGGCAAAGGATGAACCCAAATCTGCCATCACCATGAAGAACATCAGTGTGTGTCCCCAGCCTAGATCCAGCTAGGTATCACAGTGGTGCTGCCCTCCCGCGCGGTGATGGGCAAAACATCTGCCGCCTTTGATTTCAGGCTCAGGACCTGCTGCATGTCACAATCACCCAGCTGACAGCCTCCATCTTCCCGATGGACTGGGAGAAGCCTGAATGATGTGGGTGGGTGATCCCATCAGCTCCTGGGTACTTTGGGAGACCCTCCCCCCTGCACACTAATGCCATGCTCCTATAAAGACATGCACTAGGTGCAGGAGCCGTTTCCCTGTGGAGGACAGGATTGCACCCTCTGCTCAAGGTCGTGTCGTGGCTGCCGGAGCTAATTACTGCTCAGAGACGAGTCTTGGCCCCGGGGTAGTTCTGGGAAATCAGTGCCGGTTCGGTGCTTCATCCTGAGACCGACAGATTAACTTCGGCTTCGCGCTCTGCTGACGGCTGGCATGGTGCTTGAGGATGGAGCAAATTGAACTCAGCGTGGCGTTTCCCCTGTGGGAGACATTCCTCCTGCAGCAGTGGGAGAACCATCCTGAGCACCAGCGAGTGGGGCCAAATCCGGACTCGCCGGAGACTGGACCCACTGCCGCAGCGGCTGGCGGTCCTGCTGCTCCTGGAGGTGATGGGGAGCTGTGGCTGTTGCGGTTACTCAATAAATAGCTCCTGTGGCCAGCTGGAAGGTTTTTCTTTGCACTTGCAATTGCCTCCTCCAGAGCATTGTGCTCCCACGCTATGCTTGCCGTGCGGTGCTGAGCTCTGGCGTGAAAGCTGAATGCAAATTTGGTGCAGGTGAGCCCTGGCCCAAGGGTTGGGGATGCACAATGGGGAGGAGGGGAGGGAGAAACTGGGAATAAACCTGCCATGGTGCCAGGCTGGTGGGAAGAGCAGGCTTGGTGAGGATGCTGAGTGGTGAGATGCTGGAGGGAGGAAGGCCAGGCCGTGTTTTCATGCTCCCTGGGGCGGTTTTGGGAGCTAATGTTGCTCTTCCCGCTGGTGGTGGATTTTGTCAGCATCTACAAGGGGTTGGTGGGGGACAGGGTTCAGCCATTCGTGGACTTCTGCTCCTTTAGGTTGCAACACAGTGACCTGGTTGAATCTCAAAGAGCTGTCCCTGATACATGTAGGCTGAAATTACTCTTAAATGCCACAGGGATGAGCTGCTCTTGGGGCTCCAGGGCGAGCAAGCATCCCCCTCAGGGCATTTGACAGATGCTGCATTTGAGCCCAGCAGTGCTGAGCTCCCCTTTTCTCCCACTCGCCTTTCCAAGTCAGCTGATGGATCTTGGAGCAGTTTCCAGTCTAATTGCAGCCCCAGAGTGGGAATCCCCAGCCCTGCGAGGAGGATAAATCCTCTTTTATCCCTCTGGAAGAGGGTACAGCAATAGTCTGGGGACTGCAGCCCCGCTCCACACATCCTCCCTGGGCATCCTTCAAGGGAAGGATCCAAACCTGCCCCACGTTTCAGCTTAAAGCCTGGCTTCGAGTTCAGCCTTGGGACCTCCCCAGCCAGAGCTACAGGGCTGATTTTGGGGGAGGGAAGGGCCGAGCTCCACATTGCAAGCTTTTGGCATTGAAGTAGGGCCAAGCACGTGGTCCGGCAGGGACGTGACTGGCCCTGCTCCACCCAGCCAAGCAGCAGACAGTCTCTCCTGGGACAGTGTGTGCTTCTGAGTGCCTCTCATTTTGGTGGTATTTTTTTTTTTTAGGCTTAAAATCCATATGCCTGGCTGTTACTGCATTTATATGTATGTGCTTTATAATTGAAAACTCTCAGTTGTGCGCTTCTCCCATGCAAAGCGAAGGCTTCAAAGCAGCAGGTGGAAATTGAGCCGATATCTCTGCTGCCGAAGTGAAAATTTGAATGAAAATTTAATTTTTCCTCTGCAAAGCGGGGAACCGGGTTCCTGGGGCCCCAGCCGAAAGCCCGCCATGACCTTGCCTTGCAGGGGCTGCAACACCATAGGAGCAAGCCCCGGCTCTGCTCCACGTATGCGGAGATATGGGCAATGAGGTGAAGGAGAAGGTCTTTCTGGAGCATGTCTTGGCCATGCAGTTTCAGATGCTGTATTACGGCAATGCAATTTCCCAATGGGTTTCTGGGTTGATGAAGGAGGACTGAGCATCACCCTGGCTTTGAGCATCGCCAGCGAGGCTCGGTCCCCTCCTGCAGGGAGGCTCAGCAGCCTCGGGGCAAGGCATGAGCCCATCGACGGTGTTGAGTGGTGCTCCACCCTCAGCGAGGTCTTGGTGCTTCCAGATGTCCAGGTGTACTTCAGCCAGGTGCTTTTCTGTGGCATCGAGCTGCCCTTGATCCTCTTCAGCATGTTGCTCTTCACTGCCATCAACTTGGTGGCCCAGGACTTCACGCTGGCCACCGTTGTCGCCTGCAGAAGGCAATGATGACGTTGGCATTGTACAGAAGGTAAAACATTGCCATGAGCATCTGCTCCTGGGCTGGGGGCTTTTCGGCAAGCAAAGGCACCCAGGGACTGCAAAGGGCTGGTTCCCCCACTGAGGGCACGGGGCAGGAGCTCCCCGTCCCCCCTGCCCTCGCTCGGGGACCCCTGGGCAGGGCAGCGATGGCAGCACGGAGGAATGGCAGGCATGGAGGGAAGCAAGGAGAAGAAATCTGGCTGTGAAACCTCTGGTGGAGAGATGCTATCTGAACAAGAGCTGTGCCGCTGCTGGCTGTGTGAAGGAGGAGCGATCCCCCCCCCGGGAGGGGCCGGGAGCTTTCGGGGGGTGTGCAGCCCCATGGGAGAATTTTCTCGTGGATTTGATTTTGCAGCCCGCGGATTCCTTTCCACTGAGCAAAGCCCGCGGAGCTGCCTGCGTGAAGGAGCCGCGCGACCGCAGCAGGCGGGTTCTTCTCGTATATTATTTTTTTTTGTTTTTAATTGAAAGACAAAAGGCCGCTTGCTGGAGGGAGCCTGCCTTTCCCAGAGCGGCTTTGTCTTCCATCTTCATAGGAAGAGGAGAAAGATGTAAAGGGAGCAGGGCAATCCCCGCCACCATCCCTGGGGCCACCGTCCCCCATTCCCATGGGAGGACCAGACCCCACCGAGCACCAGCTGCCCCCTTCCTGGGGAACCGGCTTGAGATGGGGGTGAAGGGGGAGCAGCTGCGGGGCGTGGGGTTACGCCACAGGCAGGTGTGCCTATCACTTGTGCTCTCCTGGGCTTTATTCCTTTCTTTTCTCTCTCTTTTTTTTTTTAATCCCCTTGAAACAAAGCAAAAAGGGCAGCTGCACCCGGTAGAGCATCCCGCAGCAGCCTGCGGCCGCCTGGACAGAGCTGGGGCTTCGCTCACGCGCCAGATCTCGGCTTTGCAGGTGATTCCTGCCTGATCCCCTTTGCCAAAGCAAACCCTCTCACTGGCCGGGGGGTTTCCAGGCGGGTTGGGGTGTTTGCCGGAGCAGGGATGTTTTTGGGAGCAGCCGCCAAGCTGAGGAAGGCAGCCCACCCCGCAGCGCCTGGGGCCGCCCAGCAAAGGGGTGGCTATTTATGGGCTGAAAAAGGAAAATTGTCCAACTGCCGAAATTGGCAGCAAATCCCATGACTATAACAAACAGCTTCCCGGCCAAGGTCCCTGGCTATTTTCTCTCTGTTTTGGCTTGGAGAGGAAGATTTATTTTGTTTGCTGCTTGGAATTTTTTTCCCCTCTCTTCTTTTTTTTTTTTTTCCTCTTCCTTGGGGGCTTTTAAAGACAACGAAGCCGCAGAGCTCAGGCTGGGGTCACTGCGCTCCTGTATGTTTCTGGGTCTCTGGAGGTGTCAGTGCCACCAGCTCCCATCGTGGCACTTGAAGTAGAGTCTTTTGGGGTGAATTCAAAGCCCACCCCGACAGCCGTGCAGGGTATTTGTACCCTCCGGATGAGCCTTGATATTTAAAAAACAAAACAAACCAAAACAAACCCCAAAACAAGCAGAAAAAAACCCAAAGGCCTCCAGGAAGAGTTTTCCTGGCTGTGGAACCGATGAGGCAGGAGGGTGGATTCTCTGTGCAACCGTTTCCTTCTCCATTTTCCCCAGGGAGGTGTGGGCTGCCAAAACCTGGTTTAGGAGCCCCCGCGTTGCTGTGCTATCCCCAGGTACCCCTTTCCCCATCCTGCAGAAACCCCCAGCTGCCGCATCTCATTCCCGTGGGACGAAAAGGGCATCAAGCCGGAGAAATCAGGCATAAGTGATAAGTGCCTGCGCAGCATCTCAGCGAGGTGAGGGCTCTGGCGGTGCAAGGGACCTGCAGCATCCCAATCCCCACTCTCACAGCAGGCTGGAGCGGTGGGGGCGAGTTATTACAAGCCAAGATCCACATATTGGGACAGCCCTCGCTCTGCACACGCGATGCAGCAGTCGTGGCAAGGGACCACCGGCACCCAAACCCATCAGGAGCTGGGGCAGCTCCCGGTGTGAGGCTCTCCTCGCAGCCGGAGCGGGAGGACGCAGTTCGCAGCTTGTCGCGGAGGGGATTTGGCAGAGATGGCTCCCCTCAGTTTATTGATATAAAAGCTAGGTTTACTCTCTTGGAATGACTTTTTTCCCCCCAGCTAATGGTTCCCATCAATTTTCCTGCAGCACTACTGACTTTGCTCTCCAGCTTGGGGAGCAGGATAAGGTCCAGCTGTGTTTTGCCTTATACCAAGCCCTCGAGGTGCTGCCAAGGACAGATTCTCACTGGGTGAGCATGAGGGTGGTCACAGTTGGGCAGGGACTGGCCAAAGGCACTGGGGAAAGCCTGCAAAATGAACAGCTGATGTAACTGCAGCCTGCAGTTTTACTGCCTGAATATTAGCGGCGTATGACTTCAAAGCAGCCCTGGCCAGCTCCTTGGGAAACCTTGCAGCCCTGCAAGGTTTTAACCTCACCTTTGCACAACCAGGAGTGCCACAAACGTGGTTCAGGGGCAGCTGCACCGTGGGGCAATGAGGTTTTGGGCAGGGTGCAGCGTTGCAGGGTGCGATGCTGCAGCCGGCTCCGTTCCCACAAAGCCACTGCCTGCAGCAGAGAGGACCCCAAAGAGGGATCCCTTAGGATTTTGCATGGAATTTCTTTCTTTTCCCACAGGAGCTAAGCTTGCCAGCTGGCTGTTGTCACACCGAGCGCGGGCATCTCCAGAGTCTCTTGCTGATGGAGGAGTGGTGTTTGCCCATCAGTTCCTTTGCTCCGGGGCTGTGCCGAATAGCAGGGATGTCTGAGCTGGTGCATCCTTGAATTAATAGGCATCAGTCCCGGTTGGAGGTGAGGGTCGGGGCAGCCGGGATTGGCAGCGTTTCCACAGGGGTAGCACCTCCCTGCAGAGAGCCCTGTGGGGCACGAGGTGCCCGTACACAGCGGGGTGCATTGGCACAACCCTCATCTGTCCGGCAAACGCTGAAAGCCAGCTGGGAGACGTGGAGTACTCCCGGCCCCAGCGAGCAGCTGTGCTCCCCATGCTGGGAACTGAGCTGGGCTGAAGCTGTGCAGAACATGTGCAACGAGGAGGCCAGGTCTCAGCGCAGCGATGGGAAAGGCTCGCCGGGGCTGATGTTTTGCTGAGCTGGCTGTGCTCGGAGCTCTGTTTTCACCTCTGCTGCAAGTGGATATGGTGCATTTGTATGGGCAGCTCATCTCTCCACACCCCGAAGGCATATCTGCAGCCCCTATAGCTGCTGGCATTGAGAAGCAGACGGGATCTTGGAGGGACAGCAAAACGGGCTGCCCCCGACACGAAGGCAGGCGAATGAGAGCTGGGGCTTGGATAAGACCTTACTGCATTTCCCCCAAAAAAGAGGGGTGCAGGCCTGTCCTGAACCCTCAGCCCCTGGATCCATCCGACACAGGGAGCCGCAGAGGGGCTGGAGGCTTTTGCACAGTGCGCGCCTTCGCTGCAGGGTCAGCCTTTCCTCGGGTCTCCCCAGCTCCAGAGCCATGCCTGGCCCCGCAGGCTTTGCAGCATCTCTCCAGCGAGCTGCAGCCCCCCGGGAGCCGGTGCTGACACAAGCCAGATTTCGGAGCACGACGCAGGAGGCTGGCGAGGGCTCGCCTTGGCAGAGTGGCAAGGGGAACAGCTTGCGGCAGCCTCTCTCCCCCTCCGAGCGCCTGCTGGGGTGCGTTCCTTAACCTTTCCTGCCTCCGTTCCACTCCTGTGTTTCTCTCTCTCTCCTCTTTTTTTTTTTTCCTTTCCCCTAACTGTAAATGCGCCATAAAAATGGATCAAATTGCTTAAATCACTGTCATTAAATCAGTGTGAGTCCCCCCTCCGCCCCTGTGCTCGAAGCCTGGCAGAGAACATTTGTTCCAAAGGCTGAACAGCCGTCTTATTGCTCTGAAAGCATATTTGCTGCTTGATGGAAGGAGGAGAGGGGGAGAAAAACAGCCTGTAAGGGAAGGAGGAGGGGGGGTGAAACCACCGGGGGCTGTTTCTCCTTGGACACGGAGGGGGGGAGCGGGGCCATATCCTGCAGGCTGTCATGTCACCAGCAGGTGATGGGGTGGCAGGGCTCAGGGGACTGGGGACACCCTCTAGGCTTGGCTTTGGTGCTGGAGTGGGGGGGTTCACACTACCGGGGATGCTGGACTGGGGTCATGGGGACTGCAGAAGGCAGGGCCAGCATAGACCCGCCAGCCCCATCTGACTGGGAGCAGCTTGCGATCCTTGGTGGAGCCGCTCTCCATCCTAACTGGATTGAGACTGAGCAGCGAGCTGGGGCATGCTGGGCAGCAGGCTCGCCGCCGCAAAACCCCTCAGCTTTGGAGTTAGCCGGGGGGGGGGAGTTTGCCGGGGCTGGAGATGCTGTCGTACAGCTCAGTCTGGTGCATGCACGGGAGAGAAATGGATTCCTGGTAAACAAGGCAGGTCAAGCTGGTGAAGCTTTCTGAGCCCCTGGGTTGATTAAGCCTTGCCAGTCCCGGCTAAAGAGTGGCTTTAGACCTGCTGGTGTTTGCACATTGGAATAAAAAGCTTTGCAAACCCTGACCGTGGGCCCCACTGGAGCCGGCAGCTCAGAAGAGCTGGGGAAAAGCGATTGCTCTGGAAATTCAGCTTATTTTAGGGGCCTGGTTTGGCATGGGAGAGCAAGTCAGCGACGGAGGGAGAGACAAGGCTGACTTCAGGAGCTGCCGCGTGTTCCCACGCCAGCACCGGGCTGCACGGGGGAATGCAGAAATGCTTCTACCCAGGTGGTCTGGAAAATCCCTACAGAGAGAAACCCGGGCAGCAAACGCCGAGTAGAGCCGGGAGCTGGAGGCGGATCAAAGGCCGGGGCTGGGGAAGGGGCTGCCGCAGGTGGCAGGAGCTGGCAGGGTGAGCACATCTCAAAGGCATCACCGAGCACATCTCAAAGGCACCGTTACACCAAGGCGTCCTGTTTTTCCAGAGCTCCAGGCCAGCGTCTTGCAAAGCTGTTGCACTCACTAGCGACTTTGTGGACCGGTGCTAAAACTGGCTTTGTCCCCAGGAAGGTTCCCTGGAGGATGCAGGTTCCCTCCCCATCCATCGTCCTCCACCCCGCTGAGCTGGAATGCCACCTCCTGCCCTGGGAACTGCCTCCTGGGCTTTGCCTGAGCAATAAGGATGGGACTGGGGTTTGCCTCCAAGACCAAAATATGACCCCGGGGATGCTGTGCAATGGGGGGGCTGCCTGTGAACCGTGGCAGGGCTGGTGGAGTGGAGCGGCCATGGGTCGTAGTCTCCTGCTGCTGCACCGATCTTTGCTCAAAAGCCCTAAGAAAAGCAAAAAGATTAGATGTGCTGGCACGGAGTCCACGCATGGAGCAGAGCCGGTGAGGACAGGCAGCCTTGCTCCTGCCTCTGTCCTGGATGCAGTAGCTGAAAGCCAACCGAGCCTAAATGCAAAACAGCTCAGAGGGCTGGAGAGCTGCCCAAATTTCTACAGCGCCAGATTAAAAACGCACCAGCTTGCAAAGGCTGCCCGGAGGCTGAGGGGGAGCTCAGCCTTCCTGAGGCACAGCACGCTCCGGCTGCTCACCGAGACGCCGGCACAGGGCTCAGCTTGCCTCTGGGTGTTGCTTCTGGGGAGCCAAGGTGGTCCTCCTCATGCCCTTGAAGACCCCGTACGTGGCAAGCGGGGAACCCCCCCGTCACAAGACGGGGGCTTGCTTTCAAGGGTCAGCCTTGGAAATGGGAGCGTGGAGAGGGCAACACAGCCATTCCCTCCTCGAGGGCTTTGCAGTTTAATTATTCCCAGGGTAAGGAATTGCTTAATGGCTCTCCCTTTCCTCCCCCCTTCCCATGGGAAACTACAGGGACAGCTTCTCCTTGTCCCTCAGGGGTGATGCATGTCAGTCTTAATCCCTGAGCATCCTGCTGCTTGCTAGGGACGCTCAGAGCAGATCCTTGGCCCTGGTGTAAATCAGGAACAACTCTCTTAAAGGCAGCGGCTGTGAGTTAGCGTCTCCCACCACTGTGACACACAAATTCTCCATGTTGGACCATGTGGGAAAGCAGGGCTGACAGGAATAATCACTTTTTATCTAACCATAGTGAACTTTGGGGAGAGGGGCAACCCCCCCCTCTTCCTGGCTTTTGGTCTTTACTTTGGTTTCTGAAATGCCTGCGGGCAGCAGATCTGTCTCGCCAAAAGCACTAATGGAAAAAAATGGATATTAATTCAGGGGAAGCGTTTTCAGGCAGGGACTCATCTCTGTAACCACCATCACGGTACAGGAGCCGTTCAGTTCAAAGCGGGAGCAGCGGTTTTCCTTCTGGCTGCATCCTGGATCACGAGGATGCTGAGAGACAAAGGTCATTTTGGGCCTGTGCCCTCTGTCCTGGTCTCATCTTTGCTCTTCCCAGACCAGCTTTCCACCACAGGAAGCTGTGTCCTGGCAGGGGCTGGGCAGAGCACCCTCACCAAGGTCCACCCGCGTCTGCTTCAGATGGGTGCTGTAGAGCTCCAGGAGCTCGACGACCTTCACGTCCAGCCTCTCCATCTACAAAGAAAGGGAATGTTTGTCTGCCAGGTAGAAAGGCAGAGCAAGCATGAACAGGAGCAGGCCAACAGCCAGCATGGTTGGACCAGATCCAGACCTGGAGGTCTCCCAGCTGGTGATGCCAACCAGAGCATCTAAAAGACCTGCTTACCTCCAGGTACCACGTACCATGAGGTGGTATGGGGAAGAGGGTGGGATTTCCCACCCTTTCTACCCCAAAATGCTCTGAGAAGCAGAGATGGGTCATCATCTCAGGCAAGGTCCAACCCTTGGCTCAATTTCTCCCCAGTGCGCTGAAGGACCCAGCTGGGCATCATGTGGATGGGCATTTCTGCCCACGGATGGTGAGGGCAGGAGGGAGCACTTCACTCCCCGGCGAAGGCAGTCACTACTGCACTGCAGAGTACTTGCAACTTGCTTTATTGCGGGTGTGTGTTTATTGCTTCCTGATGGGAAGGCCCACATCTGGGACCTATTTGCTTAGGACCTTGTTAGGGGGTTGTGGTCTCAACCGCTCTTTACCTCGGCCTGCCTGTAATCCTGCACTTTGGCTAACTCCCCAGCAAAGCCCTTCGTGGCACGAGGCTCTCGGTGTCGGCGTAGTCTGCAAGCTGCTTCACCAGGAGGTCCACCCTGTTGTGGAGGCTGGCGACCTTCTGTGTGTAGGAAGTCTTCAGGATGCAGAACTGGCCAAGGACCTCTCCGCGTTGGCCGCTGTCCTCTCCATGAGCTTCACCCAGCTGTCCCTGGGTGGCAGGGGGACACATGGGGGTGGTGGCTGCGATTGCTAGCAACACTGGTCTGGGCTGGGAATTTGAGCCATGATATTTCTCAATGCAGGCAAGGAACCCCTTTTTCCACATCCTCAATGGCTGGGCTGCCATTCTCCTTCACAACTTGCTTCCCAAGCAGCAATGTCCATCCATCCAGATAGACTGCTGAAGCTGTAAAACCATGAGTCCAGCTTGGCTGAGGCTGGCAGGAGCCATGCTCGCTCCTCCAGGCTCCCCATTGCTCCTGCCCTTCCCCAGTGCATGGTGCTGGTGTTGCTGGTGGGCTGTGGGTTGATGACTAGCAGGACTTTAAATTTCTCAAGTTCTGGAGCTCTAGTGAACTGCTGCTCCCCCCTCCCTGCTTTCAGTGACGCTCTGCCAAAAAAAAGCATTTGCAAGCTGCACCAGTGCTCCGGTGGGCTGTAGTGCCCTAAGCAATGTGGGGTCATGCCCATTTGCCTGGATGAGCTGGGGACCAGTGAGAGGAGGGAACTGGGACCAACAAGGGAGAGGTAGGAAGAGCTGAAATGAAAGTGAAGGGTGAGGGAAAGCTGAGGGGGGACTGAGGGCGAGTCTGGGAGATGCTCTTGTCTCCAGAGGTGAGGGATGTTCTTGGAATAGCAAGAAGATGCTGAGCAGCTTGGGTGCTGGTGGGAGGCACTGCTTGAAGCCATGATCTCTCAGGAACACCACCACCGCCTGACCTGGCAGCCTGGTAGGTAGCAGGGTGGTGGGGATGAAAAGGGCCTCTCTGCCGGGAGGAAGACCTGGGGGAGGAAGGAGGCTGCAGTGAGGTTGTAGCTGCCTGGAAGCCTCTTGGGCTCTGGTGCTTTTTCCTGATGAGGCCCTGCAAATCCCACAGCAAGATCTTGGCTCGAGTTGCATAGCATAACGTATGGATCCAATATAGTGCAAGCCGTGTTTGTCAGAGAAGCCTCCGAGCTCCAGCAGATGCAAAGTTTCTAGGAAATTGTGGTTTTTGCATGTGTCTTTAAAGGCCGAATCCAAACAGGGTCTTTTTCCTCCACCTCTCGCTCTTGCTGGGAGGTAGCAGGACAGCAGGCTGCTTCTCTCTCTGCTCTCCTCCCTTGAAAGGGACGCAGGAGGGGCTGCATTTCCAAACACATGGCTTTCCTCAGGAGGGTGTGCTGCCACTTATGCCAGTGGGATCAAAAAAAGCTCATGTATTTGGGGAGCAAAGCTGTAGGACAGCCATCGCGGCAGCCAGCTCCCAGCATCATTGTGCAGGTAGCCACAGACGGGCATGATTGCTGTGCTCGTTTCCAATTAAAAGCTGATTTGCTACAGACCTCTCCTGACCTTCAGCCTGGCAGACTGCTGATTTGCAGGGGAAAAGAGCCCCGCTCTCCACCTCCCTCCCTCAACGCTCTTGTTTCCTTCCACTGTGCCCGAGATAACACCCTGTCTTGCTCTGTCATCATGTCTTTATCTTAACCCCACAGACTTTTTCCTTCCCTACTGAGCTGGATGCTTTCTTAATGCTTATTGACAGGGTTTTGCAAGCATGATATAGGGCCTGGGTGTAGGACATGCAGGAACCCGGGAGGTGGTCCTTGCTCCTGTCTCGGGGAAGGGAAGGCTATTTGGGGCATCTCCCCATAGGGTTGTCCCTGGGGGGTTCCCAGGGCTCAGCACAGCCCCATGCCCATGGAACCGATGGCAGGAGGTACCATACACGCACAAGACCCTCCGCTCGTCTGAGACCCATGGGTGTACCCATCCCCAACCCCTACGGCTGATGCTGCTGCCAGTGTTGCTGCCACATAAGCAGGATCCCAAGAGATTCCCCTTCCCTGGGGGTCTTGAGGCATCTCCCCTTCCCACCGCTCCCAAAGCATCCCTCGTCCCCCTGTGCTTTGGAGATTTCAAGGCCATCGCGTGGCCAGGAATTGCCTGTCAGGGTCTGGCTCGGCATCCCCGGTGCTGAGCCTGGGGACCTGCAGGCAGGGCAGCTTTGGCCGGGCCCTGCGCCAGCGCTGTGACTGCAATGACAGCTTTGAATTTAGCAAGCTGCGGACTTTGCCTTCTGGTTGCCAGCCTCCTAGTACCTCCTATTGATTTGTTTGTGAGAGGGAAAAATATTGAGCTTGGAACAAGGGAAGGAGGAGAGAGTTACCTGTCGGGATGGAGACCTGCTGCCTGGGGGGGGGCATGGAGATGGGGGTGGGAGGCAGGGTGGCCCCAGGGGTCCTGCGGCACAGGAGGTAGGTTGCAATCCCCTGGGGATGGAGAGTTGATTTATTTCCTGGAGATTTGATTTATTGCCCGCATGGGACCTGTCCCCCAGCTTGGCTGAGTGTCTACACAGGCTCAGCTCGTGGCGGTGGCTGTAAGAAAAAGCTTTATGTGAGAGACAACATGGACCTGGGACCAGAAAGGCTCTTTGCTGGCAAGGGGGATGGAACAGCCTGCACACGAGCTCGCCGAGGCGGTGGCAGCCTGGCTGAGCACGGGCGCATTCAGCGCACATGTGACAGCAAGGGACAGCAAGGTCCCCGCCAGCCGTGATGCCAGGCCCCTGGGGTGGGAGCCAGGCTGTCCCCGCTCTCCCTGTCCCTGGACCAGCAGAGGGCAACAGTGACCTTTGCAACCGGCTGTCCCCAAAAAATCACCCTCCCTGCATGGGGGCTGCTTGGCTGGTGTATCCCAGCTGTAGGAGACAGTGGGGTCCCGGGGGTCCCATGGCAGCGGGTGGGTGGGCTGGTCCTTCCTTGCGAAACATGGGCTTTTCTCATCATCTGCTGTGCAAAGTGGTGGGGTTCATGCTTGACCTGGCATGGTAACCCCCACTGATGGCGTGATGATTCCCACCGTGGAGCCCATCGATGGGAATGGAGCTCCAAGGTGGGGATCGTTACCCCATCAAGGGGCTCCAAGGTGGGGATCGTCACCCCATCGATGGGCTCCAAGGTGGGCTATATAGCAGGGAGAGCTGCTTTGGGCCTAAGTCCTTGGCCTAGGCAGGCTGGCTTTGTTCCTGGTGCTGCCTTGGAGGGTGATGGTGTCACTGTTAGTAGAGCTGCTGTGCATCCTTCTGATGGATGTGATTTCAGGTAAGCACCACTATAATACTCCTGAAAAGGTCAGGTGCTCCCTTGAAGGGTTTGTGGGTGCCCATGTGTGCAGGGGTGGGCAGTGGGATGTGGAGGTGGTGGGTGGTGGAGCAGTTCTTGTGGTGGTGCTGGAGGAGGGCTGGGCAGTGGGAGGTTGTCACGGCTGGACCTAGCTCAGCTGTATTCTGGAGGCTGAAGCAGGATGAGTGCCAGAGTGGATGTGAACCAGCAACCCCAACTCTCACTTGCCAACCCCTCTACAATTAGCCTCCTAAACCAGCCAGCAGGCTGAAGTTGCAATTTTCCCAACAAAATAGCTCAGTACCTCGGCCTGCACGAAGGTCAAACCCAGAGTGGTCGTTAGCCGTCGCATCGACTTCCCATTAATGCCCCTGAGCTGCTGGGAGGGAGAGTCTGGCAGCTGCAGTCCTGTCCCCCTGGCCAGCCAGAGGGGTGGGCAGGAGGGGCCCCTTCGATCTTCCCGCAGATGTGGGAGTCCAATCCATTTGCTGAAATGAATGGGAAATGGATGAAAGGCTAAACCTCAAATTAGGTATCGACTATCTGCCGAGCCAGGCAGCGCTACCTGCTGCAAACCAAGTCGTGCTTCCCATCGTTGTGCTCGCACGTGTGTGTGCGTGCGCCTGGGGTGGCTGGACCCCCTGGCCGTGCCAAGGGGCCGCTGGCATCTCGTCTCATGGCTCAAAGGGATGATGGAGCAGGTATCGGCCTGGTATCAGGTTTTCCCCTGCCCGTTTGACCTGCTTGCCAGGGAGCTGGAGCCCTCAGCGAGGCTGCGCGCTCCAAGGCAAGACAGTTGGGCTGAAATCCTGCTGTCACGCTTCGGTTAATATTAAACCATTAAATGTGCTCAGCTCTTAATAGAGGGGCTGGTTGGAGCCTTAACCCTGCGCTTGCTGGCAGTTGCTGATCGTCTGCTTCTCCTCTCACGGGGGATGGCAGTCCTGGCCCTGGTTTGCACATCCTTGCTGCCGAGGCGTGNCCCGAGATATTCTCCTGCCTCCTCCCCTGGTCACAAATTCAAGGCCACCCTGCAAAATATGTTTTTAAAAGTCTATTCATTTGAAATCCCGTGATACCCTGCAAAAAACGGTGTTTGAACAAACTCTAAATTGTACTTTAAAGAAAACACAGCTGTTTAATTACAGCCTGAATGCAAAGCAGCCTCCATCATGTGAGTGGTAGGAGCTGGGTGCTGACTGTGTGTTTGGCCTCTGATCCCCTTTAATCTCTGCAGTCAAAGGATTTTGGTTTGATTTCCTTTTATTTCCTCACCCAGCTTGGAATCTGCAACCAATTTGTTGTTGTTGTTTGGGAAATAAACCCCAGGGAAAAGGTCTGGATCCGGTGCAGCCGGGCTTGCACTGGCTCTGCTGTGCTGCCTCCTGGTTGCCCCAGAGCCAAAAAAACCCCCAAAACTCTGTTTTCTCTTTGCCCATCCTGCTCTGCTTTTTTTGGCCCATCTCTCCCCCACCCTGAAGGAGCCGATGACTTTTGCATCTGCTGCTGCATCTGTTTTAGCCATCGGGTCTGAGCGTGGTGATAACTTCAGCTGGGAATGGGAGCCCACAGGCGAGCCGGCGTGGGGGTGGGGGGGAAACTTCCTCCAAGAGTCCCTTACTCCAGGAGGAATTAAATGTGAAGAAATATGCGAGTATGTGAGCAGCTGAGTGTCCCACTGGGGTCTCAGAGCCCTTTGCAGGTGACAAATCCAACCTGGGATTTTAGGCAGTGAGGACGGGATAGAGATGCCGGTCATGCTGAGCCAGGCTCCTTCCAGAGCATTGATATTCTTTGGATGGGGAGCACTTGGTGAGGCTGCCGGGCTGCTTGGCTCATGAGGACGTGGTGATGTTATCACAGACTGTGGTCCTGGGTTCAGCCCTGGTACAAATCCATCGCTTCCAGGCTCTGCCTCTGCCACAGCTCTTGCCCGAGGGGGCTCCAATAGCAGTTAGCAAAAAGGCAAATAAACCCCTGGCCCTGGATTAAAGCACAAAGCTCCCAGGCAAGTCCTGGGTTTGCATGGCTGGTGGGGTGTCTGGGGGCTGTCCCTGATCTGTGGTGGCAGGGGTTGGTGTCCTGGGGGATTGCTGGCTGTGGACCAGGACCCCCAAGGCAGCAGGATGAGCTCCCTTGGCCCCAGCAGCCGGTTGCTCACCCCAACAAGATGTGGTCAAGGTGGGAGAGCTGAGGGTCCCTGTGATGTCTGAGGACACCAGCTGTTGGGGACAGTGGGTGATGTCCCCTCCGGCTGCTTTGGCTCCCTGGGGTGACCCTTTGCAGCTGCATTAAGCCAGGGGTGGCTTTGGCCAGACTCTCCTGCTGTTGCGATGCTTCAAGCAATGCAAATCTTTCCCTGTGCCTCTCCTTGTCCTGCTGAGCTTTACCCTGTGCCTCCAGCCTGGTCGGCTCCAAGCTGGTCCTGCCCAGACCCTGCACCCCTCCGTGGGCTCTGAGCCGTGCTCAGCTCCAGTTGCCGCCTTTGATTTCCCCTTGGAGTCTGCACCAGCCTTTCATTTCGCTCTCCTTCGCCGTGCGCGGTGCCTGTGCCATAAGCCTTTTCAGGCAAACATTAAAGCCTTTGTCTGGTTGCGAGCGCGGAGCAGACCATTTAGGAGGAATTAGTGGTTACATTGAAAGGGGAAAATAAGGGCTCCTGGGTTAAATGCACTTTAAATGTCTTAATAATTGCAATTGGCCAACTCGTTCCTCCCCGGAGCCAAAAGCCTGTAATATGGGAAGCTTTTCTCTAATCAAGAGCAGCACTGATACCTTATGTAGGAAGCCACATAGGATGGAGAGAATTATTTCTCAGAGCTCAGCAAGCAGAGCTGCCTGTGTGTCATCCCCCAGCTGCCGGCCGGCCTCTCCAAACCTGCCGGTCACCAATTCAACTGGAATCGGGCTTGGGATGGCTGTGTGCCATCCCCCATCCCAGGTGATGTGTCCTTGTGGGACCCCGATCAAGCTCTCTGCTCCAAGCAAGGGTGGCCATTCCCTTCCCGGTGTGAACCCCAACCCCTCCAAGGACCCTGGGTTGTCCCCCTGCCCTGGAAGCACTGCGGAGCCCCAACAGCTGTTGTGTCACTGGTGGGGAACCCGTTAGTGCCATCCAGGTGGCTGGCTGAGTCCCCACGCAGACATATCCCGGCTCCCTGGCTCCAGCCGCCGAGCGGCCACGTCATCCATCAGTGATGACAAGCTCCTTTTGCAAGGAGTCTTTGTTGGCACCCTGTGCTGAGCCGGAGGGGGGGGGGGAATACGGGCTCGCTGGCTTGCGGCAGACCTCCAAGGCGAGAGCATCGGTCCCGGCAAGGAGCAGCCCCCTTCCTGCCAGCAGCCGGGGGAGGGAGGTTAAAAGGTGCAGCTTGGAGGAGGTTAAAAGCAAAGCAGCTTTTAATTTATAATGTGGCCAAAAGAGAAATTGTAGCCAAAAAAGATAAAGATGCTGGAATAGCTGGAATTCTCCAGCCACTGTGACTCCGAAGGGTAAAGCCGCTGGAATGTGTGTGTGTCGGGGGGGGGGGGGGGCT
>VYZV01011273.1:31696-48315 GCA_013401275.1 Pandion haliaetus | reverse complement strand
CCAGGGGAGCAGCAAGAGGCAGGAGGGAGGGAGGCAGTGATGCCTGAGGGTGCATATGAACCCATGCAGCTGCAGTGGGGATGGGACTGCTGANCCCCCCCAGCTGCTTTTAGGGGCCGAACCGGGACCTGCTGCCACGCTGCCTGGGCAAGGGCTCGGAGGTGCTTGCGGGGGAGGGACGCGGGCCAAAGCATCTCTGTACTTGGGCTCGGAGCTTGGCCCGGGGCTTCTGTGAAGCGCAAGCAAAATGGAATGACTGCCCGAGGAGGATGGTTTGGGCTGCTCCTGCCCTGGAAAGCAGAGAGCGGGGGCTGCTGCCCAGCCTGCCCCCCTGGGGCTCCTGGGGCACTCGCACCAGCAAAGTGGGTGGCAAAGAAGGGGTGCAAGCCGAAGGGGATGACTGTTCCTTTAGTGGTGGTAAGGGGCTATAAGGATGGATCTGCCCTTTTGCGAGGTCTTTTGCATCTCGGGTTTCTCAGATCTGGGTAACCTTCAAGCAAGGCTGGCCTTTAGCACCTGGCCACATCGCTCAGGGCTTGGGCCACCGGCCTGCGACTAGAATGAGCCCCCTCCCCATCTGCTCCCTTCCCTCTCTCTGATCTGGTTACAATAGCCCATTCACAAAACCATCCCAGGTCGTGGAAAAGAGGAGGAGGGAATGAGCCATCAAACCTCCTACAGATGGGGAAAACACCCACAAAAAGGGGTGAAAACCCTCTGTCCCCTTGCTGCCATGCTTGCAGTGATGGGGCAACAAGCGTCCCTGCTCAGGGGATGAAATTCCTCTGCCAGGGAGGTTTGAGACGGAGTTGGTGCTGCCTCCCTGGGCTGTGCCATCTGCTCTGTGCTGGAAAAGCTGACTAGAGCCTTTGCAGGGGTTTGGGGACCAAAAGAGGACAGATGCCCCCGCATCGGTGTGCCTGTGGCAGCACTGCACCAAGGATGCTTGGTGGGAGCCGTTCGTGTCCTGGCTCCGTGCTGGAGTATCTGTGGGCCTCTCCGGACCCATCAACACCAGCAGATGTGGGTCGGGGGAGAAAGGGGTGTTGGAGCTGTGCAAAGTGCAGGGCCTGAGTGGGGATTTATCTCCTGGCCCCTGGCAGAACAAGGAGCCCGGGTCTGCTGCTGGCAGCGCAGAGCCAGGATGGGCGGCTCAGCTGGAGACACCATTTGTTTTTCTGTAAGCAGATCTGATCTGTTCTCCTGTGAGCTGGGGATGATGTCTGTGCCCAGGCTGGTGGACCGGGGCTTGGGCAGGTCTGAGCCTCCTGCCCCAGCCTCGCCAACTCTGCCTGCATGGATGGATGCTCTGACCCAGTTATTGGCTCTGTGCTATTGCAAACTCCACCCAGGCATGAAAACCAGAGCTGGGGCTGCCTTGACAGAGACACGGGAGCTTTTGGGTTTTCTTTTCCATACAGGGCTAGAGCAAGGTCAGCCCTGTAAGCTGGAGGCAGAACCAGTCCTCCCCAGCCTGTTCCCCTCCTGATACGGTACAAAATAACCCAGGGCACCCTGGGTGGTGCCGACCTGCCCAGAGCTGGTCTGGGTTGCTGCCACTTACTTCAACTCCCTGATTTCTCCTATTCACGGTTCATTTCCCTTCATCTGGGAGACAGGACAAGAAGCTTCCTTGATTTTTTTTTTCCATGGTGTTTGTAACAGCAAATCTTGCACCTGCGCCCCCTTAATGGGAATGGTGTTAAAGCAATGGGATTTATTTGTTGCTGCACCTTCAGGCTGCCTGGCATCCCCTCCCCAGTGGGCTTGGAGGCAAAATCCAGGGCTGGCAGCCAAATTATCCATGCCTTGTCTGGGTGATGATGGGCAGCAGCCCCTGGGATGGCACAACCCTGCTCTTGGGGCAGAGAAGCCCGGGACGCCTCTCTTTGTGATGTGGGTTTTGCAGAAAAAAATAGCAAATATTTTCTGCTTTATGCTCCAGTGTTTTGCTCCCAGCCTGCATACGGGGAGCAGCACTGGTGAAATAAGGCAGGCCCTTGCTCCTGTGGGTGCGTAGGGAGCAGAGGTGCTGCTCAGAGCTGTTGGGTCCAGGGGCAGCCCCCAAAAGGCACTTTTCTCCCCTAGCTGCTCCAATGGCTCGGAGAGGGGCCCTGGTAGGCATTTGGCATCGTGGTTGGGTCCAAGTGCAGCTTTGCATGGCATGACAGAGCTCCTGGGGTGCAGGAGACCCTGCTATTACATTCAAGGAGGAGAGAGTGAGATTATATCCCCCTCTAGGGAGAAAAATTCTCATTTTCCAGTGCCTACAGGGGAATGTGAAAGAAGGGGTATGTATTTCTCCCCTTCCCTGCTGCACTAGCACAGATGCAGCTTCCAGCATCCTCCCAGCCGGCGAGGAGCCTCTTCCCCTGCCTCCCCTCCACATCAAAGCCAAGGTCTGCCCAGGCTGCGTTCATCCCAGGCTGGGCTTTAATACAAATAAGATCATTACCAGGAGCTAATGGAGCATGTGTGCCATGACTTTCCTGCTCCATTGCTGCACCTTCCTTATTTACTTTGAGTTATTTAGAGGGTAAAAGAAGTAAAACAAGGGCTGAGCCCTCCCCCATCGCCACTGCCATGTAATTAGTGTTACAGCAAAACCGCTAATATCATCGCTGGAACAGGAACTCCTCCAGCTGCTGGCCTGGGAAACAAAAGGGACTTTTCTCCCCCCCCTTCTTGGCTTTATTGTTGTGGGAATACCCTGTGCTGCGGCTCAAAGCCCTGTCAGGCAGATGTTGTAGGCCTGCCTAGGTCCCAGCTCCTGAAATCCCATCCCTCTTGCTCCCAGGCTTCCCTTGTCTTCCCTTCCTTTCCCGATGATGGAGGTTTGCCCCTGGTTGGCAGCACGAGGATGCGACTCCTTCCCCCTGCACCCACCTCTGGCAGCTGCTGGTCCTCCGTAACCCGAATCAGAGCAGACACCAGAGGAAATCTCCGTGGATAAGCTGGGGAAGCGGTGATGGGGAGGGTTGCTTTCCCTGCTAGAGGCTTCTTTTGCTGCTGAAAAAGCTGCATTATTTTACCCAGGGTAAGTAACACCTGAGAGCTTTCCTGCAGCAAAAATTCTGGCTGCACCAAACCCAGCAGGTCCAGCCCTGGGAGGGTGCCCGTGGCCTGTCATTGGGAGTTATTTCATGATAAAATTAAAGCGACTCGTCTCTGCTCTGTTTTCACCCTGAGATGGCTTGCAGGCACTGCTGAGCTTTTCCCAGCTTTTTAAGCTCAAGTCTAAGCTTTGAAATGGCAGTGCTGTCCCTGCGCTGGGACACCGGGTAAAAATGATGCTGGGGAGATGAAAGGGGATTTGCCATTTTTAGTTTAACTGCTGGAAGTTCTGCTTTTTGGCATGTTGTCAGGGCGTTGCAAGGGGGGGGCAGTTCCTGTTATTCCCCCTGGTGCGGGCTGTTGGCTTTGGCATGGTGTAGGCATCATGCGTGTGGAGCTGCCTTAGCAAGAGAGCGGTTTTGCCAGATGGGAAACGTGTTGTTTTGCAGCCTATGTTAAATAATTTCTAATCTATAATCTGTTAACAGATAAGAGCTCTGTGGTATAGTGTAAAATGATGCTCTGGGTGTCGTGTCAGGAACTGCCTGGGTGCTGCTCTGTTGAGCATCGCTCGTGCATTGCAGTGTGCCTGCGGGCTGCAAAAACCTGCTCTGAGGCTCCTCTCTTCTTATCAAATTGAGCAAACCCGCTGTTTTTCCAGTGGTTGGGTATCAGGATGGCAGCAGGGAAAATTTACCTTCAGATCTGACTGGATTATGGTTCTACAGCCTGAGATTTCCTCTCATGTCTATGCTTTTTATCACAATAAATGTAGCCACAGATGCTCTTGCTGTCCATATAACTGCCTAATAGATATTTATTTGTTGAAAAGGAATTACTCCATGACTTTAATCCCGTTGAACTTCTAGCTTTGCTGCTGTACAGCAGTGAGGAGTTCCCCAGTCTCCGCTCTCCTGCTGAGCTCTGTTTGGGGGACAAAAGGGAAGTAATTTTCTTTCTGCAGGCTGCCTCCCCCTGCTTAATATTTCCTCTGCAGCTCTTCTGGTCCCTCTTCATCCCGTCGCCTAAGGGTTTCTCCTCCTTTCCCTCCCTGCTCTTGCATTTCTGCACTCGGCTTTGCGGTGGGAAGGAGCAGCTGGCAGCATTGGGCGGCAGGGCTGCCTGCTCCCCTCTGCCTGCTCCCCTCTGCCTGCTCCAGCCCCTCCTCCTCCTCCTCCTCCATCGCCTTTGCTTCCTTTCTGGTTGTGCCTCTCTCCGCTGGCGTGCAGCGAGCCGAGCGGTTTGCATTGATCCGTCTGCTGCCATGCTTAGATCTCCTTCCCGAGGGATTTCGGCTCATTTCGAGCCCAGCAGCGCGCAGGAATTGCTTGCTCTATCTTTCATGTGCCTTCCTCGGTGCCGAAACTCATCTGCTGCTGGTTCGCCCGAGGCCCTTCTCCAAAACACCCCCCCGAACGTGCTCAGTGCTGGCCCCACGGCCCCCTCTGGCATGCTTCTGCGTGCTTGGCTGGATCAGGCCTCAATTCCTTCCCTCCGGAGCTATTTGCAGCCCTCCCGCCGTCGCTGACCTCCATGGAGGCTGCGGCAGCATCTGGCAGAGCTCTGCATCCTTTCCCCCCACCCGCCTTGCAGCCTCCCAACCCCCCCCACCATGCACTGGCTGCAGTGTCTCCCTCCATGCACGCATCCTGCTCAGCCCCCGGCGTGCTCCCCTGCCAGGAGCCGTTAGTGGGAATATCTTGGCTTGGCCAACTACTCTAATTTGAAGGTTCGCATCCAACACGCCCGTGTTGGCGCCCAGCACCAAGTCTGGGCTGCTGCGTGGGTGGTGGGGAGCAGGTTCAGATAGTTTCCCTTTGGGNGGGGGGGGGGGGGGAAGGCTTTCCTGGGGATTTTTCAGCCATAAAGCTGCTATTTCTTTTCCGTAGACTCTCCAGTGCTGATGGAGCCTGGGACATCCTGCTCCAGTACAACAGCAGTGAGTGATGGGTGAGAGTGGGGCTCCCAGACCATCCCCCTCTCTGCAGTCACCCAAGCACCCTCTCCCAGTTGACAATGGTGGCTTGAGGTCTCTAAACTGGGGAGAGGGAGCCTGCACCACATTTATCCAGGTGTTTCTGACATGTGGAGGGTTTGCCTGTGCATCCCAGCCTCCCTGGGTGTGCTGCTGCCTTCTCCTCCCTCTCCAGGAGTCCTGGTCCAGGGGGGATGCTGGTGGTTTCCAGTGGGGAGGGCCGGCTTGAGGTCTGGGGCTCCCCTCTGCCCTGGTTGGGGTGAAGGTGGCTGGGGGGATATTTATAGGAACTGGCTGGTTTGAAAAACCCCACGTAGCGCTGGGCTGGATCTGTGTTCTCCGGGACTTTCCCTCCTGCATTTGTCAGTGTCAGCAGGAGTAATTTCATAAATATGCTGGGAGCAGGGGTGGGGACTTCACCCAGACTTTACGTCAATGTAAACAGCCCTAATTGGTGCTGGAGCCTCATAATTCCAGGATTTCCCCCCCTCCTTGCCCGCGTGCATCGAGGAAATTTGCAGTGCCAAGGCAAAGTGTGTTTTCATTCATAAATCCCGGGGGGGGGGGGGGGCTGGGGGAGTAGGGTCTTGCTGGTGTTTCTTGCCTGGGGGTGCCTTTTATTCCCCCCACCTCACCCTCCCCAATCTGACTTATCACTTTCTTTAAAGCAGTGGCAGAAACGCATGCATGTTTAATGGTGTGAGTGCTGGGAAGAGAATATAGCCATTTACTGCTCAAAGGCCATGCTGGGGGCTGCCTTACGGCCCCTGGGAGTCTTCCTGCCTTCTCACAGTTAGTCATTTGATGGCGTATGAGCTGGATATATGACTGTAACCATATGGTCTTTGTTGGGAGGCAGACCAGCCTGCCTGCGCCCAACCTGGGGGCTGCGGGGCTGGGATTGCTGCAGGTCGCTCCCTGGGAGCGGGCTATGAGCCCTGTTTGCTCACTGGCGTGCATCACCCCGGGGCTGTTTTTATTTGCAGCCGGGGGGCTTAATGCAGCCTGTGCTGGGAACCAGCCGGGATGGGGGAGAGGTTGGCGGCTGCATGTAGCAGGGGGGCACAGAGCTGGGAGCATCCACCCCCCACCTATGTCCAAATCTCTTTGCCCCGGCGTGAAGGTGGAGCCACCCAGGTCACCTGCACCTACACACAGGCTTGGAAAGTCAGGTCAAGGCTGTGCATGGGCATTTGCCTTGCAGGGCACTGGCTGGCCGCGGCTGATGCTGAGTGGGAAGGTGCTGGGCTTGCTGGTAAGGGCAGAGCCGAGGGCGATGCTGCTGTCCCCTGCGGAGCATCTCGCAGGGTCTCTGAACACCAAACCAAGCAAGCTGGGCAGGTCCTGGCAGGAGCTCAAGCAGACATCAACTGCCCACTCCTGTGCCTGGGAGGGCATGGGGATGTGACTTGCCTGTGATTCCTGTGGGATCCAGTTTTTTCCATGTGTGTGGGGTTGTTTGTTTTTTGGGTTGGTTTTGGTTTTTGTTGGTTTCTTTTTTTTTTTCCAAAGGGCTTGGGGGAGGAACTGTTTGGCTGGGCAGTCTCCCCACTTGCATTTCTCTGCTTCTGCTGTGCAGGACTTGCAACCTGGCCAAGCCGGCAGCAGCTGGATGGGGAGCTGAAGCAGGGAAAGAGGCTGGGGGCTGCCAAGGAGGATCCCCCCCCCCAGCATAGCCCAAGGGTTCCCAGGAGCCGGCTGCCAATCACCCACTTGCATTAAAGGCTCTTTCCTTCCTATGAAATTAAGCTCATAAAAGCAAAAGAAAAACCCCAAAAACTTGGCAGCAGCCAGGACAGGGCTACGCTCGGCTGCAATTGCACCCAGTGGCTGCCACATCCCCCTGACCCACAGCGAGGGTCGGCAGCCTCGGGATGAGGCTTTGCTGCGATGCTGCCTGGCTGCTCTGCTGACCGGGGGCGTGGGGGTGAGTGTGGGTTTTGGGGATCCCGTGGACGGCAGCATTGCCCCCGCTTCTCCTTTTGAGGCTGGGAGACTGGCTCAGCGGGTGCAGTGTGGTGCATGGGAGGGATTGCGGTCCTTTTTCTATGCTTCTGTTTCACTTCTGGTGCCCAGANCCCCGCCCAAGAGCTGAAGTGAAATCTAGAGGAAATCAGCCATTGCAGCCACATCTGTGGCCCAGTGATGGGGGCTGCTGCTGAGACCCTCCATGTCCTGAACTCTCCCATCGCAGCTGCCCTGCTGGCATGGGGTGAGCAATGGGGATGCAGGGAGGGATACTGGAGCAGGGGAATACACCCCACCCCACCCCCCCTCGGGATTTTGCTGTGGATGCACCCCCAGCTTTCAGCATCTCTTAAGATGGCAGAGATGGGCTTTGTTCCCCATCGCTCCTTCATCCCAGGGGTGAAGGACCTGCAGCAGGTCTGGGCATGCAGCAGATCCGAGTTGGAGCAGATTGTCCCCTCTGGGGTCTCTTCTGGCTTTTGCAGCCTGAACAGCCCCGTGCTCACATGCACCGGGGGAGCTCTGGGTCTCCTGTAGGACACCATAGGGTCACCTTTCCCTCTGGGTGCCAAGAGGAGAAATGCTGGCTCTGCCAAGGAGCCCTTGAATGGCACAAGGTGTTAATGCCACTGCAGAAGGTGAAGATACCATCTCGCAGACCAGGAGTGGTCCTGGCAGGGCTGTACTGATGCTGCAGGGAGATACCTTGCAGCCTGGCAGGCTGCTGCTTAGGAGGCAGTTGGGTCCAAGCTGTTTTGTTGAGGATGTGTAGGAAGGATGAGGCTCGCAGTGCTTCTGGGATTGGAGTGGGTGTGATGGGAGCTGACCACAGGTCTGGACAGGAGATCCCCCGGTCCCTGAGGCCAGACCTGTCCTTAGCTCTGCTCCCGGTTTGATGGGGCCCAGCTGAGTGCACACTTAGGTTACAGCCATGCCTTGTACAAGGTTCTTGCATGCACCGCTGGTGATGGAGATGCTGGTGCGTTTTTGCACAGCTGGCAGTCAGGCCCAAAATACTGGTCCCAGCCTGGGACACGGGCACCTTTGTCCTGGTGCATTGCTTCTGGCAGTAGCCAGGACCTGCTTGCACAGAGAAATCCTGTTTCCATGGTGGGATTTGCTGTTTGCTCCCCAAGGTGGTGGCTGCCCTGCAGCCGGGGTTCTGTCGGTCCCACAGCTCTATTGCTGGTGTGACGCGATCCCGCTTGCCTCCTGCATCCCAGTCCCCAGGGACAAACATGGATGGCAAAGTCATGCAACCAAGGTGGGGGACCCCAGCTGGCCCCTGGCTGCTGCATGTGGGTCAGACCCCTCCGCTGGCAGCACCTGCCTGGGGCCAGTGCCAGGAGGGTGCGGGTGCAGCCCAGATGTTTCTGACTGGCTCTCAACATCTGGGATGCTGCTGTAGGTGTTGGATTTGGCTGGGGCAGGAGGGTTCGGTGGAGCCGGGGCTGTGAGCTGCAGGGCTGCCAGGTATGCTCCCACTCACGCTCTGGGCTTGCCCATGGTAAATCCAGCATTAAACAGAGCTGGGCTCCATCCTCCCCAACTAGCTCCGGTGCAAAAGGCAGCCTGTTTATTTAAAGCATGTTTTAGTACTTCTCGGCTCCGCTGCTGGAGGGCAAAGCCCCGGGAAGGGCAGTGGGCAGGATCCGGGTGTCCTCAAGTGGGACTGGCTGCTCTGCCGCCAGTGGGTCCTGCCCTGGCTTGGCCGGCGCCGGGCACGGGGACGTGCTGGGACTCGTGTCGCCCTGCCCTCCGGCACACACGCCTATTTATGCCTTCATCCCTCTCGCTGACTTTGACATATTGCAGATGTTTTCTTTTCGGGCTGGTCAGTGGAAGAGGAATGGCTTCGTATATATCGGAAGCACTGTAAATCACTGCGATGGGCTTCTCAGAAGGGCATCCAGCCAGGGCCATAAACATATTGCCTTCGGCCAATATGACATCCGTGGAGCTCCCTGGCCGTCCACCCGGCCGGCATGCAGCTCAACGGCTCTCTCGCATCCAGCTAGCACTCAACAGCTGATAACTCTTCCTCCCCCCCCCACCCCCCGCCCTTTCTTCCAAGAGTTGAACTGTTCTTCGAACTAAAAAGCTTGAAAGGGCCTCCAGCCAACAGCTTAAAACCCAAGATGTAGGTTTTGTGAGCTGGGTGGTTTAGAGGTTACAAAACATATATATTGGTGTTCAGGTAGCTCTGGGACCCCTATCATGGGCCAGGTCCCCTCATGCAGGAGCACAGTCCCTCCCCAGCGAGCGAAGGGTCTGGTAACTCTGGAAAAGGTGATTTGTTTCTACTGGCCACAACAACTCCCACTTCTCTGGGGGGGAAAAAAGGTGAAAAAAAAAAATTTGAGCACAATTAAATTTTTTTAAACCATAGTCATCCCCTTCCGCTCTTCACTGTGTTTTCCCACCAGCAGGGTTAGGAAATCATCTTTTACATCACTTTGGCTGCTGACCCTTGTGAGAGATGCTGGATTTCAGACAAAAGAGCTGGAAGGGGACTTCTGAGCTCACCTCAGTCTGGGGCAGGAGGACTCATTTCATAAAGAGGTTTAGTAAGCGGCTTGGTCTAAAGAAAATGGCATGGAAAAAATTCCTGGGCGATGGGTGCCCTGATCATGTAGTAGAATATGAAGTCTTCCACCGGGGAGAAGGCGCTTCCCTGCGAGCACTGCTGCTCAGTGTTTTGGGGCCACTGGTCCTTTGGGACCTTCAGGGAAGGGTTGCCCTTCTGAAAAGTTTGCAGTGGATGTTGTCCAATGTGGAAAAGAGCAAATTGGAGATTTTAATTTAAACTCGTCAGTGTTTTTAATCACTGCAAACCCAGTGTTTTTCATCCACAGGTCACAGCAGCCTCAGCAGGATGGCTAGGGGCACGGGCGATGTGATGGAGCTGGGACCACCATGGGTGCAGGAGGATTTTCTAGCCCCCTTTTCTGGGCGTCTCTGAGCCCAGCCGGGTCTGGCTGGGGTTTCATCCTGGCTCCCCAGTGGGTCTTTCCATAAGTCCCTGTGCGTAGCAGAGCCGCCTGCCCTTGGGATGCACGCGAGAGCCACAGCTTGGTCCCTGGGCAGGTATTTGCCACCTTTTAAAGGCAGGATACTGGCTTTGATGCTCTGCCTCCCTCGCCTGCAGCTTTTCCATGTGGGTTGACCCTGTGGGGTTTGGGGACCCCCCCCCGTGCCCGGGGGCTCTGGCTGGGCAGCATTGCATGCAGCATCCTCACCGCTGCTGCCGGCAGCCTGGACCACCGCTGGTGCAGGTGAGCTGCTGGCAGCAGAGCAAGCCGGGAGCTGCTCCCCTCCTCCCCTCCCTCTCTCCCCGCGGAGCGTTTGGACAAATAAAGTTTGGAAAAAATCTCAGCTGGAGCTGCTGACTCCTTGTGCAAGTGGTTTAAAATAGGCCATGCTGTTCCAGGCCGGTGGCAGCCAGCTGGCCCCGCGGCCTCCCCGCTGGAAAACAACCGGGAACAATAACACGGGAGCCCCGCACTGAGCCTGTCACCGTGGCACAGGCAGCACTGGGATGTGACCTGCTGCCACCCTGCCCAAACGGGGTCTGCGGGTCACCGGGGGTATTGTGGGGCTGGCAGGAGCAGAGGGGGGGCAACTTGGTGACATTAATGAGATATTTCCCTTTGCTGGGCAGGTGGGATGCCACCGGGAGGGGGAAGAGAGGCACCAGCATCGGGGGACTGGGGGGAAGCATCCCCTAGGATAGCATCTACCCCCATCTTGCCCTGCCAGTGCTCGTGTCTCTGCCTCCGGTGGGGTCCTGGGTGATCAACCCGCTGCTCCTGTTGTATTTCTGTATTTTAATATAAAGCTGTGCTGCTGGCCGGGAGCCCGGGGGGAAGCAGGCCCCAGGTGGGCTGGACAGCGAGGTGCCGTAGGGTAGGACCATGTCCCCCAGGGCCGGTTGGTGCCGTCAGCCTGCGGTGCCTTTTCCGTGCTCGGCGGTCCTTTGGGGACAGGAAGGGCTGCATTGTAAGACGGCCTTCCAGGATTTCCTCCGGCAGCCCTTGGAGCAGGATGCGGCCACGCACTGGCTTCCAGGGGAACCTGCAGCCTGCATGGAAGCTGGGGTGGCCCGGGGACCCTCCACTGCTCCTTTCCAAGCCGGCCCCAGGGCAAGTCTGGGTGATTGCAGTCCTGGCAATCCCAAGGGGACTCTGCAAAGCATGGGCAGCTTCCGATGGCATGAGGCAGGGCTGAGAGCTGGCAAAGAGATGGGAGCCCCATCAGCCCTGGCCTGATCCAGCACAGCCAACAGGCTCATTCACCACTTTGGCCCAAAAGCGTTGTGTAAAGGAGAGAACGGCGTACCTGGTGCAGGCAGTTTAGCTCGTGGCTGCTCCTAAAGATGATCCTCGAGCATCCTTGGCAGTCTCACAGACCAGCGTGCCAGCGAGAGCTTGTCCGGATGTGGAGCAGGAGGAGCGTGGTCCCGTGGGGTAGATCCTGAATCGCAGGCACTGCGATGCAGCTTGTAAGGATGTGAGCAATGCACCAGGGCTCCCAGGGGACCGAGGACATCACCCCATGCCAAGCCCGCTTGCAAACATGGGGAGCACCCCATCACTGTCCCTGGCTTGTTTCCTTGTCCCTGGCCGACCACTGCTGGCATCTGCTTTGCTTCCCCTCATCTCTGTGCTTGGATCATTTCTGATCTTCCTTCCAATGTGGCCTGGGAAAGCGGGAGAGGAAAAGCATCCATCTGTGAAGACGCAGTGGCCAGAGCCGCCTGTTCTGGCAGCACCGCATCAGCCCAGAGTCAGGGCATCAGCTGAGGGGCGCAGCATATCCTCCCCTGCCACCGGCACTGGCTGTGCATGACATTGGCACTGCTGCTCGTCCTCTGCACCCGCTCCCTCTGTTCCAGCTGCACCGAGAAGGGCGATGCCTTGTTGCGAGGATTAATGGTTGCTTGCAACTTGCCTTGAAGAGCTCGGCACCTTGGCTGGGGGGAGGAGGAGGATTTGGCAGCCGGGAGCAGGGGGGATTAGCGGAGATTTGTTGGATCTCAAGGAGAGAGGTGCCAAGTTTTATATGCTGGAGTAGAAGTCCTGCAGCGGGGGACCTCAAAGGATGCTGCATGTCCCTATCAGCTCGCTGCAGAGCCCGGGGGGAACCAGGGCTTTCTGCGTGGGGGAGCTCGTGTGCCAGTGCCGCGGGGAGATGCCAGAGAGCCAATTTTTGGCTTGCGTGGTTTTGGATAGGTACCGCAGGCTCCACGCTGGCGCGGCCGGGGCCATGGAGGTGCCCACGTGCCTGCAGTCCTGGAGGATGGAGCTCTGCGGGGCAGGGCGAGATGGAGCAAACGTGACGCTCCTTGGGGTGTGCAGGAGGTTAAAACCAGCTTGGGTTTAAGCTGAGCCCATGCGGTGCTGGTGCTAAAATGCCCTTGGGAGTGCAGCCCCTTGCTGGCAGGGAGTGGGGAAGGTGATGAGCCCGTGGCCCTGGTGCTTCACCGGGTGGCACGGTGAGCCTGCAACATCTTGTGTAACAAGGAGCGAGCATCAAAGGGAAATGCCTGAGCGAAGCAATAACCCACGCTAACAACAAAAAAAAAAAACCCCTCTCCCCTTTCATTTCCCTCCCTCCCCTCTTGACCTTGAAGAATGCTGGAAGGTGTCATGTCATCAGCATTTCCCAGCCGCTGGGAGCTGGGGGGGGGAGTTTTTTTCTTCCTTCGGGGCACCCTGCCAAGAATAACAGCCGACTCCAGCAGGTCGGCACAGGAAGGGAACGGCTGGAACCTGATTTGCAGTCAGACGCTCGGAGAGCCAGAATGCGTTTTATTGAAGAGGTCTCCAAGGAGGCATAAACCTTTCCCCAAAAAAAAAGAAAAAAAAAAAAAAAAACCTTTTNCTAAAAAAAAAAAAAAAAAAAAAAAAGCCTTTCCGATGAAGCTGTATTTTTTTTTTTATATGTATTTTAAAAAGCCTTTAAGATAAACTTGCTTTTAGTTCATGTTGCTGGTGTGGATTTACAGCAGGGGCAGGAGTGGGGAGGAACGGGGAGAGGCCGGGGATGGGGACCCCCTCCCTGGTGCACCCTGACTTGAGGCCGGGTGTGCGCAGAGTCCCCTCTCATGAAGGCGCATTTGCCGGGTGGGATCAGGCTTCATCTCTGCTGCCTCCAGCAAGGCGAGTGGGGTGCATCCTCCCGAGGGATGCATTTAGCAGAAGTCCGAGGGAAACACGCAGGTGCAATTCCTCCCTGGAAGGGGACACTGCTTGCCTGGGAGGTGACCTGGGCACAGGTCAAGATGTTCGGTGTCCCCACTGTAACCGGTGCTCCTGCTGCCCGTTAAACAGCCCATGGCTGGGGGCATGGGAAGGTCCCCAGGGCAGGGACCGCTGGGTGCTGAGAGCATCCATGCGGCTAGAGGGGGCGAATCCCTGCTGGAAACCCACATTTGGCTGGGAAAGTGATTAGCAGGACACAGGGACGTGCTTTAACTGGAGGGACCGGACAGGAGCTGGTAAAGGAGGAATTGCCTGGCCCACGTGGAAGCTGTGGGAGGATGGAGGGCTTCGCACCCGCAGAGGCACCTGCCAAGCTGGGGAGGGGGCTCCGGGGGCTGGTGATGCCTCTTGACAGGCACGAGGGGAGAAGGGCTCAGTACAGAGAAAGGATGAGCTGCTGGTTATGGGAATTTGGGAGGTCTGGGCTCACATTCCTGCACATTAGTCCCTTTGCCTCAGTTTCCCCAGGCTGCATCCTGTGTCTGAAGGGATGTGTCTGTGGTGGCTGATGGGATCCAGTGCCATGTGGGGAAGGTGAACCCACAGCGGCAGGGGTGAGTGCCTGCTTCACCTGCACGGCCGGCACCTTTCCTGTGCATTGGTGCTTGCCACAGCAGGGCCGGACCCTGCGTGGGCTGCACTTGCCACTGCATGGCCGTGGGCTTCTGCCCCGTTATCACCACCAAAAATCTCTCCGCCACAGAAGTTTCTCTTCTCACCCTTTGGCTGCAGAAGGGACGATTGATTCCTGATCTACTCCAGCCTGCGTTTACCAACGTGCCTTCAAAAAAGAAAGAAAACAAACCCCGTCCATCGCTTGGCCACCCGAAGGCACAGGAGAACCTCCCAAACAAGCACTTCCACCAATTCTTAGAGCGAAGACACTGGCGGCAGCCCTTGATCTCTAGTCCCGGTGGCAAACCTGCTGAGCTCCCAGCCCCTTGGTCTGCTAATCTCTTCCCGCAGCTCAGTAAATCCTGCAAGATGTTCCCAATAACGAGCACGGGCCGGGCTTGGTTTGTTTGCAGATCTTCATCCTTGGGGACATCTGGTACCCTTGGCTCGCCTGAGCTTCAGATAAGCAGCAGTTGGCTTTGGGGGAGCACGGACGCGGGTGTTCTCACCCCAATGAGACATCACGGGGTGCCAGCGGGTTTGGGGTGACAATGGGGCTGGGGTGACAGCCACCAGCGCTGGGATCTCAGGGTGCCACTGGCTGGGTGCTGCACTGACAGCTCGGCTCCTCCTGGCCGATCTGCATCCCGCTACTGGGAAGCACTGGGGAGGAGTGGGGTCCTTGCTGCCGGCTCGCAGCCGGGGCTGCGGGATGCGGTGAAGCCGTGCAGCTCTCCAGCTCCCTTTTAATTCCTTTCCCAGCTGCGTTGCCTCATCGCCATGACCAGGCTGTAACCGGAGCGGGTCAGCATTTTGCTGATGGAATGTTTTTCCATCGGGAAATACCAATTTCTGTGGGAACATCTCAATTTTGATGAAATTTTTCTTTTTTTGGAGGGGGAGAATACTTAAAACCCAGGCCTTTCAAGGAGGTTTGCCTTCCTCCTAACGCTGCTTTTGAGACGAACACAAAGGGGTGGGCTGTGGAGCATGCCGAGTGCGTGCTGATGTGGGAGTAAAATCAGGGCTAAGGAAAGCCTGAGGTGTGCTTCAAAAAATAGGAAGCTAGAATATTTTTGAAAAAGTCAAAATGGAGTAAACTGGCCTAGTAACCTCAGAAAGACTTTCAATCTGGATTTCGGAGCAAGATTCAGCCTTTGTTGATCTCTCCCTCTGTATTTATACAGCTCATTTTGCCTTTTCCCATGCCATGCTACTTGGGCATCCCGGGCACCGCTGCATCCGCTTGGGTTTGACATCCTGGGTACCAGATATCGGCAGCGGGAAGAGGCAACGCCAAGGGGGATTTGGGCTGGGCAGGAGCCATAACCTCCACCTTCTTCCCGGGGAGGACGAGGATGCCTAACTCCCCTGGGTTCTTTCGGAGCTCCACCGGCCAGGCGCCAGCCACCATCCGCGGATCCGGCCCCGGCTCCCCGCGGCTGCCCGGTGGGGCAGATGGCATCTTCGACTGGTGAATAACGGGCTGGGAATAGAAAGCTGAAACCAGAGACCATGTCTTCCCGTTGCATCTTCAGCGTCATGTGAGAGGCTCCTTCCCTCCCATCCCACTCAGCAGCAGCCAGGGCTTGCCTAGAAATAGCTCCTGGCACTCATGGGGCAGGACCTCGACCTGCCCTGCTGCGTGCCGATGCCACGCACAGCCCCGCCACGGCTCCCTGCATCGGGGCTTGGTGGCCAAGTGGGAGTGGAGCAGGCTCAGAAAACACTCTGCGCTTGGCAAACACTTTGTGCTGCCCGCAGAGGGGGATGCCAAGTTGCTGGGATGGGTTTGTGCCCCGGGTCACTGGACCCTGGGGAGGACATGGGGTGCACAGTCCTTGCTCGGTGCGAGCCCCTGAGGGCACTGCGGGGGCCGGGCTGCTGCTCCTGACTTTTTACTGCTGTGCAAACTGTTACTATTTGCACTGANTTTTTAATAGCAGCCTCTAACAGCCACACTCATTCTTCTTTGTTGACACGGCCCTTTGGCATCAGCACTTGGCATTTGCAGAGCAGCTCGTTCTGGAAGGGAAAAGAANAGAGAAAAAAAAAAAAAAAAAACCCCCTAAAAAAAAAAAAAGCAACCAGGCCCTTGTGCCTTGCAGGGGACGTGGCTCCCTCCTGCCTCGCAGGGCATGGTGCCACAGGGTGAATCAGCGCCCGGCCCCGGCGGGGGTGAGCTGGGAGGTGCGGTACAAGGTTAACGTCGCTGGATGCCCACGCAGGGACTCGGAGCAGGGGCTGAGGGTGCTGGGTCTTGACTTTGCTTCAACGTATGTTCATGCACTCACACAGGCATGTGCACGCTCCAGAGCACCTCCAAGCTGGCCCCTGGGCTCCTGCTCGGACCAAGCCATCGGCGACCGCTGGGCCAGGCACTGAACGTGTCCCCGTGATGGCTTTGTCCTCTGGCTGTCACAGGAGCAGCAATTTCTTTGCTGCAGCATCTCCAAAAGCGCTTGGCGGAGCAGAGCGGCTCCGGCTCAGCTGCAGCGTGTCCCCTCAGGGCTGTCGGTGGCCCCCTCCTCTCCCCAGAGTCACCTTTCTCCATCCTGCCTCTTGGGGACCGTCCCAGCAGCATCCCTCCCTCCCAGGCATGGACCACCCCGCATCCTCCCTCACTGCAGACCCTGTGCTCCGGTCCACGGCTGGGGTTTCGGCAGAGGATGGCTGCCTCCCCATCCCCTCTGCTCGTCCCACAGCTCCCTGTCACCCGCATGCAGCTTTTCTTGGGTAGTCTT
>VYZV01011271.1:0-19212 GCA_013401275.1 Pandion haliaetus | reverse complement strand
ATGACTTCTAAATCACAGTTCAACTTCGGGAAGTGTTTCCCAAACTGGGTTATTTAGATTGCAGTGTAAACCCAGTAGGCACAATAACCGTGGTACCGCAGACCATGGCCCCTTTTAAAAGGCCAATAAGAGGTTACATAAAAGACCTTTTCTTTTTGTCAGGTAGAATCAAAATCTTCCTTATGGGTAATTGTATTTTTTTCCAGAGGGATTTTTTTCTGAGGTCTCGTAGAGTAACAGTTTAAGATGCTGCTGGGAACTTTATGACATCTCTGAACCGCAGAACTCCTGCATGTGCATTTTGCTGTTTTGAAAGTCCATTGTTGTGTTCCTGTTGGGTTCCTAGGTGATAATGGAAGCAAGAAAATAGTCTAGTTTAAACTTAATCAAAACAAGGTGGATATGATATTAACAGGTGTTAGATATTAGGGAGAGCCATCTGGATTTTTGCAACTGTTGATTCTGCTAGGAATGTCAGCCTCACCTTTAACAACATCAATAACAGTCAACATTACATGTGGTTTGCGGGGCTTATTGTTGTGCCACACATGGCAGCACACTACCTTTTCTGTTGTCTTTGAGGATCTTACTGGGTGGAGGTCCTTCTCTGTGTTGTGAATTCTTCACTACTAACTTTCTCATACTGCAAGCCTTAAAAAAGGTAGATAAATGGTAGATAAAGCCTCATTATGTAAGACACTAGCTGATTTCCCAAGAAAAATTCTAGGTTTTATTTGCAGAGCTAGTTAATCTCTTGTTTGAGAAGCATTGCTCAGTTATGAAATGGTTGTTCTGCTCTCTGCATAATGAGGAACATACCTGTCTGTCAATAGATGGAGGAAACATACAGAAAGACAGGCAGACAATGGTGAAAAAAGCATTGAAAAAGCAAACTGGTTACTCTGTTTCAATCTAGTCTAGATACGGGCTGATCCAGATGTACAGATGTCTGTTTAGTGGCAAGTCTAATGCTTTTGCTGGCACCACTATGGACACAGATGTTAGCAGAGCAATTCAATGTGTCCTAGTCTCACTGCCAACCTGCAGTCTTGGAGCCAAGACCATGGGACTGCCCCTGTCCCACCCTCTGCTCAAAAGAAGTTCAGTGGGTAAAGCTTTGGTTTTTTTCTTTTCTTTTTGTAAAGTTTTCATACTTATAACATTTTTGAATAAGAGCAACTGAAAGGTTAGGAATCCAGGTCCTGTAAGAATCTTTTATCACCTTGTCCCTATTTAAAGGAGGAGTGAAGGACAGAAAAAGGGCAAAACGCAACCTTTTCATTTGGATAGTCTTTGTGTCATTTTGAGCCCCTGTCACTGAGTAAGTGCCTGCAGCTGTGGTGCTCTAACTTCTCTTCTCTCAGTTCCATTTTAGTTTCTAATTCTAATAAATGCTGATGATGAGGTAAACATTAGAAAGTTAGGCCAACAATAAAATTGTTCAAACATTTTACTTAATTTTGGGTGAGGTCTTGAACTCCATTTTGCTATATTTTGCCCTCAAAATGAAGGAGCCACAGTTTAGGTGACCATAGGCTATTTACTCTGGCTCTGCTAAGCGAAGTCTGAAAGAAGAATTTCCTACCTGTGACAAAAGAGACCCTATTTTTAAGTATGTGAGTAGGGGAAAAAAAAAAAAAGTATTAGCTAAAGAATTAATTCTAAAATTTTGGAAGTATCCCAAATTAATTCGATCTTTAAGTAGGATGACAGCAGAGAGCTGAACGATGTGAGTGATGTAAAGCTATCCTCTACAATGTCATATATTTGTCTTTTAATTAATCCCTTTTATTCACTATCCACCTTGTATTTACTTCGCATAGGGCACCAGGCTAGGCATTAATTGCGCATTTTTTTCCAAACAGCTTACATGTTAAAAGGTTGTTCTTGGACAAGAATTTACCACATAGATGGAAAAAAATGTTGGAGGTAATCCACAAACATCATGGAGCCACTGAGCTTCTGGATAAAATGGGAACATGCTCATCCTGCTCCTCCCCAGCACTTCTCAGAACCTCAGCATTCATTTCCGTTCTTTTTTCCCCAAAAGAGCTCAAACCAAGATGTTTTGGCATAAAAGAATGAATGGCAATTATTATTTTTTGGGGGCAGGAAACAATGAAAAAAACACACTTTGGTTCAATTTCAACTAAATTGTTTCCTCCCCTCATTTTTCACTTTGGCAGCCAATACAAAACAAAACAAAACAAAACAAAACCACCAACCTACTCTTCTCTTTAGTGCATTAAGTATATGCATGTGTTTGTAGTTTAAGGCACTTAAATCATAAGTGTCTCAGCACATTTGTGCATGATCTGTTGTGTACACAAGCACTGTTTATGTGCAGTTGTTTTATGTAGGCAGGTGTCTGCTTTTGCACATGGAAGCATTCATCATTTCTGTAGTTGTAATTTAGGAAGGACACTGAAAATGTGACCTCTGTTACGTTCTTTTTGGGAATAAGAAAAACATGCCAAATTATAATCTTGATGTGTAACAGACTGCAGCTTGACTTCTGCATTACTTTCATCCATTTTAGTAGTATGAACCCTTTGACTTACCTAGTTTTTGTTGATTTTACAATAGTGTAAAGGAAGCAAAGACAACTGTTAGAAGGAAAACATGTCTATAAAGATTCATCTGTCATTTTCTGTTTGGAAATGGTAGGCTTTAAATAGCACTGTAGGACATAGTCATGGCTAACCTGCTCTTCCAACCCATATCCCCTTGGAAAATTTTTCATTAATAATGTTACTGCTTCTGTGAGTTAAGGAGAACACTACCTGTTGGCAGTGGTTACACTAGAGATAAAGTGCATCTTTCCATGCCATGACCTCATCACTTTACTCCCTCAATTTAGTAATTTCCTTACAGATTTTGACATGGGGAGGTCATGTGTCTTGCTCTGTGTTCAAAGGCACTGTAATAATATGAACTACAACAGGCAAAACAAAAAGATCGTCACATTTATTTGCTTTTTCAGATATATTGTCATTTGTAGTAAAGGTCTAAGTGAAGCAAAGGACACGGCTCTTGGAGCTCTAACATACTATTCTTTTTATGTAAAAGACAACTGAGAAAGCAGCTGCTGTTTTAATGTAAATGGCCTCTGACATCTAGTGAACGGTCAAGTGGATTAAGTATTCAATCTGAAATTGCAATTGTGTTATAAAAATAATCAGGGATGTGTGACAGTTAAAATATTTTAACAGTACAGTAAGTTCACTGACAATTGTATTTCCTACTAATATGATTTACTACAGGAAAAGAAACCTGATATGGGGAACAAGATCTAAATACCACTTTTTAGCATAGCTCTGTGACTGCTTCCATTTAAACAAATGCTTTCCAAGAGACAGGCTGAGAGTTGTTAAAATAATTAACTAGCATCTCTGAGCATCCCGTTTCCTTTCCCATGCTCACTGTTGCATGTTGAGGTTTAGATCCATAAAGATTTTCAGGTACCTGCCTTTTTGCATATGCTTGGACCTCTTTGCTTAGGTGCTGTCCAGAGGAGTTTAGACATTATCCAAGACAGAGCCATTGAGATTGCCCATATCACCTGTATGTGGGGTCCTCAGTTGACCCTGATTTTTATTGTCAGTAGTTTTATTCATTTGAAGGCTCTCCCAAAAAACTAGAGGTCCTGTTCCACACCCAACTGGCATGTCACGTTAGCAGTGTGTGTCAACAGGGCAGTACAGGACTGTGCAGACAAATTCTGCTACCTAGGCAGCGTGCTGTGTCGAACATCATGGTTGATGACAAAGTCATATAGAGGAGAGAAAAAGCCAACACAGCATTTGGGAGATTAAAGCAGCGTGTCTAGAATGAGAGAGGCATCTGATTTCAAACAAAAGGAGCTGTGCATCACGCAGTTGTCATCACTAGTCTTCAGTACGACTGCAAAACTTGGACAACTGAAGTTGCTACGTTAAGCATCTGAATAAATTCCACACATGCTGTCTTTGTGACCTTGGTGTGGTTGTACAGCAGGATCACTGCCGCCACTCTGAGGTCTTTGAGTGTTCTCAGATATTCATCAGTAAAGCAAAACTGTTGCAGGGTCAGCTGTGCTGCTCTGAGGATCAAGACATCAGGCTGATCAAAGCCATTTTCTTTGTCCGGAGACAATACGGCTAACAGCTCAAAGGTAAACCACCATAATACTACAAAAAGTTGCTCAAGGTGTGTCTTAATGTATATGGCATGAGATCCATGATATGGGACACCGTAGCTAAAACCCATCTGCTTTGGCAAAGAATGTTTTGATGCTGTAAAAGCCTGTGAACAAAATCCCAAAGAACACAGCAGAAAAGCTAAGGGGGAAGGCAAGTGCAGTGGTTGTAAAAAGCTATGTCTGTGACATCTGAGATGAGCAGTGTGTTGTCAAAATCAGGCTCATTTCTCCTGAACAAAATCATGGAAGCTGAATGTTTACCTGATACGTCTTTGGGAGTCTCCAGCATCAGCACCATCAGAGCTGCAGTCAGGTGGTTTGCAAGTGACACAGACAGCAAGCAACACAGCTATTACTGCTCATCTGAACTAGGAATATCTATTGAATAGATAGATGCTCTTTTCTATTGAATAGAAATGAGAATTTACTGGAAAATATTATCATTGCATATAATTTCTGTTAAATTAGCTCCTCCTGATTATGAGCTTTATCAGGAACAGAAATAACTAGCAATGCTCCAGCAAATAGTTTAAATGAGTTAGCTTAAAAACTGCATTAAACTGTCTTATCTATCAAATGATACAATCAAATTAAAAAATTATGTTCTCATAAATGAACTAGGAACAAATGTACAAAGTTGTTATGGCAACTGAAACACTGAAGTTAAAATTATGGATCCCAAATTCTTGCAAATAAAAGTAAATTAATTTCCAAGGTAATTGGAATTTCTTTCAAAAATTATTTATCACAGCATCATCTTTCATAGTTTCAACAGAATTGATTTGATGGCTTTCTAATGAAGTATAATTAATCAAGAGGAAGGTTTTAGTAGCTTGTGAATTACTATCATCTTGATATTTAACTTCTAATCATCAGTTACACTTGCTGTACTGTTCCAATTTTTTTCCATAAATATGATTTTATTGGACATATATATTTTGCACCTGAGCAATTAGATTGTGATTGCTGTTACGTATTGCTTTATTGTAGCTCGTATTTTTGTCTAATCTGTTGAATCCTACTTAATACATGCCTTTCTTTCTTACTTTGGAAAAATACTTTTTCATTTTAGTGATATTTGGCAATACATTTAAATGGGCTTTTCTGATGTGTCTGCAAAACCCTGTCCTCAATAGGGCAACAAGTGTACTGCAGCAACAGCATTAATAATCATTAAGCCTTTTTTTTTTCCAAACAGTTTGCTAAGCTGGGTGTATGTAAGGTGCTGGATTCCTTAGGAAATTTACCCCAGGAATTACAAAGCTGTATGGCTGCATTTTTCACGGGGTTTGTGGCTGTGCTGGGACAATTCCTTGAATCTCTGGAATTTTAATTAAGCCAGAGAATGGTGGAATCAGTGGTGCAGTTACTGTCCTGTGTCAGAACATGGTTTTCAGTCCATAGAATAAGAATAGCCATAATGGAAATGAGTATTTTTTTTTTTTTGCAAGAGGCTGGACCAACAGGCAGAAAAGTTATTTCTGTCTTTTGCTAAAAATCCACAGAGAAGAGGCTTATAGTTCACCCACTGAAGCAGTGCCTTTGCTGTATACACATACAGTTTACACAGAGCTTCCATATTATTCTAGTAGAATTTGCATAATTTCTAGAGTAATTTCTATAATTTTCATAACATTATAGGATGTGGGACTGGGCAATATCTCAAAAGGTTATCTAATCTCTAGCTCTAATTCTGATGTTTCACTAATTTCTTGCTGCAGTGAGGGAGAATAAACAGTCTCAATAGCTTGTATCATTACCATTACAGAATCACAGAGTCACAAAGTGGTTGAGGTTGGAAGGGACCTCTGGAGGTCATCTGGTCCAACCCTCCTGCTCAAGGAGGGCCACCTAGAGCCAGTCACCCAGGACCGTGTCCACATGGCTTTTGAATTGTCCAATGATGGAGACTCTACAATTTTCTTGGGCAACCTGTGCCAGTGCTCGGTCACCCTCACAGTAAAAAAGTGTTTCCTGATGTTCAGAGGGAACCTCCTGTGTTTCAATTTGTGTCCATTGCCTCTGATCCTGACACTGGGCACCACTGAAAAGAACCTGGATCTGTCCTCTATGCACCCTCCCTCCAGGTATTTATATACATCGATAAGATCCCCCTGAGCCTTCTCTTTGCCAGGCTGAACAGTCCCAGCTCTCTCAGCCTTTCCTTATAGGAGAGATGCTCCAGTCCCTTCATCATCTTCACAGAGCTTTGTTGGACTCTCTCCAGTCTGTCCATGTCTCTGTCATACTGAGTATCCCAGAACTGGACACAATACTCCACGTGTGGCCTTGCCAGTGCTGAGGAGAAAGAATTAGAGAATTGTGTATCTGTATCTTTTAAGTTTATGGATCCTTGTCTTTCCTCCTATTTACCCCTTCTCTAGGTCTCTTTGAAGAAAAGTCTTCAATCTACAGCAAGACTCTTTGAAGACATTTTGTTGTACTTTCCAGTTTTATCTTTTCCAGAGAAAAACCCAATTCTTTCAGTCTTTCTTCATTGGTTACATTTTCTAAGCAGCTAGCAGCTTGAGTCATCCTTGCCCCTCTTCAAATTCATTTTTAGTGGGTGTAAATATGTGTATAACATCCAAAATTAGACACCATATTCTTTCAGAGGCTCCACCAGTGCCAAGTTTATCAAAATAATTGCCTCCATGTCTTCTGTTTTCCAGTTCTGAATACAACCTAGAATTAGTCTGTCTTCTTTTGCAGCAACATTACATTCCTGTTTGAATTCCCCAGAATTGCCCAAGCCTTTTATTTGGTGTTTAAATGCTATTCTCCATTTTGGTTTTGTACCTTTGTTGTTGCGTTTTTCCTAGGAGTACTTTTTCTGACCATTTGTGGTGGGTTGACCCTGGCTGGATGCCAGGTGACCACCAAAGCCATTCAATCACTTCCCTCCCTCAGCTGGGCAGGGGAGAGAAAATATAACAAAGGGGTCGCAGGTCAAGATAAGGACAGGAAGAGATCACTCAATCAATTACCATCACAGGGAAAACAGACTTGGGGAAAATTAACTTACTTTATTGCTAATCAACCAGAGTAGGGTAATGAGAAATAAAACCAAATCTCAAAACACCTTCCCTCCACCCCTCCCTTCTTCCCAGGCACAGCTTCACTCCTGGATTCTCTACCTGTCCCTCTCAGTGGCGCAGGGGAACAGGGAATGGGGGTTACAATCAGTTCATCACAGGTTGTTTCTGCCGCTTCATCCTCTTCAGGGCAGGACTCATCACACTCTTTCCCTACTCCAGCGTGGGGTGCCTCCCACAGGAGACAGTCCTCCACAAACTGCTCCAATGTGGGTCCTTCCCATGGGCTGCAGTTCTTCACGAACTGCTCCAGCATGGGTCCCTTCCACGGTGTGCAGTCCTTCAGGAGCACATTGCTCCAGCGTGGGTCCCCCCCAGAGTCACAAGTCCTGCCAGAAAACCTGCTCCATGGTCTCCTCTCTCCACAGATCCACAGGTGCTGCCAGGAGCCTGCTCCAGCGCGGGCTTCCCACGGGCTCACAGCCTCTTTCAAGCACCCACCTGCCCCTTCGTGGGGTCCTCCCCGGGCTGCAGGTGGATATCTGCTCCACCGTGGACCTCCATGGGCTGCAGGGAGACAGCCTGCCTCACCATGGTCTTCCCCACGGGCTGCAGGGGAATCTCTGCTCTGGTGCCTGAAGCACCCCCTCCCCCTCCTTCTTCACTGACCTGGGTGTTTGCAGGGTTGTTTCTCTTACATGTTCTCACTCCTCTCTCCGGCTGCCCTTACTGTGCCCCCACAACTTTTTTCCATTCTTAAATCTGTTATCCCAGAGGCACTACCACCATTGCTGATGGGCTTGTCCTTGGCCAGCGGCATGTCTGTCTTGGAGCTGGCTGGTATTGGCTCTGTCAGACATAGGGTAAGCTTCTAGCAGCTTCTCATCAGAAGCCACATCTGTAACCCCCCCGCCACCAAAACCTTGCCACACAAACCTAATATACCATTGCTTCCACCACTCAGTGTCCACTCCCTTCCTTCTGTGTTATATGCAAAATTTTGTGTGTGTATGTTATTTGACCACATGAAATTAAAATGAAAGTACTGACTGTGGACCCATCAAATCTTTGTGATACATATTTCAAAATATTTCCCTGTTTGTTAACTACCTTTTGAAAAATGATTCTTCTAATTGGGTATATACACCCATTCCTCATTACAATGATTGTATCTGCACTGATGTTTTCCTTTTTAAGTTGAGACAGTGTCAGCTAGAACTGTGTAACAGTTTTAACAAAGGTCAAAATATGCTACATGTTCTCTTTTCCTTTTTTCACTGAGCCAGTTTCCCTGTAAAAGAAGGAAATTACATTAGTCTGACATGATTTGTTGACAAATCTGTGGTGGCTGTTTGCTATCATTTTAATTATCTCCAAGGTGCTTAGAAAAGGATAGCTTAATAATTTGTTTGGTATTTTTGTGGACAACAGAATCAATTCTGTAACCCTCTGGGCTCTGTTTTGTTGATCTATATATAAGGTTATATATACATACATATACACACATATAGATATGTGTGTGTGTATATATAGGTGAAATGTTTCCTTTTCCATAGTCAACCTCTGTGAGGTCTCAAAGATGATTATTAATAGTTCAGAGATTTTCTTTTATGTTTTCAGGGGGATTTCATTATTCTGTTCTGCATTGAACTCAAATAACCACCTCCTTTCTTTTTCCCTGACTAATCTGCCTGAGATAGGTAACATGGATGAAGAAAATTTCATCTATTCCATAGAAAACACTTTTCTTGTGGCAGGAGTGAAGCTTTGACAGGACTTAGCTCCTCGCACTTCAACGTATTTGTTGATAAATGTGTTAATAAAAGAAATGTAACCAATTTGTAAAGTTTTCTGGTGCCTAAAGGAGCATTTGCTCAGGTAGGTAGGTAGCTGTATATGCACATGGTGAAGTCTGCCTTATGCTAGTACCTTGTATGGAGAAAAAAAGTTTTAAAAACAAAAAAGAGGTACAGGTATTTAGCCTGCAAAAGACACTTTTGTGCCTGTCAGCAAAGCCAGTCATACTGAAGCAGGCATTGTGGAAAAAGCATGAGACCACCTAAGCAGTAACTTTATTGAGTATGTAACTACAAGTGAATAAGATTATATGGTGACAGCAGCTCTCAGGATCCAGCTGAACCAGAAAAAGGAACCAAGCCTGTAGGTCTCGATGAGAGACGTGGGACCACACACCTATGTGCACATACAGCCAGTGGAATGAGCCACATTTTTAGTTTTTGCATATTGTTTCTACTTCTGACCCATGGGTACATTTAGAAGGAAAGAAAGTAGATGATCCAAGGCCTTTAATCTCAGAGCCTTACTAAGAAAAGAGTAAGACACACAAAGTAAATGCACATGTTTCTGTTTAATTAAGTACACTTCTGATGGTGAAGTTTCCTGTAAGCATGGATTGTCTGGTCATTATAATGTGGGCAGTATGGGCAATAATCAATAGACAACTACATCTCTATACTATGGCTGAGAAGCAAAGACACCAGAAAGGAAAGGGGGAAATCACTGTACATCTTTAGCATTTGTGACTATTTTTCAGCCTCTCTGGTAGACTTCAGATCTCTACATCCATCTACCAGGGAGGAGCTTAGTGTGATGATGTTGCCTCTGTGCTGCAGAGAATCCACCATTTCCTCACTTCTGGTCTACCCTAGTTCCACTTTGAACCTGGTATTCAGGACAAGAGAAATGACTGTGTGCAGCAGAATGCTTTTAGCAGAACTGTACCATTCCTGCCGTGTCTGGATTTGAACAAAACTGAGGGCAAAACAAAAGGAATTAATTATTTTGGAGAATACTACTAAAGCTTGGAATATGAACTCTGTGCAGTATGAACTGCACAGAAATTGTTGGCTTCAGAATCAACCTTAAATTCTTTGGCAAGTAAGCCACATAAGCCTGATACAAACCACAAATATGTTTGACTTTTGCCCAAACAGAGTCTTTATTCTTCCTAATTTGTTGCTGGATGTCGCGCTTACCAGTTTTGTTTTGGAAATAAATATTCTGACTTGGAAAATGTTGGCTGCTTTGAAAGTACAGCTTGCTTTTTAAAGCAATGAGATTTCCGTTTCTTGGGGTTTTTTTTCAAAAAGAAATTTACAGTTTGTGGCTGGTTTTTGTTATACATTGGACTATCTGAAATGAAGAAGAGTTTGAGAGTTCCTCATACAATGTGTAGAGTCAGTGTATTCCTTAGAAATGAATGCAATTTCATGATACTGCTGTGAGTTTAAACAATAGCAAATTGCCATCTAAAATCTGCAGAAGTTAAAAAAAAAACACAACAAAAACAACTGAAGAAGTTGCACCATAATCATAAGGAATGAGTGACAGAGCTGGAAATTGAACCCTGTGATCCTGGGTTCTGCTCCCTGATCTGAGCTCTCTGTCAAAATCTGTGAGCTCTGTATGCTTTATATAACAAGATAATAGACAAAAATGTTGGATTCCAAATTAGAAAAAGTAGTATATTTTCAATTAAATTTCTGGATGCTTTGCTGGGGAAAAAAAATCTAATCTAGGAGCTATATTTTTTCATTGTGAAATTTCATAGGCAATTGGCAAATGTTTTCTAACTAGACATATTGTGTATGAAGAGGAATAAAAGTTGAAGAAAAATTCACCAGGGACCTTTTAGTAGGGAACCATGACCATGGAAAGGAAAACATAGAACTGAAAATTTTAATCTCAGATCTTTGGTATTTCTTTACAGTAAGATTTTACTTTTGAACTTTTTGTTCAGAGTCTTTGGACATATTAGCTACCGTTCGGACTGGGAACTGGTGAAGGTGGACTTCAGACCATCCTTCCCCAGGGAGTGCACTGATGATGACTATGAGTCTTGGGAACTCACAAATCTACAGGTATTCACGGTCTTACGTTAACTGACACGACTTTTCAGTAGCTTTTAGATTGATGTAGAACTGTGTGCTAGGAAGATATTTTCAAATAGAATTTGGATGCTACATCCCCAGCTTTGATCTCCTTATGCTGGTATTTGCTGATTTTACAATAGTTTAAAATGGGAGAGGATTTTGTGTTCCATTTGCTTGTGTAATCTGTGTCCTGGGAAAGGCGGAAGTATATCTGGTGGTCTGCCATAATAATAGGTGGTCCTGCTGGATTGTGAAGCATACACCATAAAGTGTGTAATATTGATTGAAGCAATTTCGACATGCAGTCGTGTTCTGCCAACTTCCTGACCACATACTGTACTCATATATAAATTGCCATAAGTAAAGCCCATTCCAGAAGTAATTTAGGATCTCAGTGGACCAATCATGTCATGGAGTGCAGTTGTTTTGGGCAATACCATTTCTGCAGTAATCCGTTAAGGCTGTGCTAATCCTGGTGCTCATGCCAAATCCAATTTTGGGAAGCTACGTTCTCTATACAATGTATTGATTAGAGACACCAGTGTGAGGGGTTTTTTTACATTAAATGGAATATGTTATATTTATTCATAATCAATCTGATTATTATGTTTTGCTTCTTCCAGTACATTTGTTCTCTCGCTCTCTCCAGGGTGGGGTTTTTTTGCATACCACTCTGTGTTACTCCAGCTCACCAGCTCTTATTTGCTAGTTCTCATGCCTAATTTTGCACTTCTTGTTTGGGAATGCTGTGTGTTTACAAAGAATGTTATGTGGATCTGAGCCCAAAGAGTAAGAGTATCTTGGGATATTGGCATTGAAATGTCTTTCAGAAATTAGAAACTACTAAAATGACTCTGACAGAGTACTTGCAGCTGCCCAATTACCAGTGGAGTGTGTTCAGATAGTCTTCATTCTACCTGTCTCTACAAGGTTGGTGCTTCGTGTTGACTGCCAACACAAGACATGGTGATTTAGATAGAACTTCAGCCATCTGCATCCACACTGAATTTTTAAATGGCCAGTTGTAGGGTAGTGCCTAGATTGTGCACGCATGAAAGATGGGTTAAATTGCACTTGATTTCTCCTATACATCTTTGGATTTGTGCCCTGAAATATGTTACAACTCTGTAATGGCCCATTACTGGACAGAGTGGGTATAAGAGCTTTCTATACCTATACATTTGAATATGAGAGAGTTGATACAAGTTTATAGTCTTGGCAGCAAGACCAGCCTTTCTGAGGACAACGTAAGGTCATGTCTGTGTGGTGTAGGTTACGGTGTGCAACAAGTTTGGTGCTTTGATGTTCAGGGTGATCGTTGCATCATGGGCCAGCAGAGGAGCTTTCGAAAGAGGAAGATTTCATCATGGTGCATTAAAGGGAGAAGTTTCACATCAGCTCTCACATCCAAAGTTTGTGAATGTGTGAACTCTGATTTCTTATGGTGAGTGTCTCTGTGGACCTTTTAATTTATTGCTAGTAAATAGTTACTTAAAGTTTGAGATGGGTTTATTTTCCTCCTTTTGCCCCTCTCCCCACATAGCCGTGTATAAACAAATAGGCAAGCTGTTATTTGAATAACAGGTTGCTTTTGCATTTGCCTTTGTTTAAAAACATTACCATGTTTTAAGTATTTGTGTCTCTTGACTGAACAAATCCTGATGTTTTTCTTGGTTGATCAAGACTTGAAAAATGACCATTGGATTGATTATAAGGCAAGCAAACCCTTTTTATTTGCAAATGAAGGACAAAAAAATAAATGTGTTTGTCTGAGTGGCAAATGAAACCTTTTAAAAATCTGATCTACCAAGAGAGTTAATTTTGCAGAACTGACAAAGTAATTACAACCAGTTTTTCTCCCAAGCGTACACAACTCCCATTGAAATTAGACTTAGAACAGAACTGGCTTCATCAACTTGTATGTTCAGCTGGTAGAATAATACTAAAAAAACCTTTTTACTCTTAAAAAAGTAGTCTCATCCACCCCAAATTAGACTGCTAAATGAAGTGGAGATAGTAACACACTTGATGTTTTTCAGTGATTTTGGGTTTGAGCGTTCTGCACCTCTGAAGTCGGAGTCTAGCAAATGCTTTGCTGACTTTTGGTTTAACCCAGAAGCACCTCCTGAAGACTGCGTGCTGGGGCAGGCGTACACCAGCAGCACTGGGTAAGCTGATATTGTGTTTGACAGGCTTGCAGAGGCTTCCAGAGAAGAGGAGAACATTCTGACCAAGGGCCATAAAAGTGATTTGAAAGAAATGTAAATAAGATAAACTGTAAAAACTGGGAAATACAAAAGTTCTGACTCTGACTTAGAGCATGCGCAGAAGCTTCCTACAGACTAGTGAAAGAGAAATGTTACTTTACATGTTCACAGCAGTTCAGAAATTAATCCGTTTGAGAAGAGGGGGAGCTGTCTTGTTCTCAGTATTTTTTTTTTTTTGTGGTAACGTTTTGTAGCCACTGTTACACTTGTGATAAGAATGTCCATTCAGAGCCTTTTCTTTTAGCCCATTGCTTGGGTTCAGACCAATTTTCAGTTTGAATCTGATGAATTACTCTGAGGAGCCAGTAACATCTCCCAGAACTTCCCAGTCTCTCCCTTCTATAGGGGTAAGGAGTTCTGTGGAGAATAGATTCTTTTCCTGACCATATGGGACACTCAGAATCAAAGGAAAGCTTTATTAACTGTAAACAATACCTCATAGAATATACACTACAATGTAGTCTGACGTCTGTGCTGAGAATAACTTGCAGCTGGCGTCTATTCTGGCTTATCATAACATCATCACTGTCGGTTGTGGAGATGAGAACCAAATGATGAAATGTCAAATCTGGCAATAGAATCATGGTCTCTGTGTATATTTGCCTTACTGAGGAAAATGATGCCTTTTGGGTTGCGGCTGACAGCTGCGATATACACAATAGGAATTCGAAAGAGTGAAATCTGACTCCGATTTTAAAGGATGTTTAAAAATAACATACCTGAGTGAAACTGATCTGTAAATAATTACTGTACACATCCAAGTATTTTATTATTAGTTCTTTAAAAGTGTTAGGTTTTCACTCTTTTATACTGTTATGTTAAATAAATGCTTTAAATGTTTTAAGAAATGCATAGATTTGAGAGCAGCAGTTAAGCAATTGGTTTTGGGTTAATGCAGAAGCTGCTTGGTCTAAATTCCTTCTGATCTTTTGGGTTTGAATGAAGACCTCTGGAGCACTGAAGACTGTTGAATGCTAGGAAAGGGTATGGCAGAGAGGACAGCAGATGTCTAGCTCCTGGAGGGCTGGTCAGGCACATTTCTAAATTTGAAAAGGCAGATTCTTCGAATGCGTACAAGTGAAATCCTCAGTTGGTTTTGATCATCTGCAATCTCATCTGTTTGTGAATGCAAGGAATATTCATTAGCTACCATCACACTCGCATTTGGTGCCTCTGATAGTATTCTTCTGCTCACCTCTGATTCACTGTGCTTACTGGTTTTGCAGGTACAGGAAAGTTGTTTCTAATGTGTGTGAAGGTGGTGTAGACCTGCAGCAGAACTTAGCACAACATATGTGCCCATTGATTGCTCCCAAGGGACTTCAGATCAGCATCAGAGAAGAAAGCCTGGCTGTTAAGCCTGGGGAAGACATCACCTTCATCGTCAGACAAGAGCAGGTAGTAATGAACATTGGCTTTATGAAAGTTTCCTCACTATTTTTAGGGTTCATTTCCCTCCTACCTGCTTTGCTGCTGAATGAAGGTTAATTCGTGCTTCAGACAAAGACAAATAACTCTTTAACTATTGAAACTTCTGTTTTCAAGTGCATCAGACAATCCAGTGAGCTCAGTAAACCACCAAGTTCTGTCCACAGAATGGGATTTGTCTCCTCAGTATAGCCAGTTATGATTCCTTAAAGGCAATGGCTTCTTGGAAAATCAAAGGAGTTAAATTACCAAAGTCTCCTTGGCCTGAACATTTCAACTGCTGTATCAGAGAAGAACAGAAATGCAGAGAACATTTAATATTCTGGTTTAAGTGTTTTTGAGAATCTGCCTTTCCGAAAGGAATGAGGCAAAGCTTTACAGAAATCAACAAATAGCACAGCGTAAAGAACATTTATTATATATTAGTTGTGTTGCCAAGGATATGGTTTTTTCTGTTTATTGAGAGAGACAATGCCCTAAGGCCCTGACCAACAGCAGTGAGTAACTTTTAGATGTATTGTTTGTCATGGGTATGTTTCCTAATGCTTGTTTTTTAGCATTAGGCTGTAACTGCTCTGCTCAGGTTATGGAATATTGTACTTCCTGGCTAACCCCACTGATTTGCAAGAACTTGAAGAAGGTTTACACATTTTGGCAAACTTGAGCGATGTAAATCGGGCACTTGGGATTTATTTCTGTAATGGAATCAAGAAGGTTACGTGCAGAACACCGGACTGCTTAACGCTTCAGAGGCTTTGTGTCCCAATGCTTGCAGTGTCCCAACAGTTTGTGTGGCAAATTATGCTTCCTTCTCTTTTTATAACTTGTTTGGAAATGTTTATAGTAAGAATAGAGCATTTGGTTGCAATTTGGACTCTAATGATTTTGATTGGCAGTTTGACTTTTTTCTTACTGAAGCTTTCAGGAATCTCTGTGGCAATGCATAAAGCATTTAAAACTATTCAAAAATCTTCAGAAGTGAGGGGTCTTGAAGGGAATCCCATGGTGTTTCTGATGAAGTCTTTGCTTGGTACATCGAAGCGGAAGGCAGATTTAGAAGAAATGTAGCAGTTTGCTGCCCCCTATGGCTAAGAATAATATTTATGCTCAAATGTCCTGAGCGTTGTTTAGGATTTAATCTATAAAACAAAGTCTAATGAGAATTCATGACAATTCCTGAGTTTAAGAAACAGCTCTACTAGGATAAACCAAAATATACCACTGTCTGCACTGAACAGAATTAATTTGCTAGTTTAGTGAATGCCTGTTACTAGGTGCAGGAATGCCAGACATCAGGCAGTAAAGAAAGCAGGCTTTGGGTATGTTTGGGCAGTTTGCAAGTGGCCTTAGGGATAATAATCATTTATAATTGTAATTTTTTTTCCCAAATTCTGTTGGCTGAGTGTATGAATAAATAATGTCATGATGATCATCTATTTTGCATGGAAGTGGAAGCCCCAATTCCTTTTAAATTTAGCTGCCTTTTCCCTATATGACTCTTTTGTTATCTGTCCACTGCTCGCTCTCTTTCCTGGTCAGGGAAACAGAAGTGCCTTAGCGTTTTGAAGACAGCACTCTCATCTTACACTAGGGAAGCTATTAGAATAAGACATAAAGAGATGCTTGCATCTACTGGCTTTCAACACTGGTTTCTGTCTCACCTGGAAAAAAATGTGCATGTATACTTGTTAGCATAAGAAAGAGCGAACAAGAACTGTTTGCAAGCTAATGTCATCTAAAGAGATTCCACCTCCTGGCACATTGCTGGCAAGAAGACATCGCTTTTGCTTTAAACTTTAATAGCATACTATCTCCTCTGCTAAATTCTACCCATTTGTTGTCAAAAGAAAGATGTTATTTGGAAAAAAAATATTCACAGTGAAGAAGCTTTCAAGGTCCTTCATGTGTGTTGAAATATCGTGTTTAGGTATTTGCTAACCCTACAGGTTCCTTATTATGGGTATTCTTTTACACTATAAGCAATGCTCTTTCATCTGATAAAACACAGAAGAAAATCAACCAAACTGCAAAATAATAAAAGGAGGAAATAATAGTATGTTTTCTTTCCCTTTGTAGTGCCAGGGTACATAAGTTCTAGGCTTTGTTGACTCCTTTGATTTTACATTAATGCTGCCTTTTGGGATTAGATTTTTATATAAACCTGTTTCAGAGAGTGGATTGTGGGGGAGAGAAGTGATTTGTTAATACTTCGATGGATGTCAATTCTTCTCTGCTCTGATGGCCATTCAGGTCACCTGACTAGCATATGAATGTATAAGTTCCTTTCCTAGAGGCAATGAAGATTTTTAAACCAACACTGTGTTTTCACTGTACAGAGGGCTTTCTACCAAGCCTGGCCCTGCAACCTGTTTTAACTGCATGACTGTGATGGCTGTGTACTGTGGCAAGCGAGCAGGAATATATTGCTGAAGACCAAGGAAGCAGGGCAGCTCACAAAGGCAGTGCTGCCAGTAGTATTGAGAAAGTGTTGCTGCTCACAGCTAAAATGAATTTTCCTTTAACTACATCCACATCACCAGTCCACATAGCATAGGCCTGACTTCTCTCCTGAGCAGCCACGCTGTGACAACATGAGTGATAAGCACAGGTTTGTCCTCTGACAGTAGTATCAGTCTTGCAGTATTTTAGGCCTGAGTTTAGGAAGACAGTGTCATTTAAAGGAGCACTTAGCAGAAGTGCAATGAATTATAAATTCTGAGAGATGTTTGACATAACAGAATTATTTGGCTGGATTTTTAAACCCTTTCCCAAACTCAGCTCAATAATCTGGTTCATTAGGCATGCATCTAATTTTGCAGTAGAGCATATTAGTTCTAGGCATGCTGGTAGCTCTGTATAATGCAGTACAACTCTGTGTGAAGACCCTAGCTTGGATCTCAAAGTCTATATGGTTGACACTGAGAGGGTGTGGTTAGAAGGTGCTGTGAAGAAGGTGTAAACCTATTAATTTTACTTTATAATTGCATAGGCTAGAAGTTCACAGGATGAGTGGTAATTTACTAAAATAACAATATTCAGTTGTTTGCAATCATATGAGCATCACTCCAGAACTTGGGGCTGCCCTGCACTGTTATGTTAGTTAATGTCCAGCTGTGTTAAGACAAGAGTGATGGTTTCTGTGTCATCCATCTTGGTTAGTGGTCTGTGGTGTCTTATTTAAGGTAGAACCTTACTGTGGGGATTTGGTATTGTCTCTATTAATGCACACAATGTCTGTTGCACTAAAATCTCTGCCATGGGTGTAGTGGTTTTACTGCAGCTATTGCAATTGAGTCAAAATATCTGGCTGGGGCTGGAAATGCTGTTGTGATTCAGGGAATGGTTGTAATCACGTCCTGTCTATTTTGGTTCTGGCCATTTAAAATATTTTTGATATATTTTCCTTTTAGGGCGATACATTGAATACTAAATACCAGGTAGATCTTGGAGATGGCTTTAAGGCGATATATGTGAACCTTACGATGACTGGAGAACCCATCCGTCACCACTATGAGAATCCTGGGATTTACCGTGTCTCGGTGAAGGCTGAGAATGTGGCTGGGCATGATGAGGCTGTGGTGTTCGTCCAAGTCAACTGTAAATCAGCTCTTTGGCTTTCTTACTTTTGCTGCTGTGTAAAATCCTCATTACAACTATGAAGTAGTAAAGAAAATTACTAGTCACAAGTAGAAAAAATGCGTATTTTTCAACAACCTCACACAGTCTTGCAGTGCTATATGTTGTTAATGCAGAGGCTTGTAAACCTAATGTATTAGGAGGTCAGAGTTAGTTTTGTCTGGGAGAAGGATGCTGTATTAATATTTTAAATAGCAAGCATGTTTCAATTGGAATCTCAGGTTTAATCCATCTTCCTGACTCAAGACCCTGTTGGCAGTCTTAGCAGCCTAAATTTAACACTTCAAGCTATGTCTTTTTAAGAGCTTCTAGGTGCTTTGTGAAGCAAGTGAACAGATGTGTTGAGAAATGCATGAGCTTTTGTATGATTTTAAAAAAGAATCAAAATCTCAGTGTTTCTAAAAGTCAAGTTACTTATTAAAGTACTAGAATCTAGACTTTAGGTAGGTAGTTCTCACAAAGTTTTAAAGTGGTACTGGGGTATAACTTGATGTTGGCAGGCAGTATTGCATGACTTAGACTTTGCTCCCTCTCCTTAATTAAGACCTAAAAAAACCCATCAAATAGATTTAAAATAAAAGAATAGCATGGCGCAGGGAATATCATGCACCATCACAAGCTTAATGTACCTCAGTCATCTCATAATTGAAATGAAGAAAACTCATAACTGGAATTGAATTTTCCAATTTGTTTGAAATTCAAGACAGCTATTACTTTCCCTGTTTTCAGATGTGTCAAAAACTGAGAAACAAGTAACATCAAATGAAAAGATA
>VYZV01011268.1:11253-30464 GCA_013401275.1 Pandion haliaetus | reverse complement strand
AGTCTAAAACATTTTTACAGAAACAGAACACGGTGTCTTTGTAAATGAGTCTATTTAACAGTGAAATCTGAATGGACAATCATATCACTGCTGTAGTGACAGTTTGACAGAACTACCAACATCTCTTTTTCCCTTCTTCAGAAATGTTGATTTGTCTGACAAGAAGTCATCATATTAAAAGGAACACATAAATTCCAACATGAAATGAGTAAGAGCAAGATTCATACTTGCTTCCAGTGTTTTATTTCACAAGGTAGTAAACCCACTTTTCGCTAATAAAGCATAATAGACTCTACAATATCATGGAAATGTTTTTTTTCCAGGCATATGACTGAAATATAGAAATAAGTATAAAAAAATCAGAACTTACCTTGTGTCACTGTTTTAAGCACAATTAAAGTTGACAGAAACCTCAAAGGCATACAGGAACTCTTAAAGAAAGCTGCCGATTTTGATTTACTCTCTGTAGACTGTTCAGAAGAACTATGTGGGTTCCCCTTACTTACTATGCCTTTGAAAATATCTTCGCCAAGTCTTCTCATGGTTGATGTCATTGTAGCATGCTGTTTCAAACAATGCACACAGTTAGTGTAAACATTAAAACACATTGAAATTCTGTATACTATATAGAGATACATATGTTCCCCTAGCAATTGAATATTAAACAGCAAATGGTTTGACCATGTATTGGAATATAATATGTATAGGCGATACTACTTTGTGTCCCAAAAGCAGTTAAACAACATTATCATGACGCCCTCTCAAGACATACTTCACAAAGAGGCTAGTTAGTGAGGGCCCCTGATATGCTGACTTTATTTAGGTTTCCCCTGGTTCCAGAACAAGCTCAGCTTCAGTCAACTCTACTTTGTAAGGTTGCCTGAAATTATACCCTGAAAAAGCATTTACAGAATCAAGGTCTAAACGTGAACCTTAAGAACACTGTACAGGTAAGATCTATTAGACTTTTCATCATAAACTATACAGAAATATTACTTCAGAATCAAACTTCACAATATGCTCATTTAAAATATAGTTTCTTATTAGCACTAAAAAGAACAGCTTACTATTCTATTGAATTTAAACTCAACGTATTTACAAAGTTTCCTACCTTTTGCTTTAGCAAAAGCACTGTTGACAGCACTATGCACCATACTGAGTCTTTCCAGTACTGCTGCTGTGTTTTTATTATACTGCTAAGTATTTTCTTATAGCACTTCCATCAATTTCCACAAATCTCATGCATAGTGAACCTAAAAATACTGCCTTTTCTAGTGCAAGTTTTGTAAATACATATGTAAAAATACGATTTCTGAGATGCTTAGACACCACAGAGTTCACATACTTAGGAAAACTATGTTTAGATACATAATGCAAAATTTGAAATTAATTTGAAAATTATTTTATTTTTCTCATTTGCCATCTATCTGTGGTAAACACTATGAATTTATGCTATGTGAAGACAGCAGAGTTTCTTTTATGTATACCACCTGAAAACATCCACTTTTCGAATGTATTTAAAACACAAAATTCACTAATATCTTCTGTGAATTAGTTTTTTAAAAATCATACTGCAAGAAGACTACTTGTTTTACCTGAATACCAGTGTCTAGCTGTCTTATAGACCAGTAAATAAATCTAATCACAGGCATGTGTAGTTTAGGATTCACAAATGGCATCCACTGGAGTTGCTCAGTAGCTATAGGCAAAAGCTGTAAAAATATACAAAAGTAAAATTACATGCAGTATATGAAACTACTGTATAAACTAACCATAAGTGAAAACCAACCGACCAAAACTCCCAACTTTCTCTTGGAGTTTAAGAGATTACCTATGCAAATACTCACTGGCCAGATCCAGTACAGGCAACAGTTTTTACATTTTACAGGTTTACGTGCAAAAGTGGAGATAGATCATGTGAGCTCAATCTCAGTAAATCCAATCCCAATGACTATAAATCTACATATTCTATAATGAAGAAAAACAGTAAAGGATTTTCTGAGCACCTTACCGATTTCCAAACCTTGGTATCCCCAGAAAGAAAACAATAAAAGTGTTAAGAGTATAGCATAGTATCACCTTTTATCAGTCATAAATTGAAACTTTAGTATCTAATATAGGCAGGGAAATATTTTAAATTAGACATATTCATCTCCTTAGCAAAAAGGAATTATGTACAGTATTACACATAAAACACAACACAAATTATCAACTGACAGAAGTGACTTGAAATAAAATGCTGAAACTCTCAAGTTGAGATTGAACACCACACTTTTCCTTAAATATTATCTGTATGCTTCACAAATGACAGATTATCTATTATATCTCACTGCTGGAATAAATACTGACTTATTAACAGCAATTTTGTTTTAATTACTGTAACCAAAGCATGTACAAAACAGGCTGACCTGTTAATATTCTCAAAATCATTTAAAACCCCCCATAAATCTGGAAACATATTAACATAAGCAAACAATCCAAACCCCTTTACCTTCATACACCTTTCCTGGGTGCAGGATTTTTTTGAGGTCTGGGTAACCAGAAGTTTATGACTGTCCTCTCTTTCCTCTTGTATTTTCGTTTTGCTAAGGTGTTGGTCTGAGATCCAATCCATAAGAAGAGTTAAGAGCTCATAAACTTGTGAATTCCATGGTAGCTGTAATACATCCACAACATCAGATATTTGACAGCTTTCAAGTCAATGATTTTTCTAAACCAAAATAGTAACAGACTGAAATATATGAGAGTACATTAGTTCTGAAATATTATGGTTAATTTAAAGGATGCTGAGTATATGCCTGATAAAATCTGGGAGGTAAGTTACTGTATTGGGAGCCTATGGAAAATGTTATATTCAAGGCCACGTGTGCTTTGTGGTGCCTTGTACCTAGGGTTTGAGAAGCCTGTATGTTATTAATATAACCTGTAACTTATAATATCTCTGGGAAAGGTAAACTGTATGTGGATGAAGGGGTGGAAGGTGGTAATCCTGAGTGGGAGACCACTGTACATGGAGGAGTCAGAGACCCACCTCACAGTTAACCTGTGCTGTGCTGCACAGATCAATCAACTGCACAGTTTATCCTGTGCTTGGCGGCAGGATAAACTCAGCCGGCTCCCTGTAACGGGAGCCTGCAGGCAGCTCCCTCTTGGTACCAGAGATCACGCCTCCTGCCTGGCCTTGCCTTTGTCTAAAAGGGCAACAAGAAGTTCTCCTGTCAGCGTCCTTCAGGAATAGAGTTGTTTTCTTGTACGAAAATTACAGCATAGCTTGAATGGCCAAAAAGGAGCTTCTCTCCACGGACAGGACCTGCTCAGCGCGCCCTGGGAAAAATCCACTCGGGCTCCACCTGATGCTGCACAAACACAAGGCTCCCAGCATCTGAAGGGATGTAAGATTTACTCGCTACCTATTTTCCTCCTCTCATTCTGTCTTATTAGAACAACTATTTCATTAAGCCATTTGTTGTCAGGCCTTTCTTGCAGAGATCCAGAAAGACCTCTGCATCATCTGTCTCTCTCACACACCGCCCTCCCCTCCCTGCTGCAGATCAGGTACTATTAGTGATGGTTTCTGGGTGTGAAAAAATATGCACATAATTTTTTTTCTACTTAGACAAATGGTTAGAAAGGGCCTGGGAAAAGATGTTCATATACAGAGCCACTCCATTTTACAATTTATAATTCTGGTCAAATGAATTAATTGCAGGAAAATCTTTAATGTCCTTTGCATGTGGAAGTTCTTATTTCAATGCACTAGACCTCCTTTGCTTTATTTCATACAATCCTCTGTTGTTAAAATTTAATTGGGTAATTAGCATTGTTAGAAAAAGAACAAAGACTTCAGGAAATTGTCATTCTCTCCCTGTACTACATTGCAATGAAACACTCTACGAAAGATATCTGGAGGCCTGAAGACAGGCTGCACGAACAGTTCTCTAAAGACTTCAAAAGTTTTCTTGTATTTACCTTCAGATAACTGTTTTCCTCTTCACTCAGAACTATAACTACTAATACTGTTTATATTTCACTTGCAACCAAATACACTAAAACCTACGTATTTGAGTATCTCTTTCCCATTTCACAGTTTAGTCTCTAGCTGGAGAAAATCACTAGCAGTTGGGAGAAATTGGCAGAGTACTACCAGAGGACTTCCTACTAAATGGAACAAGATTGAGACAGAAAGCATTTCATTAAGTGATGTAAGAAGACATTTTAAGGAAAACACAGTGATCATTTTGGAACTGTGTATGTACACTGCATTTATTCTCCTTCCCTCATTAAAGACTATTTCTCAAAAAAATAACAGTAATGCAATCACTTTTGGCTTAGAAAATTAAAATTCTTTATCTGATACTTCGGACTGACTAGTTTTTAGCTGGTGTTATTCGTAAGAACAGTGCTGTACTGTAGCAGTAACCGGAATGAGTTTAAGATTTGCTCTGACACAGTGAAAGAAACCAGTTATACTGTAAGCAGGATATAATTTTAATTGACAGACAAAAGATGACATGACAGGAAGAGGAAAACATACCATGTAAATAAAAATATATACCTATACTATATACATACACAATATGAAATCCAACAGACTTATTTTTAGCAAGAAGCTTCATTCTTTAACTGCCTGTTTTCCCCCAATATAACCTGTATCTTTTCTTACTGTAACTAATTCACTCATAAAATAAAATTGGAAGTTACATTTTCTAATTTGTAGCAGATACACAGAGAATGTTTCACTGCCTAATTTCTCTCAAATGATTCTTTCATATTGCCCAATTCTTACCTTAGCCATTTTTGATGTTACGGTCACTTTTTCCTGCTTGACAGGTTTACTTTGTTGCACCACTTGACATACATCCTTAGACTTCCGTACCATTAAAAATTCATGCTTCCTCTACAACAAAATGCAACAATGAATTACATTTCACTTGTTACCTATAAAGGAAGCAGGTACATGTAAGAACAAACCTTACTTGTAGATTCTCTAAACGAGCTTGTACTTTTCTTGCTTCACCTTCCAACTTCTTGTTCAGCTCAGTTACATCACCTAACTGAAAGAATCAGAAAATATTAAAGTATCTGTAAATTCAAAACTCACTTCTTGACTTAATTATCACACTGAAATAATTTGATGTGGTTGCTGAGCAGCTAGTGTTTAAGTTCAAGTTTTTTCTTCTGAGTACGTAAACTGACAGAAACAAAATCATCATCCATCTCCCCAACAAATCTCAGTAATCTCAGGCTGGCAGGCACCTCTGGAGGTTATCTGGTCCAACCCCCCAGCTCAAGCAGGGCCACTGAGAACCAGGTGCCCAGGACCATGTCCAGACAGCTGTGGAATATCTCCAAGGTGGGGGACTCCACTACATCTCCAGGAAACCTCTTCCAAGATAAATAAGACAGCAGTAGCTCTTTGTTGACCTGCAGCGCAACCTTTCAGTTTGCAGGGGAAGAATAACCACTACAATGCCAATCTAGCTATAAAGGCACTACACATTTGATTACTTTTCATGAAGAAGTGACATAAAAATGGAGCACACATTTCAAGAATAGTCCAATAGCCTTGTTAATGGGGAGGGTGAAAGTTTTCTTCTCTGCAGAATGGAACAGTTACTGAGCATACTACAAAACCAGTTTGCTCTGTGAGAAAACATGAGAGAAACTGTAACCTCCATTTAAATGTAAGAAACGTGCTCTATGCATACAACAATGAACAGTATGATTATCACAGAAGCCCTCACTTTGCACAGAAAAACAAAGTTTTTACAGTGAGGGGGAAATAGACAGATGGGTTGCACCAGAGCCATCAACATTCTAGGAGTTAGGTCTGACCTTCTCTAAAAGAAAGAATAAGGCTCTGCTGTAGATTTTTATTGTAATGCGACTATCAGAACTGTAATTAATTCAATGAATAAAAAATGGTCAAATAGTTTAGATAGCATTTTGAGTGCCAGCATTTTAGGTCAGACTTAACAGTCAAGTGAGATGAAAATTCTTACTCTCTGTATTACTATGAACAACTGTCTCAGTTTAAGAACTGAGAAAACACTGCCTTAATCAACATCTGTAAAAATAAATGAAAATATTGAGCAATCCAGCACAGGGTGGATTCTATTATGTTATAAAATACTTTCTCTCCAACCACTCTCAATTTGCTTCAGACGACATGGATTTGTCCTTCCTATTAGCTGTTGCTAGTGGGTCAGAGGAATAAGTCCAACTTTTTTTATACAGTAAAAGATTAGAAAGGCTAAATCTCAAGTACTAGAAAAAGGTGCAGAAAGTACCTTCAGTCATTCATACAATTCCTGTCTTACAGAAACAAAAAATCAGCAATTTTGCAAACTTAAGTTGTTCAAATATTTAAAATTGTTGACTGTAACTTATAAAATTATTGGTAACAGGAAATTTTACCTGTTTCCTTAAAGAGTCATTCATTTCCTTCAAGGTGTCAAATGATGACTTTAGCCTCCTATTTTCTTTAGTTATTTCTCTCAAGGCTTCTGTCAGCTGTTTAACTTCTGCCTCGTGTTGCTATAGAAATGTTGAATTTAAAAACTTGATTTACAATAGACTATTTTAGAAAGAATTCAAAGATAAGTTCCATTTTAGTGTTAAAATAATAGGACAAACTTTCAAAGATTGAGTTTGTAATGGCCAAATTTGCACATTCAACCAGTAGTGAGAAAAACATCCACACCGCATATTAAGAAGAATCTATGAAGAAACTGAGAGCAAGGTGCGCAGCCTATTGCTCCTATTCTTTCCAGACTCTACCCAAAACAGATTATATCAATATGTGCATTTCTCAAGCAACTCAGATGTGGGAAGTGTTTATGAACTAAAATCAATGACAAAGCTTTTATTTACAGCTTATTCTTCCATATAATTACAAAAAATTGTGATTCTGTTCTGCAGCAACTTTTGAGGTTTCAACTAGTTTTCCTGGCTTAGCTCACTCTGAATGACACAGAGCAAGAAACTAATCCTATGCTCATAGACTAGCACTCTGGCTTACAGCACAAGAGTATGAATTGTTAACTACAACCTGCATATCCACTTCTCTTTCCCCTGAATCTTACTAGATTTAATCTTCTCTGGACAGCAGTGCTCTCTTTAAGTACCTCAGATTTTATAAACCAGCAAAATTTTATTTTACTGAAAATACTGCAGCTATATATACTCACTATCTTTCATTTCTCCCCTTCCATGAATTCACTACTCTTCACTCATTCACCCACTCATTCTCTACTTTTCCATTTCCAGCCATATCCTCTCTTCCTGCATGTACAAATGACAAAAATACAGTAGAAGTTTAAAGGATGCAAGCCCTGAAGACATCCTTCTCTATATTTCTGCTTGGAAGCTCAGTAACTTCCATCCCAATTATACAAGAAAACCATCTACAATTCCTCTTTTCCTCAAATGCCACTCTTCTTCAGCCGATAGGATCAGAACAGCTGTGGGCAGAACGTTCTTGATTAAACCACCCACCCACACTTGCCTAAGACGACACAGAATCACAGAATCATTTAGGTTGGAAAAGCCCTTTAAGATCATCGAGTCCAACCGTTAACCCAACACTACCAAGTCCACCACTAAACCATGTCCCTAGGCGCCACATCTACACGTCTTTTAAATACCTCCAGGGATGATGACTCCACCACCTCCCCGAGCAGCCTGTTCCAATGCTTGACAACCCTTTCAGTGAAGAAATTCTTCCTAATATCCCTCCCCTGGCACAACTTGAAGCTGTTTCCTCTCATCCTCTCGTCTGTATGAAATGACAGATCCCCTTTTCATACTAATAAACATGCAGACGCTGCCAACATATAATTGAGTGCACCCTATCACGTCACGTGGAATGTTTCATTTTCGTTTTCTATATACACAGTTAAGAGCTTTATTTGAAGTTAAATAGCTCCTCTAGGAAGAATCAGTAGAGAAAAAAAGGTAAGTAGAATCAATTCAGTCGTTAAGCCATAGGGTTGTAGGTGATGCCAGGATGTCTAAGCCATCCACTTCCATAATCAAATCAGGTGGTGTCATCCATATCATAACCAGCTATATCATTTCACTCCTGCCAGATGTTTGCCTAGTCTCTTCTTAAGTCCCCCAATACTGGAAACACTGCAGTCTTACCAATCTACCTATTCGCATGCCTAACTATTTTTGTTAGATCTAGTTTTTCCTAATACTTAACCGAATTTTCCCTTACTACTACTACTTCTTCTACCATAGACACAAAACAATACCAGTTTCTTCCTCTTTGCTGCAGCCTTTTATGTAGCTGAAGATTGGCACATTCACTCTCAATTCATTTGGTATGTTTAACCCATACATTCACTCATTATCCTCTATTTCTGCAGCTGATATTTCCATTCAAATGCAATACCGTACACTCACACCTTCTGAATAGTATACTGTTTTTTTCAGACCTGCCATATCTTCAATTTGTCAAGATCAATTTTAATCCTAATGTTCTATTTCAGCATGCTTGAAATTCCCCCTCACTTGCTATTTTCTTCAAATTTAATAAATGTGCTCTTTCTCACTGTCAGACTTCTTATTGAAAATTGCAAATAATACCGGACCAAAAAGATATTCCAGAATCCACTACGTGCATTCCTTCAACTCTACCGCGAACTACTGTCTCACTACAGCTTTACACCAACTGCATTACATTAATATAATACTTTCCTAGTATGATTATGAAAATACCATGCAAAAAATGTATAAAAAATTGTAATTAAGTCCAGACAGATATATAACTACTACTCCTCTATTAGCAATGCCTGTTACCTTGCTGTAGTGGAAATGAGACTGAGCTGACAATTTATGATTAATATATGCTAGTAGTTATTTATTGCACTGTTTTCTGCATTGTGCCTACCCTGGTTTGGTCATAGCTTGTTTCAGGATCTATTTATTTATTTATTTATAGAACTGACATTAAGTTGACGGCTGTACAACTCTTTCCCTTTTGAAAAGAATGGCACCACATTTTTTTAGTCTTCTAATAAATACTCCATTTGACTTCCACAAATTTTCACAGATACACCACTAATTTTCATGGGTTTTCATCAGCCAGTTCTCTAACTGGTGTAACATTCTTATGAGCTCATAAGATTTGAAACATCTAAATTAAGAACTTAACCTATTCCTTCCCCATTCAAAAGTTGAGGTCCTGCTCCTCTGATGCCCTTTTCTGCTTTTTAACATGCAGTCTATCTTCCCTCAACAGCTTGTGGGAAAGGTTTATCTTCACACTTCAAAGAAGTGTAATTTCCCAGCTTTTGGTTTTGACACAAAGTATATATATTTAAGGACTTCTCTTGGTGACGCTCCAGATAATAACCAAAACTTTTCACAAGACCTTAATTCAATAGCAAACGCTCATAAGAACAGTGTTGTTAATTACTACCTCTTCTTATAGCAAAATCATACAATTTCACCTCCTCCCACACCCCCAAAGTTAGGCTGATCTTTTCTTCCTTTGAACTTTTTGAGTGGTTTTTTTGCTAATACTCTCTGCAATAGCTGTAATGTCATAAGATCTCATTGTGTCTTAAAGCATTCCCAAGGAAATCTACTCCAACTACAGCTAATGTAAAGATACTCATTTAAGTTACATGCAGTTACAGATAGACATGATTTTTCTCTAATACTGGTTATACAGTTTTTGCTATTTTAGAAACAAGTTACCTTCTTTTCTAAATTAAAACAGTAAAATGCACCTACACATCAGACAACTAAATGCACTACTCTGAAACAGAAGCCACACAAAAACTCTAGCAATATTTTTCGGTACTTTTTACATAAACCTTTCATTTGGGGATTTCAAGTACTTTAAAAAAATAAGCATTATATCCAGCAAACATGTGATGGCTTAAGACAAGTACAAATGAGTTAAACGGCATGTAGAGCAATAAACATCATTAAATATATTACTGCACCTCTTTTATAATTCCAAATTTTGTGTGAACTTCTTCCTCAACACCTCTTATTTTAGCCAAAGCTGCTTCATGTCTAAAAAGCAATGCTTCTCGCTCTGTTAGCAAATGCTCTCGTTTCTGCAGTTGCAGAGCATACTCCTGCTGTGCTGAACTTTCTCTCTGTATCAAGAAAAAAAAAAAAAAAAAAAGTTGAAATGTCTTTAAAATCCATGAAATTGTCACAATTTATACTGAATTTGATTTTTCTCTCCCAGAGATACGCTAAACTTTTTGTAAAATTATAGAGTCTTACACAATAGCTTACTAATTAGAAGTATCCTGACGGCCATCTATGTTCAGCTTCCCCACACGTTAACCCAAATGACTTCGATGTGTGTCGGGATGGCTTGGCCTCCCAAAATACAAAATTCAACTCTATATGGTTGTTCAAGTATAAACCTAGATAATTAAACTTAGGCTTTTGCTTCCAAAAGTTTTGGATAATGGTATTAACTACAAGACAAAACAGAGTCTGATGTGACTGTCTATGCTGAACGCTAGATTACTATATTGTTTTTTCAATTAGTGGCAAGCATCCCTGAAGAAGTAGTGAGGAAAAAGAGATACAAAATTATTTTTATCTCATATGGTGCAAAAGACAGTCCTGGCAGGGAATCTAGCAGAAGCATGGGAGCTATTACAGCATAAAACCATATAGGAAGTTCTCTGCCAGGGGCCTAGGCCTGCTAGGGGATGAACTGTTGGGATTCCCCAGCAGCACAAAAGTAGAGCTAAGGCAGAATGGAGGGGTTTTGTATGAGGCTGTGAAGGCAGGCACTCTTGAACGCCTGGAGTCAGGAGAATAGTTTCAGATGCTCTCAGGAGAAGCAATGATTGCAGGTGTTTTCTTCCATGCCCACAGTGCATCACAAGTCATTCTTGGATGCAGAAGCACTGTGTTCAAACTCCTTCAAGCTGAATTTTATCTGATCTACCCACTATCCAAATCAAAACACCACTACCAAATCAGTGAATTAATGTAGGGGAAGAGGCACATGATGACAGAGTTTTAGTGTGTAGTCATTGTGATTAGTGTAACAGTAATAAGTAATAGTTTTAGCATATAAGTAATAGTGATCTATTATGTAAGTAATTTCTGAATTCCCTGTCAAAAGTGCGAATCTTCATAACATTACTCAACAAAATTTTTAAGGTGATTCCAGTTCCTACCTGGAGCTTCTGATGTATAACAAATAATTCATCATAAATTTGACTGATGTGAGGTGGTATTAAGCCTTGACTATTGCATGCTTGAGCATCAGTTCCACTCACAATTTTCCTTACCAAACCATTGGTAATATTTTGGTCTCTATTTTCTTGCATATTTGCAGCCAAACAGGATGGTAAGTTGCTGCCTATGGAAAGAAAAAACCCATTTTACATTAAAAAATTAGTCCTAGATAAATGATGACATGGTTCTTGTTCCAAAACAGCAAAAACTTATTTTGGGCATTTAGAATGACAAGTATAGTGCAAGAGGTATCAAAATAAGAACACAATCTCTTAAAGAATTATGGAGAATTGCTCAAAGCTGTGTTCCCTGACTTGTTGAAATTGATCAGGGTCAATGGAGTTTTATAAGTAAAACTATGCTCTCCCACTTCAATATAGAAATCCCACAGATATCTGTATGAAATCTGTGCACAGACTGTATCATAATGTAGCCAAAAATGTTCTATTACTTTTTTAAGGGCTTCAGGCAAGTGATTCACTGCTGACTAGACCTTGGCCTGACATCTAAGTTAACAGAACAAGACTTCGGAAACTACTGGACACGACATGAGAAACTGCTAGACATGACAGATTACAGCGTAAGAAACTGATGGAAGTTGCAGATAGCACAGTGAGGAATGGCTGGATTTCGCAAACAGCCAAATGGCCAAAATTCACAGATAACTGAGGGGAAGCATTGGGATCTTTTGGGGGGGCGACGTGTTGCAAGGCCATCTGCGCCGAGGTATCACATGAGGTCAAGATTACCTAGGCAACAGTATCAGAAATACAAATTTGGGTACTGTGCTCATTTTGGCTGGGATAGACTTAATTTTCTTCATCGTAGCTCATATGATGCTATGGTTTGGATTTGTGACCAAAACGGTGTTGGTATCACAGGGATGTTTTAGTTATTGCTGAGCAGTGCTTGCACAGTGTCAAGGCCTTTTCTGTTTCTCACCCCACCAAGTAAGTTGGGAGGGGACACAGCTGGGACAGCTGACCCCAACTGACCAGAGGGATGTCCCAGACCATATCATGTCGTGCTCAGCAATAAAAGGTGGGGGAAGAAGGAGGATGGGAGGACGTTCAGAGTGATGGCGTTTGTCTTCCCAAGTCACCGTTAGGCGTGATGGAGCCCTGCTGTCCTGGAGATGGCTGAACACCTGCCTGCCCATGGGAAGCAGTGAATGGATTCCTTGTTTTGCTTTGCTTGCGCGTTTTGCTTTAAAGTATCTTTACCTCAGCCCTCGAGTTTCCCCACTTTCACCTTTCTGATTCTCTCCCTTCCTACTGGGAAGGGGGTGGAGAGTGAGGAAGCAGCTGTGTGGGGTTGAGTTGCCTGAGGGGGTTAAACCCCAACAGGTACAGATGTAGCAAAATTCAGGCCGATGAGGAAAAAGTAATTAGGGATAGGTTGTTTATTTGGCAGGCAACTATGGAAGAGAAAAAGAAGGACAATGGGAAGGAGCATCAAGAAACAGGAAAAAGATTACTAGATAAGCAGATGATGCAATCAGGCCTAATTGGTGTTATGCATTAGGCAGCCCTGTGGTTGATCACCCATCACAGCTGGAGCAAGACGATAAACTAAACCTGTTGCTCTGCCACAGTGTGTCTGCTTCAGGGGTGAGGAAGGAGAGCATAACTAGTGCAATGCCATGCAAATCCTAACAGAAACAGAAAAGAAAGGGAAAAGAAACCAGAAAAAAAGTAGAAATATCTGAAAGAAATGTGTGTGATATTTATCAGAGTTTTGCTGTTTATTTTGCCTTTGATCCCAAATACTGTAAACTATGCATTTTTCCTGGTGCAATTAAATTCTTTTTTTTCTTCTCGGAAGGAATATGTTTTCAGAAAGTTGACTCTCCCCACTCATTGAATACAACTCTGGGTGAGAGTCTATTACAGTTCCATCGATCTGTTTTGCCTGGCTTTGAGATTCCTTTTAACCCCTTTGGGGCTGGTTGGCTAGCTGGCTGTCTCCACACTTCCAGACACACTTTCAAAAGAATACATCAACGTTCATCTAAACCTAAAACTCTCCACAAGAGACAGAGCTACACCAATTCACAGCTCCTCCAACTGCAGCAGCATTTTCAAACATTTGCAGTGCATGAATGGCAGCTGGTCCCTGCTACAATCTTCTAGTTAGAATTTCCTGAGTTAACTGAACAACAGATTACACTCACTCTCTACCCATTGCCAGTTTTCCATCCTTAAACTGACAAAAGACATCTGACTTAAGAGTTGTGATATTTGTTAATGCAGCTAGCTACTTAAAACAAAATAAAACAAACAAAAAACCCCGAACTCACCCTATTTCTTCATTTATATTATAAAATTACCTGGCAACCAGTTTCATAAAAGGTTGATTTTTCTTTTTAAAATGTATGTTAGTATTGCATCAAGTATGTCTGGACCTCCTAAACTAATTCTAAAGGAGTTACTCCTACTTACACGAAAGGTTAAGTCCCCAAATTAAAATACATTTTAGCTGATTATTGTATTTCTGAACTGAATAGAAAAACATTTCCTAGAAAGTTTTTTAAATTACAAGTTATACTTCACAGAGTTGTAAAAATATTTAAAATTCAATTTATTACCTGTTTCCACATATATAGCTGTATTTTGAACTGCATCAGTTTCAGAGCAATTAATGGTCTTTTCTTCTATTTCTAAACCACTTGAATCACAAAAAGAATCTTGCTCATCACCAAAACTAAAAAAATAAAAAAAGCAATAACTTCAAATTACTCAGTCCCTTTCTAACAAGCTACACATAGAGCATTGAGAGAAGTCTGTATAAAAATGTAAACATTGCTCAATCTAAGATTTTTATATTTGACTGATAAAAAATAGCAGAGTTAAATCATTTGGATGGAAGGCATTATTACTCACAAAGTTTTAACCACAACAATTAGTAATGTTGCTGACTTAAATATAACAATAACTAGAATTTTCATGCTGTAAGCACACGTATGCACTAGGTAAAACCAACACTCTTCTCTCACCACCAACCACCAAATTCCATGGAAGTTAAAAACACAACCCCCAATTTTAAAATAATTTTTTTCACATTTGGTGTAAAATAGCCCTGAAAAGAGATTTCTTGGCTTTTGGAATGCAATTATCCCTAAATACACTTAAAGCTGTTCATCAGTCTGACCTATTTGCTTTCCTCTTAGTTCAGTTTATATCACCTAGTTCAGCTTATATCATCCCTGTATCCCATTATTAATTCCAACATACACAGATTAGATCAGAAAGTGAGTGAGAAAATGCTCCTTATCAAAATCAGCATTCACATTATTTCATACATCGGTCACAAATAGTTCTTTACTTAACAAGAAAACAAGAATCTTAAAACGACTTCTGGATCTGTGTAATCGAACGTATTGTTTATGCATGGTTTATCTGGATTATGAGAGATGATAAAGGAGAGCTGAAGAGAAAACACCTCTTACCAATCCCAGTCTTTAAAACTTTGCAGCAAATCACTAGAAGATCTGATGCTGTTCTCTCTTCCACTTTCAGCAAATTCTGACTCTAAAGAACATTTGGATAAAGAAATAGTGGTATTTTCTAGTGAGCTGTCCATGTCACCTGGAATATATATATAATAGTAACAAGTTTATTTTGCATTTGAGAAGCTGACATTAAGAAATCAAGAAGGGCTTATTCCAAATGCTTGCTGTGTAATGATGTAGGTTTAAGAACCAAAAAAAACACTGATGCAGCCTGACAAATGAATGAAGAATTATAACAGCTTAAACTATAGGATGAATTATTTAGTTTTCAAACCAGATTTGTCTTTCTGAAGTTTTACAGCTTGCGTTCATATACTAATTTTTCTATGACCAAAGTCTGATAAATACATTGTTTTTACCCTGTTCTCCACGTGCACCAGCAATGTGTTTCTCAAGAAGCCCAAAAACATTCTAAATATTAAACATATATGCATCTTTAAATTAAAGCCAAATGTATACATTATGAGGTAGACTGCTACCAACTACTTCAAGCAGGACTTAAACACAAACGGGTTGGGAACCATTGTTTTAATGCATCCTTTGTGCTCTTTACGTGAACATTAACATTCCTAGGCTGGCTCCCAGATATCAAACACCCCTGATCAAGAATGTCTACCTACTCAAAGTGAGAAAATACAAAACTACTTAAAATAAATTTAGGAATGATACACTTTCAGTATATATTTTCCCTGAAAAAGACATCAAAGCACCATTGTTTGGTATTACCTTTGTATACTTGGAAGCTTCCGCTCTTATATTTGGTGTGTAATGCTCCTGAAAGGCAATCCTACAAGAAAGCACAAAACTACTGTAATATAGTCAGAATTTTCAGGGACAGTGTATGTTACAACTTACTCATTAACAGTGACAACACCTTGTGACAGAACTCTTACTACAAACTACTGACTTGGAAAAGGGAAGTGTTTTTTTTTTCAATATATAAATGGAAATGGCCCTCATTAATACAAAGAGGCAAACGTATTTCCCACAGTCTGACAATAAAATATTCATAGCGTTATATGTTAAAATATTTGAGAGACTACAAGACACTATGAAGACAGTAACATAAAATAAGGACGTAAAAGCAGGATTAGGTAATCAAGGAAACAGTGCCATCTATCTTTAAATCTAGGCTTTTTATGTCAAAGTTTCCTGCTCTGCTTTTTGCTAACTTGTAACTACATACTAAGAAAATAAATGACACAAGTATTAGGCTACAAGCAAAATCAATTAAATGAACATTAGAAAAGATCAGACTCAAAGCAGCTCTTGTGATCTTAGTTGTGTTTCACTGCATCTCTCGTCTACGCGCTAAATGATGAACTGCTTTATTTTCTAGTACTTAAATACTGCTTTTTAATGAAATAACAAAACACATAAATCTAGCATTTCCTTCCTTGCAAGCATTACGCTTTAAAGTCTCAGCAATGTTTTTTTAAAGATAACTTTTGAAAATTATTTTTCTTTAAAAAACAGTTCTGTAATTCAAAGCAGAATATTCCCCAAGGAAAATATAGCATTTAGAGTACTACAGAATGCTACCCAAGTTGCAAATCCTTCTGGAGGAACTAAGGGCAGACACGTCCAGATTTTAGCTGCTAAAGAACTCAAATCCTCACCGCATATTTGGGATGGTTCCTGATCCTAAAATGGCAAGTCACACTTCCTCAGGAAAAAAGGCTGGTTTCTGTATTTATTTGATGATTCCCAGGACCAGCTTGATCTCCCAGTACAACTATGCATCTAGCTCAAAGCTACCTTTCAATCCCTCCCAATCTTTGGCTGCTCATGGGTATTTTTACAGCATATTACTTCCCTTGCAGCATGAGTCTGAACACTTAATGTCTGTTATCCCCCGGACACACTGGAACCACTTGACCCATGGAATACAGATGCAAGAAACTGCAAAACTTTGTCTTGGTGAAAGACAGACTTCAGACAAAATAAAAGCAAGTGCCTCACCAGTGAGTATTCCTTCCACAAAGTGTCAAAGATTTTGGAAAAACCAGCACGTGGGAGAGGTCTTTGCTGCTGGATTTTTAGGCAGATCAGTTCCCTATTCCACTGTGCAGACCCATAAATGCTTATGTCAGCACAAGTAATGGAAAGAGAGTAATCACAATGCAGTTCCTTCGTTCATAACGGTGCAAAGAACCTGGCATTCTCTGGTGTAAAATAACATTGCTTTACCTCGGCAAGGGAATGATACCATCATAATTTACTGTCTGGTCATTGTGGCAGTCTCTTATGAACTACGGGTTTGAGTCTCCTCTGGTTGACTAGATATGGAACAATATCCTGCTCCCTGGAAACAATGCTAATCACTAGCTTTACAAGAAATCACTAACACTCCTAACGCATTCTAAATAAGGCTAGCAATTGCTGTGGCAAAAGAAGATACGAAAGAAATGAGTTATCCTATTATGTATAATTTCAAACATGCCTGGTATACTATTTCTAAGAGGATTCACATACTATCTTACCCAACTGGCAGGCACCAGAAGGTGTCAGGCAAAAACTATGTGCCAAGCTGCTCAGACCGTGTTTTGGGAATGCATAAAATCTGAAATTTCAATTTTCAGGGAAATGTCAAGTTCAGACAAGGATGACTCTTCATCAGCACTTCCACTGTAATACACTCAGAGCAGAGGGACAGGGGTAGGACTAGAAAGAACACACTTCACACGTAAGCTCCCAAAGTCTGTTTAAATCCTGGCTTCGGCTCTCACGCTGTACGCGTATGTAATACCACAGCGCTTACTAGTAACCCCACAGGAAGGGACGCAGACTCCCGCCTCCAAGCACCTCAGGGACTAAGCGACGAGGAANGGCCCGCCATGTCGCACCGCCCGGCCTCGAACAAACCGCCACCGCCGGCGGGCGGCGGGCGCAGGCGCGGTAGAGGGAGGGCGCGCGGCGGCGCGCAGGCGCACAGCCCCAGGCGCCTCGGTTCCACCGCGGCGGCGGGAAGCGGCGGCGGCTCCTGAGGGGGAACCGGGAGGGGAACGGGCCTCACCCCGAGCGGGCCGGGACGCGGGAGGCGGAGGTGGCCCCACCGCCGCCGCGCTCGGGACAGGCCCAGAACAGCGACGACTCTCTCCCTCACACTGCCAGCCAACGGCGGGGGGCGGTATTGTTCTACGGGCTAAGGCTTGTGGAGGAGCTTTAGGGAAGAAGTACTCCTACGATCCTGGAAGAAGAAAAAAACCAAACACCAAGAAATAAACTCCTTAAGGCTGCGTATTTCCAGCTTACAGACCTTAACACCGTATCAGTTATGTTGAAAAAACCCTCAACAGTGCCAGCACCAAACTGTAAAGTGAAAGTTTAAAAATAAAAAAAACCAACAAACCCACACTTACTCATCCATATTCACTACTGAGAGGCAAAGCTTTGAAAGATAAACCGACCCTGGCCGATGTAACCTCCAGTTACTCGGTTCTGCAAGGTCAGGACTAACAGGCATTAAGATAGCTGGGAGAGCCACATCATAGCACGAGCAGGGGCTTATACCGCAGCATTTCAGGCCAAATGCGAATGTTTACGTTAGTGGAAAAACACGTACTTAAGTCATTTAGAAGTATTCTATGTACAACAAAAAAGCTGGTATACTTTTCCAGCAAAATACCATTCAAAACTTTTAAGACCCAGTCTTAGCTTTCAACTACTGAAGTGCTATTGAGACTTCAGACCTGTTGGCTGCCTCAGCTTACTTTCCGCACATTAGAATAAGCATTAAGTTCCAAAGGCTTTCGGTTTACTAACCGGCAATTAGCACCTACAATTTGCATCTTCAAAATAGAGATTGAGTGTGGAAAGACAAATTAGGCAAGTTCTTTTTTTAAACAAACCAAAGGGAAGACAAGACATTTATTTTAACAAGACTAAGATTTAATTTTTAAAATTTGACATTTAATACAAATATGTCAGGATAACACAAATACACCTGAAATATGCCAGTGTCTGAACTTTTTATTTAACATGCAAAAAAAAAATATCAATTGGAACACATAAAAACCCCAACTATAAGCTTAATTTTACATTTATACATCAGAAGTGTCCATTTTAAGAAGTTGAAATAATTAGTCAATAACATCTAAATACTGATTTATACTGCTAGAACATCTGTATACTCAAATAACTCTATATTTGCCCACAGTCTGTAATGACAATTCTTCCATTTACTAGCCCTTTCGGAGAACCAAAGGATTCAATCTTTTTCACAACATCCATTCCATCTTTCACAAACCCAAATACCACATGCTTGAAGTCCAAGTGTTCTGCTTTTTTAAGTGTTATGAAGAACTGAGAATTATTTGTATCCCTGCCCTTATTTGCCATTGACAACAATCCAGGACCAGTGTGTTTCACTTCAAAATTCTCGTCTTCAAATGCTGTTCCATAAATTGACCGTCCACCTGTTCCATCATGGTTAGTTATATCACCTCCCTTAAAAAAAAAAAAGGGGGGG
>VYZV01011267.1:1365-14499 GCA_013401275.1 Pandion haliaetus | reverse complement strand
CGAAGGAGAGTGAGTTGAATAAGAATTTGCAATCTGGGCTTCTAGTCCATGTGGCTTGTTAATGAGATAATGGTTCTTCTTTGCCTGTTCATGTAGTGTAATTAGACATGTGGAGCCACGATCTTTGTTAAACATTTTCCAGAGATAATTCGCTGTATACTGTCAACTCAGAGGAGAGAATGCCATACCTCATGTCACTGGATGAATTAGTCGTGTACCCTGTATTGAAAATAATAGGATGTTTGTTCATCAGGAACTATGTATCCAGACTAAGATATGAGAAATATGGGAGAAAGAGCAGTTTGGTGGTTTTTTTGGTTTTTTTTTTTTTTTTTTTTTTTTTTTTTTTTTTTTTTTTTTTTTTTTTTTTGCTTAGTCATGTATATTCTAATGTATTGGGACTGATTTCAGTTTCAGCTACTGTGTTTATATTTGTGGTGTTACCGATCAGTAGGTGTATATTATGTTAAACAAAGGAATATCTAGGTAACACAATCTATGAAAATTCGTGTGATCAGTGGCCCTTAATAGATATATACTAGCAACAACTGTGGATTTTATTCACATTTTAGGTTAGCTTGTAAAGTGACATGACTATGGTGTCAGGAGGCTGCTATGCCTCTCCCTTCACTTTCAGGTTTTCATACCAGTATCAAGAATAATATTTTTTTAGGTGATTTTTTTTTTTTTTAAATGCATCCTAAGAATGCCTCAAAAAATGGCATCTAGCAGAAACTCATTATATTAGTCCATCTAAGCACATTACTGAGAATAATATGCATCACTGAAAAAAATGGAATAACATTTCTATATAACTGGAAGTGGTTAAAATAAGTATATAAGTATATTTTACAAGTTTGCAATTTCTTCTCTTTTATTGTAAGCTATTAGCACAGTTTTAAATGTGTAACATTTTACTGGTAAATGAGTGTTAATGAAATAAATGGAAAAATCTGGATAAATGCAGTATAATGCAGAAGTATCTGCAAAGGCTGCTGACTCCAGCACTTGTGGGATGCTGGGGAACCAAGGAACCAGCCAGAGCTGTGTGTGCAGCAGTGCTGGCTGTGCATGAAATCAGCTGGGATTCAGTACAGCTAGAGCTAGTAGGGCAGTAATAAACCCAACTTATGGACAGGCTCCATGCATTATCACTAGTGGTACATAGTTTGGACAAAAACCAGTGAAATAGACCTGGCTGGTCTACTCTGCTGTCACATGCTTTGGGAACCCAGGTAAACTGGCTGGGTAAGTGAATAGCAACTGCCTCCTCCTGTCGCTAGTCTGAAAGCAAATCCGAGGGATTTAAGTGAAGAATGGCTGTTACTTTATATTTGTCTATAGACCAGAGGCTTAAGATTTGGAATGTGCATCTGTTACTAGAGCAGTATATGTTGAACTTTTTTGTCTTCATAAAGATGTTCACCATTTCTCTCATTCAAATCTTGAGGGTTTTTTCACTGGTACAAATAAGGAGACTTTGGAAACAATAGAAACCTGATGGTCTACAGGAATTGTAGAACTGTGAAATATTGATAAGGTTATTGAAGAAGTTGGCTGCTCTAGAAAACAGACTGCTGGTTTGGGACACAGGAAACCTAGGTTTAACTGTTTGGCTCTGCTCATAATCTGTTGGGATGATACTGAGTATGTTGCCATCCCTTTTGAGCATTGACATCCTTATTAGGCAAAAAATAATTCATTTGGTAAAATAACTGAAGATTTGTTGCTATGAAGCACTCTAACAATTGTTACAGATCTGTTTCCATGTACGTTAATATCACTTCTGTGAGGTAGGATGAAATGTTCCAGATGTTTATCAGAGCAGAAGACAAAGAGCTTAACTAAAACTCCTTTAAGGAACCACACAGATAATATTTTAATCTTTGAGAATTTTCATATTGTCAGTTGGATGTGCAAACCCTATTCTGCAACAAGTATCAGAGAAAACTTAAAGTATCTGTGGAATTACGTGTGCTGCAAAAATAATAATAAAAAGCTTAATCATTAAATGTAAGCTGTGTAAAATGATTTACTACCGTAGCAATGAACTTAAAAATAGCAACCAAGAATGTGATCTGCTTGATGAAAACTGTGGAGGCCCTCTCAAAGTATCCTTATTTTATAGTTGGATACCTTATTTAAAAAAATATAAAATAATTCTAGATTTATTTTCAGATCTCTCAAAAGAGGGGAGATAAGTGATGGAAGTTTCGTTTTAGCCTGACCATTCCTAATTCCTGAGAAACAGCTGCAATTGAAAGCAAATTTCAGTTAAAGGAGAAGACATGAAAAACTTAGAAAGTACTATTTAAAGCACATATGAAGTGTCAACACTTGGCTAAGTGTAAAGTAGTACCAAATAAAGTATACAAAAGCGAAAAAGCTAACAATCACCATTTCATATTAGCCATGAAGTAAAGTGCGCTCATTGACTGTCACAGGCTGGGGTGCATTTGTTACCTTTTGGTACCTGCTTTGTATGTTTGAATCCTGAATAATCTCATTGGTAAATAGGACCCTACTTAAATCCTCAAATACTTGATGCATTTGGGCTATACAGCATTCTTTAATATCAACTTGGGTATTAAGTAACCTTTCCTAGTTCTGGACACTTGTGTTTTAACATGAAACAACTTTGTCTCTCATTCAGCATACATCAGGGCATGTTGCCTTTTGACCTAGGAGTATGTTGTCTGTCTAATTATCCTTTGTATTGTTTTACTGTTCCTTGAAACTATCCAAACAATTTGGTGTGGCCCTAGCAACCAAACAATACTGTTTAACAGAGATTTCCTATGGCACTTGCTCCCAGATTTCCCACATAGCACTAGCTTGCATCAGAGCAAACAAACAGGATATTGTTTCAAGTGAATAACATTCAGTGTTTTCAAGCGATTTATGAAAGTAGTTTTTTGTTTTTGAACTGTTGTGAGTGGTATGATTTTTGGTTCCAGATTTCATCTGAACTTCTGTAGAATAGTCCATGTTTTGAAGCTTCAAAACAATATTTGAAACTTAAAAGTTCTCTGGCAGCTAAGAGCAGAGAATGGCTTATGCTTTGATGGCAAAGAATAGCAGAAAGAAATTATTTAATCCTGTCCTGTAATCAGCTTTTTTTTTTTTTTCCATTAAACATGCTATTTAAAATCCACGTAGACCCTTCCTACCATGTTACCGATTGCGAATTCATGAGTAAATGAATCCCACTGAACATAATTATACCAGATAATAATGTTGTTTGACCTAGTTAAGAAATCAGATAATAGATTTTGGCTTTTCTTTAAGGAACTTATTAAACACAGTCAAGCTCCCTCCCCTTTTTCCCTCCTACCTGTTTTTTTTTCTGTGTGTGTTTAACTAACTAACTATTTTTACATAGCAGACAAAACCATGAACATTGTCATATGCAAGGCAAGAGTCATTAATGTGAACCATTAATGGCATCATGAATTAGAGTCCTCAGCAAGTTCAAAGATGAAAGTAAATCCTAGTCATTTATTCTGCCTTTTGAATATGCTGGCATTTCGGCAAAACTAAGATACTTGTAATCCTCTCATGGCAGCATTTGTAATTGGTTCAGTTTGACTTTTTTCCCTTCTTTTTTCGGGGAGGTTTATTACCAAATGAACAGTTTGTGCATGTGAACACAGAGATTAGTAACGTGTACAGCTGTAGGATAGCCTTAACTCTGCTTTGCTGCTGGAAGAGTAAAAAAGCAAGTGCTGTCCCTGCATTGACTCTCCCCTTTGTGCTGGTGCAAGCGCATGTGCAGTCATGTGGTGAGCAAATTGGACAACTGTGATTGTGTCAAAATTAACCCAGGGGAAAAAAAATTAATACGTATGCTGCTTTTCCAATTCAGTTCATTGCACAGCTGCACACTTGTGTTTGCTTGCACAGGAGGAGGATGGTGCAGGGAAGGAGAGAGCTGGCTGGGAGGAATTGCTGCCTTTGACAATACTGCAGCTTATGCCATCTGAAGGGGGCTGTGTGAAACTAGAGCCAAGGAGTGGGGTCTGTGGCACTGCAGGCTGATGTAAGGCTGTCCTGGCACCACGTTTCCCTGGCTTCATGGTCGTGCCCTCTGCCTTGCACTGAAATTTCTGCAACACTTCTGGGAGCTGGTGTGGTTGTAGGCCAGTTGCTTCTTTTTTTCTTTCCAGGGTTAGGTTTTTGTCCAGTTCACCCATTTTGTTACCCAGTTTACCTTCTGTTGTCGTGTCTGGTGGGAGGATTTGCCTGAAGTGTGCCTCAGTTTAGATCAGTCTAAACAGCCTTGGTGTTTCATCCTTAGTGAGAGAAGCTGTTTTGTAGCTTTGAAGATTAACATGCTAAGGTGGTCTTTTACCGAGGATTAGTTTACTAATGCAAAGAAAGTAAAGATAGCACTTTGAAGATGATCAGCTTTCAATGTTTTCCCAATTCTTTAATGACAGGGGCTTTTTAAGGTGATCTTTTGGAAACTGGAGACAGAAATGTATTACGTAAACACACTATTAAGACTTGCCTACATAAAGCAAATTTAGATGTAGTTCTGGGTTAAGGAGCATGTTGGTCCTTCTCAGTTTCCCAATAGGGAGACAAGAGCTGGTCGAGTACCAGCTTCTCATTGTTCAGGAGCGTGGACTGGGCTGGAGCTGTGGCATGTTCCCTTAAGTCCCCAGTCCTGATAATGTGGGGATTGTGGCATACTCCAGTAGGTAAGTCTAGAAGGAGCCAAAGCAGCTGCTTTACTAAATTTCTTGTGACCAGACACAGCCAGTGATGTTCAAAAAAAGGAGATTTAAACTTCTCTCATTTCTTTCCAGTCCGTTAGCTTCAGTATGTGATTTAAAATAGTAGAGTCCAGTTTGTCTGTTGAGTAGAACAAAGGTTTAGCTTTCTTAGAATCTCTCATATTTAGGGTAGAAGCAACTGTTTACTTAGAAATGTGTGCTATCTTTTAGGAATCCACAGGTACTTGATTTTTTATTTTGTTCACCTGCAGATGGAGATGAAAGGAGAGGTGTTAAAAATCTGTGTGTTGCAGCATTTTTCTCTTTTGTCAATCTCATTCATACTTGGTGTTTCTGATTGTTACCTGGTATGGCTAGGAAAGATATATTCTTTCTTTTCACTTCTCTCCTCAAACCTCTGTGCTCTCATTCTTGATACGTAATGCAGCTCTCATTTCCTGGGCTGCCTTTGGAAGCACTGGGGCTTAAGAATAACAAGAGCACGGATGCTGGAGAATGTGGACATTGTAAAGAAATGAAATATTTTTTAAAGCGCCTAACACGTTTATGCTTCTGTACCGAGGGACAAGACGATCATCAGATACAGGACAAGAAAGAATTTTTGAAGTCAGATGTTTTGGGTTGTCTTTCTTTTGCAGCATGTACTTCATTCTGTTTCTTAATGCATTTGTGTACTTTTACCTAGTGAACTTCTACCATAGGGATCTAGAACATGGCAGTGTCTTTGATCTCCCATTGCTTGTGCTCTGTGGCACACAGTCTTCTGTGTCTTTTAGGACCTCTGTTACTGAGATCAGAGTGCTAGATAAAAGTGTTGGAGGATGTTCAGAAATGCTTTATGGCATGTGGTGTGCGTGCATGTCGTTCTGGTGTTGCCCTGGCTGCTGGGAGCTCAGCTTTGTGACCTTGGCAAGTCCTTCAAGCCTTGAAGACAGCATACTGCAATTTATGTACAGGAAAAAATATGCATTACTCCAACTAAACAGCAAGCTTGTACAAAAACTTAGGGGAAAAAACACAGGTCTTATGTAGTACTCACAACCTTATGCAAGGTAACCTTCCTTTTTCAATAGAGGCTAATGTAGTTGTGACCATTCTGTTTTCACTCCTGCTGATTTCTCACCTCACTAATGTGTTTGATAAGTGATTACTTTCAGTGGAAGTTGAGGAAGTCTGCATTATGTAAAATGTAACTTTCTGAACTGATAGTTCCTGAAGTTATGAATGGCTGACGCTTAAAGTTGGGAAGATGCAAAGTGAAGTATCAACGGTTTGGTCTCCATGGCAACCAGTATTTTCATGAATGAGTTGAACACTGAAAAAATGTTTGAGTAAAAGTTGCAGATAATATTTAGCTAATAGGAATTGCACATATACAAGCTGAAAACACAAACATTTTGCAAGTTCATCAAAATTGGCCAAATGTATCTCCTCATACTTTTAACTGCAAAAAGCCTTAAAGAAGCTTACCTGAACAAATCGCGATATCTAATACAATAAAATAGACTGAGACTAGGCTCTCTATACAACTACCTTAGGAAAATAAAATCTTAATATCAATAGGTAAGTATTCTTAATATAAATTCCTAATAGCAATAAAAAAACCCGCAATGTCTGCAGTCATGGAATGTGCTAGAGAAATATCAGACCTTTCTGGGTAGATCTGGGGCATCACTAGACATGTTAATAGTTATTTTGATTTATAGTGTGCAAAACATGAATTGTAATTATTTACTCTAATTGTTATGTGTATGTTAAATTCATGTGTGAGTAAGTTCTGATACCTGATTTTTGGTATTGCAATTCACATTGGGTGGCAGCTGTGATAATAAAGAAAAGTTTTTGAGTGCTTAGGGAGAAAAATAAAATTAAAGGTGGATAAATATATGTAAACTTAGTATATGACAATTTCAGTGTAAAGATGAAGGTACTAATCCTTACAGAGGGAGACTAATATATCCAGTGTTATTTATATTGATCGATTAATTAATATTTCTCATAAGGAACAAGTCTTTCAGTTTTGTGACCAGAGAATGGCGAAAAATTGTTACCATGACTTGTCTATAAAGGGTTTGTGTTCTTGTTAGTAAAATCAGCATTCTGACAAAAAGTGCCAAGAGGGGCCAAGGAAATATTTCTCTTGAAGACATTCGGATACCAAGTAGAAACTTGAACTTCATGGCCGATTTATAAAAATTCAATCAAGCAGATGCCTCTCATGGTATAGGGAGATGATAACCCTTTACATTGGACCTTTTGATTTTTTTTTGTCATACTTGGACTGAAGATACCAGATATTATTAGCTGTAATCTTTATCAAGATCATCATACAGTTGTATTCAGAGTGGGGTGGTTCACACAATGTAGGACAGTTATGCATTTTTATCAATGACAAAAATGAGTTATACTGTAAACCTTTATGCAACTTCAAGTAGAATTTCCCACCTAATTAAAAAAAAAAAGTTCCTGTTGGATGTTATAGCTAGTTATTTCCTCCTTCTGGTTTATGGAATTTACTGTGTGAATACATCTGTGTGGTGGACAGGTGAGTAAAGAAGTGACAGGTGCTGTGTTTAGAAGTTCTGCTTTATAGCTCTTTATTTTTCTTTTTTTGTATTCTAGCCTCCACACCACCCAGCAGAGCAAATAAACGCAGAGTTTCTCCAAGTGTTGTTTCCACCTGGGAAAAGAGAGGCATCATCATGTCTAACATTACTATTGATCCAGATGTCAAACCTGGCGAGTATGTCATCAAAAGCCTCTTCGCTGAATTTGCTGTTCAAGCTGAAAAGAAAATTGAAGTTGTAATGGCTGAACCTTTGGTGAGTCCTTTTTTTCATAGTACCCCTTGAAATGGTCCTCCTTTTTTTATAAAATAGGCTGATTTATCATATGTATGGTTACTGAAAAAAAAAAAATATCCCCAGATATTGTTGACTTTTCAAAGGGATTACTTCAAGAATAAACAGGCTTCTGCAAACAGGGTTGCCACCTGGATTAAGTTTTATTGACTTCCTTTAAAACTCTTACGTAGTGTTTACTGGAAACAAGACCTCTTAGTATTCATAAGTTCTGTAAAGTTACAAAAGGAAATAGTGACAACAAAAAAATGTTCCTTCATTAACACTGCGAAGTGTGTTTCCTGATGATGTTTCTTTGAAATAATAATTTGGCAACATACTTTCAAGAAAAGATGTATTTGGTTTGTTTTCCGAAGTAATGACATGAACACCTGGAAGAATAAAGTAGCCAGCATATGTTGTAGATCAGGAGAAATGCAAAATTCTGTTGATGATCCAGACCACATGATCTTGAAGTAAAAGGATTTATTTTTTTTTAAACTTGGAAATTTGCTGAGCCCGCGGGATGCTGCAGCTCACAGAGGGCTGGCTCACAGAAGGCTTCTCTTTGCAACTGCTGCTTGTAGAAGTGTTCATGTACAGAAGTGCACATGTGAGCACTTGAGCCCCAGTTCTGAAACTTCAGGAAAAAATGTTATTAAGCAGCAGTCCAAAAGAACACAAAAATATGGCTAAACATCTTTTGTGGTGTCACTGGTGGAATCATCTTCAACTAAAACCATTAATATGTCAAAGGCTGAAGAAAAGGAAACGTTTCTTTATACACACCTACTTAGGTATGCACTATATATATGTGTGTGTACCAGGCAAGCCTAGAACTTAAACATAACTTGTCTGTTTCCTTACAGACATCCAAGAGTCAGGTGTTCGGGAGGGTTAGATAAGAAAGCACAGAAACTTTGTAGGAAAAGGGGCATGAAAATGGTGAAGGGCATGCGGCTAAGAAATGAGAGGAGAGCTCTAGGGGTGGTGATGCTGTGGGTGGAAAGGCAGACAGCCCGCTCAGGGTGGTCTGCGTGCCTACTGCTGCGAATGCCGCTCCCTTGGCCCCTAAATGTATGGGGAGGGTACTGCTTGGCCAGAATGACATGGACTGGCTGTAATTCAGGTAAGATGAAGAGGGCTCTTCCTGTAGACACAGCTAGTTTGGAGTTAAATCTCCTAACTGGAACCTTGGTAGCAAGATAAAAATAATAGCCCTGGAGTTCACTTGTGCTGCAAAACTTGTCCCTGGACCAGATTAAATAAATTCTCCAACAACAATCCCGGGCTCTGTCTCCCTGCCATGCTGTTGACTGTTAGTTAAAGAAATGTTTTAAAATCTGTTAATCGTACACAATTGAAACATTTCACCAGATTAAAAATTAGAAAGCCCATGAAACTAATGAAATAATGCACTTTTCAAAGAAGAGTGATTTCCAGCTCTGTTGTCTGGTGAGGGTTTTATGGTGATTGCATGAAGGCTGCCTTAGTCAGGATCTTTTACTAATAAGATTCTGAAATTGGAATTTTGTGTGTATACAGTATGTATAAAATTCTTTGGGATAAAATAAGAAATTATAAATATTACTGGAATACTAATATGTGAAGGTCTTTAACAGTAATGTCTGGGTGCATTTGCTAAGTTGAATTCCTTTAAACAAAATGTTTTTTAATGCAGTCAAATGTAAATTTACACATACAGCCAGCTTTCCTTATTTTATGTTGGTAAGAAGGACGGACTATATAGAAAACCAGCAATTTAAAAGTGCCAAAAGCTTTGGACAAGTGGAACAATTTGAGCTGATGTTACACAAAAAGGTAGAAGGGAATCCTTAGGTGTCTCAATGGAAGGAAATACTGAAGTACTGAAGTGGTTTTATTTTTGTACATGGTATTTGATATAAATACTGAATATTCAGTTCTAGTGTATGACATTTAAAAATGAAGATAAAAGGCTGAAAGGGCACAGGAAAGGCACTGACTGAGACTGGAGAAAAGGCTTTAATGTGAGAGAGGAAAGCCCTTTATCATTTTAGTGTGATTTGATTTTGTGGGATGACTTGGCCACAAATAATCATGTGGATAATATATATAGTGCTACATAAATCTTTAATGTGTTAGATGAAGCTAGGCTGTTGGAGAGAATTTGGAGCCAGACCAATTAAAGTTAAGAGTTAGACATTTTTTAAAACTTGAAGATGAACATGCCAGTAGAGGAGCAAAAATTAATTAAAAAAAAAAAAGTAACTTCAGATCAAGACAGCACCTGGGAGTGAGGGGACAGTACCATTTTAGCTATATGTAAGGGTTCCATTTAGAAGTAACTGACTTGTGATTTTTAAAAAGCAACTAAATGGTTTCTCTGGCTGTGAATTCACTTATCATACCCAGTGAGTAACAAACTAGTTTCCTTTCACTGTTTTATTTAATTAAGAGTTCTCTGCTTGCAAAATTTTAATACTGCAGTTTCCAAAGTTACAGAAAAAGCTTATCAGCAAATGCTTAAAATAACTTATTCAAGTTGCGAGCGTAACCACAGGAAGGAAGATCATACTTTTAGTAAGTAAATTAAATTAAAATACTTTTTTTTTTTTTTTAAGAAAAAAAATCTTCTAAGTCCTTTGTAGTATTGTATAGTTTTAAAGTAAAAAGGGCTCAGACACAATTTATTGTAGCTTAAAATACTCTTCCTCAGCTGAGCAAGGGTGACTGTAAGGCATGATACCAGCCTTCCCCAAATGTGGAACAAACTATACCAGTGAAAAAGATTCATGATAAACTTAGTTACCTTGTATTTTGTCAGGCTGCATGTACATATAGACGGTTAGAATTCAAGCAGAGAGTTTAACATGGTGCCACCAAGTCACCAAGCTGTTAAGTAGTTACACTGCTAACTTACTAAATTGTAGTTCAGTCTCACGTTTAAGTCAAAACTATCAAGAGTATTTAAGCCTGTTGCCAACAACAATGATTTTATTACATCATGGAGAAACTAAACATGGCTCAGACTAGCACTGTATGCTTGTGTAAGTCTTGCCAAGGTGCTTTCAGAAGCTTGTCTGAAGTCTGTAAAATTTAGCACACTGCATTTCTTCAGCGCAGCATTTCTCCTATGCTGCTGTGACGCTGGGGCAAGAAGGCAGGCGCTGCCCAGCAATTGGGCTGCAGGAGGCAAGGCAGCATCACTGGTCTGGCTTCTTACTTGGAGCTTGGAGGACAGAAGCAAGTACTCTGGTTTTGCTGTGTTCACCTGAGCCACCCTGCTGAGGTGTGCTACCCACCAGAGGATGGTGCTGGTGAATACTGGAGAGGAGCCAATGGGTGGTGCCTTTTCCCATGGGTGCAGTTGTTTGCACAGCACATGCATGTCTGTCTACATCCTGATCTCTGCTGCCTGCCATATGTTGACATTTCTGCTTTACACAATGGATGCAAACTGCTCTTTCGTTAATTCAATAGTAGGTTGATTTGTTTGGGTTTTTTTTTTTTTTTCATTTCACTTGTAAAAGATAAATGTAGACCTATTATTTCCATCTCTCTCTCAACTTCAGGAAGCCAGGAAAATAAATCTTAAATTATTAATTCAGTGAAAGTTCCCAGACCTTTACTTTATGCTGTTGGATAGATTTTTGTTAGTCATGTGAGACGACTGGGGCCATGTTAAAGCAGAATTAGAAGAAGATATTGAAAGACAATAAATTTTAAAGCCATACAAATAATTCAAAGGCCTTGATAAACCTGTGACTGGGTTAGAGAATATTATTTGCTTATGTCACATTTGTTTGGTCGGTGTTACATTAACTGCAGTGATATTTACCTTTTAGCAGTTAGGATCTTTAATGCTGAGGAAAAATAGTAGAGAGGATTATGAACATGCAAGGTCTTCATTCTTTCTGATACTAAAATTCTTAAAAGTTATATCAACATCTGATGTACAGAAGTGTCTCAATTAGTATAGAATGTGGGGGAAAAAAAGCTAAACTGTCAGAACTATCTTAAAAATAGTTTGCTATCTATTGACATGGATTTCAGCTTCATCTGAAGACTTGGAGATTATTTCACATCTCTTTGATTTGTTACCATTCTTTTCTTTAGCTGTTTCTGGTTTTAGACACATGCAATGGGTATAATAAACCATTGTTTGTTCACCTGTATAATAGTTTCCTAGTACCATGCTGGAAACGTGGTGTGTTGTGGCATTGTATCATAAGAAGACTTAAGGAACCTGACTTTTACTGTCTGCTTACAGGAAAGTAATTTCTCTATCTTCTCAGGAAATAGTTTTCTGGTTATTTTCCTTCAGCTTATTTCGTAATATATGATGTTTATATAGGGTGGAACATTTCTCATGTTTCTGCTTTATTGATAAGATTACAATTATTTGTGCAGTTTATCTAAAAGCATAGTACAGATAACATTAATTCACCTACAGTAGGTGTTTCCTTATAAAAAAAAGGGGAGAGAGGAATTGTAGTTAAAAGGGAATTCTGATTTGCCAGTGCTTTCTGGAGCTTTTAGTATCTGCTGCAAAATGTCATTTCTCATAACAGTATTTTGAACAGACATAACATAAAATTATATGAATTTGTAAGACTCAAAGAAGTGTTTATTTGCCAGTATCTGAAACCTTTTCCCCCTTGCTTTTGAATACACAGTGAAAGAACATTGGCTAATACATCAATTGATGAACAGATAGAACTATTTCAGAATATTAAATGCATTTTCCTGAAACCACCTTCCTTTTTGAGATATTTTTTCTTTAGGCATACTGGAAATATACATAAATGACAGTGTTTTCTTAGACAATTAAGTGGGTTTCTTTGGATTGTAGAAAGTGAAAATGGTCTGACTTGTGAATTGGTACCAATATTATTTCAAGTTATACTTTCAGTAGGCAAATGCTTTTTTTGCCTGGGCAATGTTGAATTCAGGTTTTCAGAGGCTGTAATAGTTGCCAGAGATTGTGTCCTTTTGAACACCAAATACAGCTGCACTCATCGCAGAAAATGCCAGAAATTGTCTCGTATTTTCAAGATTATGATTAGGACAACTGAAAATAAGCTGCCAGTTTGAATCTTAGACTTGGTACACGCAATCCCAATTTTTACCTGTTTTAACATATAGCCTCTCTGTTGCAGCCTTGTAAGTGTTAAATGCCAAGCAGTATTGACTTTTAAAAATTTTGTCAACAGCTTTGACAGCATGGGTGTTGTCTCTTACTGAACTACTGAGCAGTTATTTTGTGTTAACTCAGGCACAACTGTTGAGAGCAGTACTGGCCATCAGTACTGACACCTCCTTTTACATCCCAGACCAGGCAAGGTTCAGCTCTTTCAGCTTACTACTTGAGTTAACTTGCTCCATAAAAGCTCTTTGTTCACTTACTGCAATTTAGTGTGAAGTATTAACTCCTTACCTTGAGTATTTTTTCTACTTTCCTCATCAAAGATAACATTTTTTATTCATTTACAATACAGTGAAAAATAGTTTAAAATCTCTTTAAGTAGCAAGAAATGCTTATCACATCTTTATCTTACTGCTTTGTAGTATGC
>VYZV01011266.1:196295-213057 GCA_013401275.1 Pandion haliaetus | reverse complement strand
GGGAACTAGCTGGGCGTCAGTCGGCGAGTGGTGAGCAACTGCATCGTGCATCCCTTGTTTCGTATATTCTAATTATTATTATTATTACTATTATTATTTTCTTCCTTTCTGTTCTATTAAACTGTCTTTATCTCAACCCACGAGTTTTACTTTTTTTCGATTGTCTCCCCCCTTCCCACTGGGTGGGGGAGAAGTGAGCGAGCGGCTGCGTGGTGCTTAGTTGCCGGCTGGGGTTAAACCATGACACGTGCAAATTTAATTAGGAAGTAATTAAAGAGTGAAGTATCATCAGGCGTGTAGGATGATTTTCTCGTTCCCTTTCAGTCTAATTTTGGCCTTAACGCAAATGCACAGTTTATGGAGCACTTCTTCTCAGTGGTATAGAAATCAGGGGTTGCGTTAAGTCTCCCTGACGCTTCCAAATGACTGCGGCAACACTGAAGCAAGAGATGGGCCCTCCAACAGAGCTTGCCTGCAGGAAATGAGACTAGATTTATTTCCTTGACTTTTCATTGTCTTGCTTTAAAAAAAGCTTGAGTTGTTGGTGTTAAACTTTCCTTGCGTTGAAATTCTATCCAGTGCCGAATTGTTGAGGTTCTTTTTTGGTGTTCTGCCTCTCCGTGTATAGGATGCTTCTGGAGGAGGTGTGAATGCAGCTGCAGCTCGAGCGGTTTCTCTAGGGTGATGTCTCCTTTTATTGTACCTGGTCGGCACTTTGCATATATATCTTCTCAGCACTTCGCTGTGTTGAGAAGAATCTGGCTGAAATGCAGCCCGTTAAAGACTAGAATCTTTCAGGGTCAGACGGACTATTGTCTGAAGGGCATAGGAGTGCATGGTGCCCGAGATACACCATCTGTCAATGGTTCTGTAGTTCGATTGCTTACAGCTCTAGTAAGTGGCTGGTATGTAGTGAGGTAGCTGTAATGATCTGTCATTGACCCCTTTTGTGAGGGTCCTCCCCTTGCCTGTTGAGTGTGAAGGTCTCTGTGTTTTGAGGGTTGGCATGGGACATGGCACATTGCCTCACAGAGTGGGATATCTTCCTTTTTACCCACCCCTCCTCTTTCCCCACCCCTCTTCTTTTTTCCCCTCCTTTAGCTATTGCCTAAATCTGTATTTCTTTTCTCAAATTCTATGTACAGCAGAAATAGTGTGAATTCAGGTATCTGCTCTTGCTGGTATGTGGTCCTGATCTCTTGCCTCGGCCGGCTAAAGATGGCCTTTGTCTTCATGTCCCTTGTAGTGCATCTGGAAGTGCACCAGCGATCTAGAGAATGCATGCTGAGCACACATCTCTACTTAGAAAAGGCAGAAATTGGACTTGGGTCACGTAATGTTTGTGGTCCCTTTGATTTCTTTCGGTAAGAAGCAGGATTTTATCTGTGTCAAACATGGAATAAGTACTAGCACTCAATTACTGTACTTCCCAGCAACAACTGTTTTGGGCTTCAACATCAATGCCTTGTTTAGCTCCCACTGACATGCGTTTTCTTTGTATGTTATGTCTTCCTTGGCTTCTCTCTGATACAACACGTAAGTGAGTTTTGTAACTTTGCAGAACATGGAAACAGGTAGGAAAATGGCTGGTTAGGTCTGAATAGGTTTCTGTTGAATACCTGTGGTGTGTAGCGCCGGAGAAACCTGATGCTATTTTAGGGCTTTCGTTTTTTTTTTTTATTCTGATGGCACCAGTATGGTATGTGTAAACTTGATAAACGCAGTTTATCCACAGGGGAATACTTGCAAAATATCTTAAATGAGGGGAGTGCAGCTGAGTTGGAAGTCTGCATAGCATTTGTATTTCTTGTTCAGAAATGAGACGTACAAAAAAGCAGATTTTTATGGTGTTACTTTATCAATTTGCTTCTTTGCAGGAACCAGTTGGTTTGTGATTGCTGAGATTTGTTAATCAGCACATTTTGTGGGATGTCTGGTGAGGGTAGCAATCAAATTCTATTTGATTTGTTAAACTGTAGAAACAGTGCCCAGAAATACTGAGATACTCAGTCAAAATAAAAACAGGGTCCTAACTGGAATACCTGGTGGGATGCAGGAGCGCAAATGTTTTATGTTATAGCAAGCAAATGACTTAAATGGCAAGGACAAAGAAGTAATGGCAGCTAAGAGAAATTATTCAAATCGTACATACACGTTGTTAGAAATTGATTTAAACTTACCAGCGTCAATTCTGAAGAAGAATGTTTGGATAAGCAGTAGTCAAATTTCAGTTGACTCTATTGTTTATCTTAACAAAAAATGTTTATAATTAAAAAAAAAGTGCATTTATTATAATATATATGCGGACCCAATGTATTCTGCAGTTAAAAAACCCCAAGGCTTTTATTTATCTGATGGAAAAAATATTTTTTATAATCTTAGGTAGTTATACAAACTACATAAAAAATAAACTCTTCCAGAAGTGCCTGTAGACTGGGACTTGTCTTAAAAAGAAAATGTCTGTTAAACTTGATGGTAACTGCTGTGAAGTGTCACTTATGTTTTTATTGGTCGTGCTCAAGCTGGCCACCCTATTACTGTGTTCTGAAAAAAATAGTTGCAAATGACATGTTCTAACTCTTTGAACCAAAGGAAGCCCTTCAGTGCAGCAGGGAGCTTTATGTAAGCCATGGGTGGGGGTGTTTTTGGTGACTGAAACTTGTTTTCTGAATGACACTTGATTTCTGGAAAATAATAGATGTGGCTGCTGCCAGAGTTCAGTGGTGGGTCATGAAAATGAAGTGACTCAATGCTGGGAGCCGGCAGCGTGGCTTCTCAGTTGTGCTGGCGTCTGCCGAATCACACGCTGTACATGACACATGTACATCAGTGCACATGTATTCTGGTGGATGAGAAATCAAGAAGGTATTTGTTTTGCACAGCAAGTGGAAACACGGCAACTCTTTGTTGTATTTGTTACTCGTCTTTTACTTTTCCATGAGGTAATTGCCGCTTGATGTGCTTTTGGAATGGCCGTGAGAAGACACCTAACACAAAGTGGGTTCTTTTGTCCTTCGCTATGCTTCTCTTCCATTACGGGGTTCAGCAGCCTCTGGATAGCGTGGGATTTGCAAATGGGAAAGCCATTAGGCAGAGAGCAAGGTGCCCCACGTCTTCTCACTGCGTGTCTGGAAAGGTGCGGTCTGATTCAGGGTGAACTTCCATTCCTTTCTGCACCCTTTCAGTGGACAGAGAGGGGTAAAGGAAGCACGTAGGCAGCGCAGCCGTGGAGTCCCTTATGTGCCTGCGTGCCACCAGGAGGTCCGGTGTCCCTGTGGAGCGTCAGGAACCTGGGTCGGATGGAGAGAGGGTGAATGGCCCAAGAAATCTTCTAGGAAAGGTAGATTTTGAGTATTGATTGTTTGGAAAACATAGATCCTTTCCTCAGGCACGAAGAGGAAGGGTTTTATTTTCAGCATTTAACATACCAGTATATTTCCCAGAGGTGTTTCTCCTTTACAGCAGAGACTCGATCAAGCAGGAGGTAACCGAGCTATGCCACCCCCTTGGCACTGACTGGAAAGGGTTCTCCTTTCTCAGGACTTGCAGCAGGGTTTTTGTCCGAGCGTAGTGTAGTTGGACATGCACCAGCTGCCATTTCTGCTTGGGATGCTTCTGAGCCTTCGGTAGGCTGGGGGATGCATGAGGCTGGCGTCGCTTGAACTGTCTTGGGTGCTTCCCGACTTTCGCTGTTTGTGACCAGCGGGTTCAAAACTAAGCTATTTTGTTAGTTAGCTTAGTTGTATTTCTTTGGAGGATGTCAGTCTTTCGGGATATTCAAGGTTGAAAACTTCTTCCTTTTTGTCATTGCTGTAGTATAGATGGGGTGTGCTTTTGGCTTGGCAGCCACTTCTGGTGACTCCGCTGATAACCACAGGGAGAATTTAAGCTTGGGCAGTACTAAAGATTGGTTGATGTAAGTAAGGTAGGAGTGGTTTATTTTTGGCACCAAGGCAGGCATTTAGTTCTTGTTGACTATGTTTAAAGAGCACCTCCTGCCCCGCCCCATGTTAATTGGTTTTGAGACTGCGAGTCAAAACAACTCATTTTGTGCATGTGCTTTTGATGAAGTATTTCTCAAGCCATTGTGACCCTAACAAACTTTAGAATAAGGAAGTGGGATAAACGTGAGGGAGTCAAGACTTAAAGAGACACGGCATTCCAGGTGTGCTGTGGGAATATAGATAGACTAGGTGGTTCAGGTCCCAAAAGATCAGGTTGGAGGCATGGTTCCTTGGTGCTCCCACAACGCTCATTCTTGTTACTGCACCTAGTTTCTGTTAGACCAAGCAAATAGCGCATATGAAAGGGGGTTGCAAGCTGTCGTCAGGGTTTCACTTCCTAATGGTGTGGTTTTTACAATTTTAGCTGGAGAAGATGCTGATACTACCCTTTGATTTCTGCTCAAGTAAGCTTGTGGGTTTTGAGCACTTGCAATGTAACTGGTCATTTGAGCTTTGCAAATATAGTAAGTGTTAATTAAGTTTGGCTTAATTGCTGTCTGATCTGATTTGGAACCCCTGCCTGAGACTTCCATTGTCTGTATTTAAAAATAAAAATCTTACCGTTTTGAACCTGAGAGATTGTTGGTGATATAATGAAGTTCTTAATAGAGTGAAATGCAGTTGAAGGTAGCAGAAACTACCATTCCCTGTTTGTGTTGGGGTTTACTGCCAGGCTAGTCCCAGTAACTGTTCCTATCACAAAAGGGCCAGTTGTTTATACCCTTATTTTAAATATTTACTTGCTTCTGTAGAGGTAAAAAGAAAAGTGCTTACCCTACTTCTTGCATTTGTGAGTTTCAGGGTCCAGTTTCTGCTGCTTCACGTGCTGTGCACACACAGAGTATTTGGTACTGGCTGCTGACTCCTTTATTTTTTTCCCTGTGAACAGTTGCATGACGATGAGATGGAAGTGAGGGGAGACGAGATGGGTAGGAGCGGAGGACGAAGGCTTTCCACGGGCACATTGTGTTGAGTACGGCGAGGATACTGTAGGGTGGTTCTCTGGGCTTGATTGTGCGTGGCACCGCGGGCCTGCGGTATGTCACCCAGGCCTGGCACGAACCTGGAGTTTCGCGCTGGCAAAGAAGCATCTAAGACACCGCATGTGATCTGCGTCACGGGCGTGGGTGCAGCGACACACGTGAGGCTGGGTTCTAGGATATCTGCTGGTCTGAGTTCACTAGGGTGACCACGGCCGGTGGGTCGCTGGAGCTGGTCTCCTGAGAAAATACTTGTAAGTGGATGCTGTGCGGTCTGTGGGTAGGAGAGGTGGGCGAGTTGAAGTAGCAAAGATGCTGTCGAGAACGCTAGTGGGGTGAGTGCGTGAAGTGCCTGTGTGGATGGATTCCTCTGGAAATCGAACCCGCTAGCCTGCCGTCCTGCGTACTGGGGGGCGTTGGTATGTTTTTCTGGTTGGTTGCTCGGATGCCTTTACCAATTTCCTAGATTAAAATAGGAGTATTCTTTCTAAAAGCAGGCTTCACTCAACAAGCAAGGGCCCTTAGTCTTACAACAAAATAAACATAGTTTACAAACTCCCGAGAGTCTCAAACGGTGTACTTTGTTAGTTGACTTCACTTCCCTGTCCCAGGAGTAGCAGAGGGTTTTGTGGTCGTGGAGGGTGGAGTTAGAAGACAGCTTCTTGCTTTAGCTGTTAATGGTGAACTCTTGCACTTGCCAGCACGCTACTTAAGTTTTTAGTGCACACAACTACGTTGTAACAAAATGTTTTATTGTTATTAGCACTGCAACATCTCTCCGAGCAAGTTTGTTGCTTTAGTGCCATCTCTCTCATAAAGCCTTTCTAAGGTGCCTGATACTGTGCTGCTTTTTTTTGACCTGTATCAATTTCCCGCCTCCCCCCCCCCCAACTTCCCTGCTCCTTTTAACGTACAAAGTAATAAACCAGCAATGTGAATTGTATTGTAAAGCTTGCCCAGTTACTTTAGGTATGCCTGCACTGCGTAGTGCACCGTAGCGTAGGAACGCCTGAACTACCACTAGTGCCGAATGGGGCTTACTGGGAATCAGAGGTAAAATAACGGTCTGCCATCTCATGGCTAATTAAACGAGGGGCAGCATTTCACCGAGATACTTAGTTGTCTGCCAGGCCCAACAGCCAATAGTGCTGGTTTTGCTGCCTCTGCCGCCTGCCTTGCGTTAGCTAGAGAATCTCGTCGTGATGGATTCATGGAGTCGTGCTGAAGTGAGCTCAGACTCGGTGCCCCTTGTTGGTTTGTGTGTGTCCACTTGCAAATTCAAGATAAGCATTTTATAACTCTGAAAAAAGAGGCAGAAAAGCTAGGCGAGAGGCCAGGGAGGGCTAGGCGCATTCAGTAACTTCACAGTTGCTCAGCTGGGTTGGGGTCAATGCAGCTTAGTTCTTATGCCCCTGCTGTAACGATGGGAAATCACTTAGTTCCTGGGAGGGAAGCACTTGCGGATCACAGGCCGTCAGTGTGTTAATTACTGGGCTTGCGCTTTATAGTAACTCTTCTAGCAGTTCATGTGCTCTCAGTGGGTGTCGTTTAATTGGGAAGATAATGCTTGTTTAAGCTTAATGCCGTGTGTCGATTTCTAGTTTGCTACAACTCCTTTTCCAGGAGTTATTTAAAAGATTTCCTAGGTTTGTGGAAGTCCAGTTGTCATAGGAGTGACTGCTCTTCTCTTCCATTTCAAAGTGGCCAAGCTCTGTGATTTTATTGTCACATTTATATTCTAACCTTTTTCCCTTTTACTTTACCTAGTGAAAGAACAGCTTTGGTGTTGAAGAGAAACCTCAGAAAGGAATGGGCCCTGTTTTCCTGAAGCTGTTTGCCCTGATCCCAGGAATGCTGTAGAGGTTGGTGACGTGGATGCTTAAGAGCTTTTGTAGAAATTGCCTGTTGATTTGTAATTGGCACATTCTTCGATAAAGGCTGTGTGAAGCAGTTCATTTGCCCGTCACAGAGAGTTCATTCAGGCACTGTCAGAACGTGGTCAGACAAAATTTAGCGTTTTGTTTGTCTGTGTAGATGCTGTAGAAATACATAGCTGGGTGGTCACAGAAAGTTGTGTGGTGTGACACATGCTCAGAGTCAAGCTGCATTAAACTTGGGAGGGTTTCACTGATGGGTTTAAAAAAAAAAAAGGTGAGAATGATCATAATACATGAGATCATAACACATGATTTTTTTTTTGAGTTTTCAAGTCTCTCATTTTTACTTTGAGAGAATAATACTCCTGCTTTTCAGTAGAATGACAGGCTGGAAGAGGCCTATTCTGTATCCACACAAAGGTAATGTTACCTCTACTTTTGCCTCGAGTGACTTGCATTTCAGTTTTATATCCTAGTTTCTTTGCCCTATGTACAAGCTGGGTAGACTGCTTGCTGTGAGGTTTCTTTTTTTGGGTTTTTTTTTCCCCAGTAGCTGTATGGTGCTGGTACAAATACTGTGGCCTACAAGAGGCAGCTTCTTGAATCTAGTTTACTATCGCGTTTTTTATAAAGCTAAAGAAGATAAAGTGGCTTTATCAGCCAGTTGATTTCTTCTGAACTAGTGAAGTCAAAAAAGCTCGTATAACAATCAGTTAATTCAGCAATTCAGTAATGCTCTGTTTTGCTGATGAAAAATGAATGTAGCGAGTAAAATCTGATGGGGGGGTGTGTGTGTGTGTGTGTGTAGAGGTGGGCATGTTGAAGTGCTCCTAGGCAAAGAACTGAATTTCCATGGCAGCAGTTGAGAGTTAAAATCCATTAAACCTGTCTGGTTACTATAAAGGATTTCTAATCTTTGTTAGCTTACTTGAAAAGCATAGCTATGTGTGGTGTGGCTACCGACGAGTAACGTCCAAGCTTTGCTAGGACGCGCCTTTAACCCTTTTGGAGCAAAAAGGAAAAAAAAAACCACAGTGGAAAAAATGCTGCAGCACATCAGACAGAAGGTGAGGGATTGATCCAGTGGAAAAAGACCCCGTTACTACAAGGAAATGCTAGTTGACGTAGCTTGGTGGTGTGCAGTGCTTACTTCACTGTTCTCGTAAGTGGTGCCATTTCTTATGGAGAGCTTGTTATTCAGATGTTAACACTATCTTTATCTTTCCTGGTATAAAACTGAGGGTTGTAAAATGTTCAAGGGGAGGTATCGCTTCTAATTTAACAAAAGCACGCAGAAAGACAAAAACCCCAAACCCCATCCTTCCGTATGAAATCCCGCATTCCAACATCAGTGCTTTCATTCGAGCTCTGTGCTGTTTCTGTAGTCTCCAATGTTTTATTCATTAACGAAAGACCCAAATCTGTCCACAAGGGGGTCTGATAGAAATACACCTTTTTTTACTTTCATAGAAAATACTTTGCTCCCTTCAACCTATTGTGTTTAGATTTTATTTTTTTTTTTTAAAATGTATTCTACTTTATGGGGAATAAAGAAAAGATGAAAGGCTCATCTCTTCTCTTGTTAGTCTCCCTCGACTTAGTAAAAGCAATCTGACAAGCAGAGTGTTGAACGTGGACTGTTTTGCGAATCTGTGAAGACTGTCTTATTAGTGTCGTGATCTGCTGTTCAGATACTTACGTAGGAAATACTTCCTTGGCGCTTTGTGCATCCTGTTCTTCCAGTTCCGAGGACGTGCAAGAACTGGCAGAGCTTACTAGCTTGGGTTTAGCGCTGCTGTCCTTATATTCCTTTCTGACCTGAGCCTGCTGTATTTGATTCGGTCGGACTCTCTGTGGGGCCGTGTTGAGTTTCTTCCAGCTGTGCCATGACTTACCTGCAGCTACATGGATATTAGTAAAAGTTGTGATGCGCATTATAAACACGTAGAAGATAATGAGATAAGGGAAGACAGCCAACCAACGTGAATTTGTCAGGGAGGAGATTATATCAAGCCAATTAGCTTGCTTCCTTGACAGACCGATGGGATTCATAAGTTAGGGAAGGATAGAAGTGGTACAACTTGAAGCGTATAAGGTTTTGGAGGATGTTCGTTTGAATGTAATACATGTAGTGATTTTATTTTTGAAATGGGATCTTCCTTAAATCACTGTATTGCAGGAGCAAAATTCACTATAAATGGTTCAGAGGAGCATTTAACAGGGATTCAGGATCACCTGGAAAGGCATTTGGAGCAGGCTTCCTTAGTAGCTTGCCGTGCCTGGATTTATCAATAATGGCATCCATGACTTAGGTGGTGGAATAGAGTCTGCTTACAAAATGTGCAGGTGATGTCAGTTTGGGAGTAGGCAGCATGGGCACCACCAAGAGTGTACGTTAAGGTGTTTTGCCTTTGTAACTGGGGTAAGCTAAGTGTTGGCACGTGTTCGTTTGGCCCAACTCACCCAGTATTTATTTGCTATACCGCAGTAGCTCAGTCAGTGTACATAACGTAAGTATATTGAGCTTACTGAGTTGGAGGGCCTCTTTGAACGCTTTTGTTTGGGGTACTTTCCTATCCTGTAGTAAAATTACAGCACTGAAACCTAGTACTTGAATGGAAACGGCTGTTACCTTAAAAAATGGTGTATCTGGATTTGAGGTCTTAGGACACCGCTGAGTTACGCACGTGGAAGGTTAGCCACGCTCTTGCAAAGTCCCGGGGTTTTTCTTTTGTGCCCGAGGGGAACAGGAGGTTAGGCACTGTGGAGTAGGCAGCTGCTCTTGCGGCCTTCGAGCAGTGCCACCTCCCTGCCTTTCCGCCGATGGCACAGCAACAGATCCAGTTAGGCCGCTGGCACCAGGGCTGCCTCCCTCTGTTTGGTCTCTGAAACGCAGCTAAAGCAGCTCGCCTGGACTCTGAAAGCAGGCTGCTCCTGCAGCCCCTCTTCTTCTGCATTTCTGTGTGCACAGTCCAAAACGTACGCTGCTGTCGAAATGAGTGGTGGTTTGAGGTTCAGGAAGGACAGAGGGGGGTGGGGAGCGGGGGTGCGGAGGGCAGCAGCGCTTGAGGTGTTCGGGATGTGGATTATTATTTGGCTTGTTGAAGATGTAAATGAGGGGAAAATAACTTCTGTATTCTTCCTGCTAGGTTGCTGGAGGAGTTCGCGGTGCTTCCCTCAGCACTCCAAACCTTTTTCCTTGCAGGACTTTGCCCTAGTGGTTGGATTTTTGTATTAGTTTCTTGAGTCTGCCACAGAGAGAAAATGTATGAGTAGGGAGAAGTGACAGTATTTTTTAAGAGCTTTTGTGGAATGAGATGCGAAATGTGGGAATAATTGTCGTCTGGGATAGCGTAAGAGAAGTCTGACATAACTGTGGTGTTACAAGCTACCTGTGATAGAAAGGGACGTTTGCGTGCTGTGCTTTTGCGTACACAATGCACTTCCCATAGTTGTCAGGTTATCGTGGAAGATTAATTTGTTGGCTCCCTTGGAGGTAAGCACCAGTATTTCACACTGGATCAATAATTTTTGCTAGCGATAGATTAATGCCTGAAACTGCCTTTGAGATGTTCCCATCTGTTGGTGATGCCATAGTCTCTTACGGATGCGAAACGTAGCGAGGGGAAAAAAATTGTCTCTATTGAGGTTAATTCTGCGGAGATGCTGCGCTCTGGTTCCGTAATCCCTACTGCTATTTTCGTGACTTCTTGGAGCATGGCTCTTGCTCTTCGGTATCCTAGCAAATGTTTTTCTAGCAAAACTACAAATTAAGTTGACAATACATACCTTAGCAGCAGAGACCACCTGGTGCACCAGGGGTGTAATTGGAATAGCAAAAATGCTGTGAATGTTTCGTGCCCCATCTTATGTCCTAAATAGAGAGTACTGGAAGAGCTACTACTGATAAAGTGATAGCCTGTGAAAGGCAAGCCTTAGGCAGTCCCTTGGAAAGACTCTAGGTCCCCTGAATTGAAACAAACTGGAGGCTCAGTAAACCTGGGTTTAGAGCTTTCTCTTGTTTGATTATAACTTCAAAAAGCTGCCTGGGAGAAATGTCAAAGACATGTTCCTGTGGATGCAGGAATAACTGTTCAAAGTGGTGGAAGAAGGGGGGGGAAAAAAAAAAAGAAAAAAAGCAGGAAAGTTAAAGTTAGGAAAACCTACATTGCGTCTGATCTAGATTCTGGTAAGAAGTGTCTCTCGTACTCCTTTTGTTTTTCCAGAATGATTAATTCTATTGTAACTGAAATTTACGTACATTTACTTCTGTGTGAGATAAGAAAAGTAGGAAAAATGTCGTCTTACAAAATTCATTTGCAATTGTGATACATCATTGTCATTTGCAGTGACTGTGTTGCAGACCAGATGTCTTTTTACTCCAGCGTGCGGTTTTTCATCTCCTTTGGCTGCTTGTGCGATTCTGATTTATTTTTGTAAAGCGGCTGCTAGCAGTTACTGTGGCCTGGGTATTGTAAGGCAGAAGGAGGAACCCCTTCCCTTCAGCTTCGCAGTTCCTCCCTCCATCCCCGCGCTCTCTGGGAGGGCCCAGCTGCGCTCCACAATCAAACCAGCCTGGGCGCTGGTACAGCTGGCACTGGGGGACGGCGGCGCAAAGCTCTGGCGGTCCGCCTGACTGCCGGAAGGGTGTTTACTAACGATGGGCTGGCAGCGGCTTGTAGACAGAGGACCTTGCCATCTCCTATTAATAATACCTTACGAGGAGAGGATTTGGAAACTAAGATGCTTGCACTGACCTTCAAGAATTCGAGGTAGGACGAGACCTAAATGAATACAAACTACTTGTATTTCTTTGCATGATACTTTTCCCATCCTAGACTAACATTTAATTTCCTGACTGGCTTCTGTGAAGTTGTTCTTCTTGTTGTCAGACTCTTTTGCTGTTGCAAAAATGAACTGAACCAAATAACCAGCTGAGATTTAGTCAAAAATGTCGTGGTATTTTGAATAATATAAGGAATGCAGCTGTGCATAATTATCTGTGTTTAGGATGTTGGCTGTACAGAGGTAAGTGCAAAATAGGTAGATTACATTTGTATTCCACCTAAGGAAGAAAATAATTAATTTCAGTGTGTCATGTGCGTAGTTTTCAAAATACAGCTAATACGAGCCTGTTCTCAAGTGCGGTAGTTCTGCTGTGAGGCAAGCTTGTTACCGACTTAACATGAGACAACGTTCTTGGAAATGTAACGAAGTTGGAGCAGAAGCCATCATATTAAAATTGCAATTTGCCCATCTCTGAGTGCTGTAGGCTTGGGTTTTTTTTTTCCTCTTTGAATAAGAGAAGCTCGCTTTTGGGGGATTTCTAGCTGCCCTGTTTAATCTGGCAGTGTACTGCATAAAGTTCTGTTGAGAAAGCGTTTATTCACTGTGAAATACAACTTTCATTTTGGCATTACTGCCGAGCAGGAGTGCAACATGGGTAATGGAGAGGAAAACAAAAATAGTTTTGAAAGCAGTTGTGGTAAATAATACGTACACCAACCCCGTTACTGACAGTAAAAAGTGAGCTAAATAAGCATGGATTTTTAACGGTGTTGCAGCTTTTTTCCCCTGTACGAGAGACACCAACTTCAATGTCCAAGAATATCGACGCCCACTCCGGTCATTTAGTAAGTGTGCTAGTGAACACCAGAAAAAAGTTTTCAGCAGTGCCAAGTACTCGATTGAAGAACTGTGGAGAACTGGAAGAACGCATTCGCTTGAGCAGTTGATACCGCTTTAAAAGTCTGCAATTTTAGTCTGCTTTGTAGGTGTGTGTTTGTGGTTTTTTGGTTTGGGGTTTGTTTGTTGTGGTTTTTTTCTTTTCTTTTTGTTTTCTGTTTAATCCTTTACCTGACACGTTAGCTGCTGTGGGACGGAAATCTTGTGCCTCTGATGGGGTACTTCTAATTTAGAACTGTATTCTGCCTTGGTTCCGTCCGGGTCTTCCTCTGTGTGGTGGGTTGACCCTGGCTGGGTGCCAGGTGCCCACCAAAGCCGCTCTTACCACTCCCCCTCCTCAGCTGGACCGGGGAGAGAAAATACAACAAAAGGCTCGTGGGTCAAGATAAGGACAGTTTAATAAACTGAGAGCAAAGGACCGGTGCGCTAAAGCAAAGGAAAACAAATGATTTTATTCTCTGCTTCNCCCCCCGCATCTCCCTTTACTTAGCTTTTATAGCTGAGCTGGCGTCGTATGGTATGGAATATCTGCTTGGTAAGTTTGAGTCAGCTGTCCTGGCTATGTCCCCTCCCAAGATCTTGCCCAGCCCCAGCCTGCTGTTGAGGGGAGCGAAAACGGTGGAGAGACAGCCTCGGTGCCGTGCCAGCACTGCTCAGCAGTAGCCAAAACACCGGTGTGTTATCAACACCTTTCTAGCTATCAATGCAGAGCACAGCGCTACAAGGGCTGCTATGGGGAGAATTAACTCCACCTCAGCCAGACCCAATACACTCTGCAAGCCTGGCAGAGTCTGTCCTGTCATCTGGGAGCAGCAGTGTCTTTTGCACGTTAGCGGGGAGCTAGAGCTGTTTTCTGTAAGGAAAGATTCATAATCAGCTATTTGGTCTTTACCCTTCGCTCCCTGCGAGGCTCCTGAGAAGCGTCCACATGTGCAGTGTGGAGAGGCTGTTTCCAAAGCCAGGGCTGGCACCTCAAGGTGAAGTCTAGCTCTGCCTCAAGTCCTCAGGGCACAGTGTGGTGTTCGAAGGCTGAAGACGAGACCGAGAAGGGTCTGAGAAGGGTCGATTGGCAATTGGTGACTATCATCCCCAAAGGATCTTCTGCCACCCAACAGAGGGGGCGAGGGAGGAGGAGGAGCAGAAGAGAGGGAAGGTGAGGAGGAAAGATAGTGCTTTTCCCCCATCATTACAATACTGGCTTAGTTACATGAAACACAGGAACCTTTACTGGTTTTCCCAGTGGCGGTGCATCTGCTGGAGCAATGAAGGTGCTGAAGGGGCTAGAGCACAAGTCTGATGAGGAGCGGCTGAGGGCACTGGGCTTGTTTAGCCTGGAGAAAAGGAGGCCGAGGGGAGACCTCCTCGCTCTCTACAGCTACCTGAAAGGAGGTTGTAGCGAGGCGGGTGCCGGTCTCTTCTGTCAAGTAACTAGTGATAGGATGAGAGGAAATGGCCTCAAGTCGCGTCAGGGGAGGTTTAGAGCGGAGATTAGGAAAAATTTCTTCACCCAAAGGGTTGTTGTCAGGCATCGGAACAGGCTGCCCAGGGAAGTGGTGGAGTCACCATCCCCGGAGGTGTTCAAAAGACGTGTCGATGCGGCGCTCGGGGACGCGGTTTCCCGGTGGACTTGGCAGTGCTGGGTTAACGGTTGGACTCGATGATCTGAAGGGTCTTTTCCAACCTGAACGACTCTGTGATTCTGTGCTGTATGGTATGCAGCACTTGGGTCCGGTGGAGCTCAGTGGATGTTTTTGTACCATCCTAGTTTCAGCGTAGGGGAACCTCACCTAAGAAAAGTCAGTTCAAGAGTAGTCCATCAAATGCCATTGTTCCGTGGTGCCCGCTTCCACATGGTGTTTACGGAGGGGCCTTTGCGTGGGGGTGGTCAGGTTCAGCAGCTTCCTGTTGGGTATAAACACACAGTGGAGTAATGCCTTAGTTGGAAGAGATCCGTTATTGTTTCTACTGCTTTTCCATATGTATCTGGTCTGAATTGCTAATTAGAAGGTCTTGGGCTGTTTCGTTTTGGTTTGCGCTTAGGAATACTATGAACATGCAACTTAAAAGAGGTTGTGATCGTTCACCCTTACTTACTTCCTTTCCTGTTGCTTCAGAAATAAGCTTTTGTGCCCAGGGTTTAACGCTGATAGCCGCTGTCTGTCTCTGTTGCACTCTTTCTGACTAGGTGGTAGCAGAGAGAGGAATTTTATTACGTCAGCCAAGCGTGTGCTGGTAGGATCATGTTGTTTTTCTTAGCCAGGTTGTTAGAAACAAGGGCAGCTCTATGGAGACAAATTTTACAGGTAACAGACTTCTACTTCCTGTTCCTTCATAGGTGAATTTCCTACAGAGAGAAGAAATGTTCTTCTTTTGGGTATATACATGGCTGTTTTACACGGCTGGAGGAAGTTCATTCTTTAGATTGCTGTTAGGAAGAAAAAACGCAACCACCACCACCGCAACAGACGGGGACCCGCTTTGCGTAATACCAGGCTCTTAAAAAAATCTGGTGGCTTTTTTAGCTGAAAATCAGAACTGTGCTTAGACTCGTTATTGTCATTACCGAACATGCTGTTTGGGACTACCGTGTTTCATACGTGGCCTTACGGCTTAGATGTAAGAGCCTGTTCCAAGTTCACAGGTTTCCTTCCCCATCTTCTTCCTCCCGCCCCATCCCGCCGTTACTTGGAAAGGCAGACCGAAGCAAGCACTCTTCCCCTTTCCTAATAACGGTTCTTTGTTGATTCTTGTAGAGTGACTTTTCTAGGAAGGTTTTTTTACTTACCTTGTTTGCTGCTAATGCAAGAGCCACCCTCTGGAACAGTGGTTTTTTCCTATGCCTTTGTTGATGTCTGCATGACAACCAAGCACACGCTTCTCTCTTCAGATAGCAGATTATTTTGCGCTTTTATTGGTTTTGTGTTTTGTGTCCTGCTTCCCCCCCCGCCTTTTTTTTTTTTCCCCAGGGGCTTCTTAGCAGCATTTCCTCTCCTGAATGGCATGCTTTAGTCATTGCCATGCAGTTCAGGTTGGCAAAGTAAAATTTCAGTTCTGCTCTATTCCCAACGGGCTGTAACTGGCATTCTGTTTTTCCAATTAATGCAAATCAGTTTATTGAGGCCTTTTGACAATAAAAAAAAAAAAAATCCCAAGAAAAACGGCATTCAAAGATGCTCAAGATACCTTACCATGCAACATAGCAAGAACTCGTTAACTAGAATTTGCTCTCCAAAAATATTGAGGAAGCAAATAGCCTGTTTTGTTTTTTCTTTTTAACCGGTTGTTACCTATCTTTATAGTAAACTTTTCCTGACGCTGCATAGATGAGTTGTTTTATAAGCTTTTGGTGTAATGTTCTGATTCTAATTAATCTTATCAGTTCCTCTATTTCAGATGGTTTTGCTGAAGTGCAAATGTTCCTGAGATGTTTCAATTCTTACAGGTTATGTTCAAAACCAGAACGATATTTCAGTACTTGCTTTCCTCCAACATGTTTTTCAGCTGTAGGTGTGAATAGCGGTATTGAGGTTTGCAGGATGATTTGAGTTTGCTTTTCTATTGTCTTGCCAGCTCGCAGGTGTGAATGGGGATCACTCCCACCTGCAAGAGTGGCCAGTTACAAAGTTCCGGATTAGCACTAATCTGGTAAATTTTTCTTTCCAAAAGTAATCTGCTGAGCTTATAATGTATGCAATCTGAGAACATTGAAAACCAGAATTTTTATTCTCTCATTCTCAAACTTGTTAACTTACTAGGCACAGTTTTCCCATAAATGAGTGTTCCAAAAATACATGTCAGTGGCGAAATTTCTCCTATTTTTGTTGTTATCTCTCGTGTCCGTGCTCCAGCCAGCTTGGACTTCCCTTCTGCCTGTCAAGATTTTCGCATTGCGCGCATTTTTGTCTCCTCAGTTACCATGTTCCTCTGGTAAATAGTGTCCCTTGTGGTCCTTGAAGGAGAGGAGGAATTGTACGCCCAGAACTAGTTCAGATTTCATTGCAGTCAGGGCTGGATTGCCAGTTTGAGACCACACTGGAACAGGTCAAAGGAGTGGGAAAAAATGCCATAGTGGTATGATTGCACAAGCATGAGCAAATAGTTTCTCGGAGCCTGAATGTCTATGCACAAACTTGAACGTGCTAACGCAGGTCTCTCCTTTCTAACGTAATACTTCTATAGAGCCACTACTTTGATCTTTACTGTAACCCATGATTAG
>VYZV01011266.1:159151-187159 GCA_013401275.1 Pandion haliaetus | reverse complement strand
AAATCTAGAGGAGCTAAAGCGTTCTTAACTTTGGTTTGTAGATACAGCACGTCTCAAACATGCTGTAGTTTAAATCATCTTGCTAGTTCCGGTAACGAATGGGTTTACAGACCATTTCTGTTTCCTCATTGTTCAGGCAGGCTTATGAAATGATGAATCACATAGTAATGAACAGCTAAATCTGTGCATGATTAACAAAAGATTGGCCTTCTGGAAGAGTACTCAAAAGGCTCCTTTCAGAGTTCGATGTGTTCGCAGAAGCACTGCTCTACCGGCGTGGTAGTAATGCTTTTGCAGTATGTGAAAAAAGCGGATGGAATGGTGACGAGGCTGGTTTTGAATGAGTGGTACACTGTTTACATTTTCTTGAAAGAGCCTTGGTTTTCCTTGTTAAAAGGGTGATTTACTGGTAAAATGTTTCATATCCTATTCCTGGTTTTTACTACCACCTTCAGTCAAAGAGTGTATCAATATCCAGTGCAGATGCTTGTTCTAATAGTGCAAACTTGTTTATGGGGCAACTAATTAAAAGCCAGTTCGTGTCAGTCAACCTTTTACTGTAACCTTGAGCCCTCTGTATTTCCTGGAATCTGCTGACAACTCTAGGCAAGCTCCGGACAGGTAACAGGGCTATTAGTTTTTTGTCTTTCCTTGGTCCGAGTGAAAGAGCTTTAAACGGTTAATGATGGCAAGATGTGCGTTCCGTGGCGAGATGCCAATATGCGTTCCAGTCTAGGTAATCTTGCTTAGGTTCTACCAGTGAACACACAAGCCCTGAGGCTCTCTTCCCTTCTTTTACAGCCTTGTGGAAGCTAGAGGCTCTTGGATGAACTGGGAGGTGACGCAGACAACTGTAAAAGGAGGTCTTGAGAAGGGTCTAGGGAAATTTGGACTGTCTGTACTGGGAATGTTGGGTACTCTTTAATCCAAATCAAGGGTGTTTTTCTTGGTCTGCCAAACACGGTCGTCTGCCTGGAATGTCTGGGCCCCTGTTTGCTTGCTTTATGGATAAAGGTGGTTGAAATTTCCTGTATGAGAAACACTTAAGTTTTTGGTGAAAAATATTTTCATTGTGAGGAAACGGAGTGTTCAATTTGTATGTTGTATTTCTGGCTCTGTTTCATCATGACTTTGCAATGCGAGTAGGCAGGAAGAATATTTTGGGCTGTTCTGTAATGTGCCAGGGCAACTGATACTAAGGGGAGTAAGAAGTCAGACTTAGAGAAAGGTTATTCTGTCTGCTGCCTTTTAACTTTTCTTCAGTAACTTTGGGGTTCCAGTGTAAGCCGGTACAGCAATTATCTTGCATTCCTGTTGGCTGTAATATTGCAGATTTCACTGGATGTCCCGAGACTTAAGAGTGACCTCAGTCAAGTATGTCAGCAGCTCAGCTGTAACAGGATAACTGGGTCACCCAGGGAAAGATGAGTGTGAAGCAGCTGTTGAGTCCAAATCAGTTGTACTGCTGTAGATCACAGCCTCTGAGAGGCAAATATAACACGTTGAACTGAAGTTTTATTAGAAAAATAACCTGTAACCTTTTACGCTTCCTGGCTCATTGGTGACACTCCTGCAGATGTGAATGAGCAGAGAAGTATTGAGACCGTTCAGGTGTTTAGCAGGCTCTTCTGTTTTTTCAGCGCTGACACAAGTGATGATACCAGACCTTGGATTGCATGCTTTGTTTGATAATGAATTTTGTGGTTTTACTGTGACCCTTTTAGTACAAGGTTTACATCAGAAGTGTGGATGGAGACTGCTTTTTGTGTGCAGTCTCGAATGAACAGTAAATTACATCAACAACTAGCTAATCCATTTTGAGATAATATTGTGTTCTGTAGCTTACTGCGGTACCACAGAGTTAACACGTTTCTCCCTGTTAAATGTGATTCAGTAGTTTAATAACCAAATGATGAAGTTTAATCGTGAAGAATAAGTTACGAGAATCAAGTGAAAATTTATAAAACCCCCAAATATTCCCTGGTAACTACTGCTCTTATGTTCAGGAGGATCTCGAGAGAGGCCTTGGGATACCAGCAGCGCGGGAGGCTTCCTGGTATAGTCAGTTTATCGAGGGAAGACTTAACAGGGCGGTTCTACTTCCTAGTCCCTTCTAGATTTTACACGCATCGCTCTGTACATGCATTTCACCCCTGTGGGATGTTTAGGTCCAGCAGATAGTAAAAGAGTTGCTCTTAAATTAAAACAGAACTCCTCTTGGGAGAATTTGCTCTGGTATCTAGTCTTTACCCCATTATGTGCAGTCTCAGCCTTTTGGGGCTCTGTGGGGTTTTAATCTTGCAAGAAAACTTGTGATTCCCTTTTTCCCCTTCATTTATCAGATCTCACCTCCCTGAACGATGACTTAATTCCAGCTATGAATATATCTTAGAGCATGCACTGTGAAAAAACCAATACAGTGATGAATACTGCAGCAGGAAAACAAAAACTTGTACTGTCCATAGTAATACTTCTTCGCAAAGGAAGGTAGTTCATAGCGATCCTTGCAAACTGAATGACTTTTTGATGCATCCATTTTTTGCTTGTTTTAGGTGTTTGGAAATGCTCCTCCCAGTACGATGACAGAAAAATTTTCAGACCTCCTGCAGTTTACTACTCAAGTGTCACGATTGATGGTGACGGAAATTCGACGGAGAGCATCGAATAAGTCCACAGGTATTGCATGGGGCACGAGTTTGGGCTTTGCGAGATCTGCATCATGAATTTCAGATTACTCAGAATACTTTGAGCTGCCACCCACGGCAGCTGTGCAGGCTCAGAAACTGAAGTCTTCGCAGCAGAAAGGCGTTGTCTTCTGTCTCTTTGGGCTGAGAGAGAGAGGAGGAGGTGGCTAGAGTTTTTTTCCCTGGGTTGTGGTGAAAGTAGAGTTCCAAGATCTTGACAACACGTCAAAGAGAGAGGAGTGAGCTAAGTTGCGTCGCCTACTGGTAGAAGGAGCCCAAGAACATGCGTGTGGACAGCTGCCCTCTCTTGCCCGAGGTGCCTGTTGGTGCTGTGTTTTGTCCCTTGCATATGTTAACATTCCAAAACCAAGCATTTTAAATTAGCTGTTGGCCTGGAAGCTAGTAAGATGTGAAAGTACAGCAAGGTCCCATCTTAGGACCGATATGGCCAGCCCTAGAAAAATGCTAGTGGACCCCTCTTTTGCTCTGTTTATTAAATTTCAGGGTGAGATTTGGTTCTGTTGAACCCCGAATGTGTCAGAACTTGACCACGTATTGGGAGTTGCATAACTGAGGACAATGTGCAAAGAAGGCGTGTTTCATTAGCTTTCCTCTTTGATTTCCTCTTCTGAAGATGAGCGCTTCCGAGAAGTATCAAGTTTTTGTCTACTAGATAATTTTAAGATCTGTGCTGGCTTCTCAGTTTGGATTTGGTGGTAAATAAGGAAATAGCAGGCTGGAAAAGACTGTGCAAATTACTACGCCTGAAGTCAGGAGTCACAAACTGTGCCAATTACAATTTCTTTCCATTTTTAAGTAGAGTGACTAACAGTGAAACATTCCAGATGGCTAAACAGATACCATAGACAAAACCCATTCTCTATGGGTAAACAGGCGCAAAAACGCCTTTTATTTGGGCATTTAGGGGAAATGAATGTCCAACAGCTGTGCTGGCAGAATGGTGGTGTTCAATTTGACCATTTTTTTCCTGGGGAACATCTGTTACGCCTGCTAGTCAGTTGGATTCTGCTAAGAACGGCCATTTTTGTGCGTTTATTACTTAAGGCATACCTCTGCTTGTTGCTCCAAGATAATCCACGTGTCATCCTTGAAACGTCACAAGTCAGAGGTAGATTTTGTTGTGGGTTTCTGGTGGTTTTCTTGTTCTCTAGCCCACTTGGAAACTTAACCACAATGACTTAGAAGACAGTTTTGTACTCTTCTAAGCTTTAATGTAATGAGTACCAATGTTTTTATAAAAATGGAAAGCAGTCATTTTTCCTCTGCTACCAAGATTGCTATAAGTTCAGTTAGTAAACCCTTTTCAGACCTCACATGAGAAGGCCTGATAGGTCCGTGTTCTGCAATTGCACTGTGACTCTTGGTGGGACCAGGGAGTTGTAGTTTGCTCTCCAGAAATAATCAATTAATAAGCTGTTAAAACTTAATAGTTTGCAGACTTCTGTGTAAAATTGTTGTCGTGGTTTCAGCCCAGCCGGCAACAAAGCACCACGCCGCCGCTCGCTCGCTCGCTCCCCCACCCGCCCCCGGCCCCTCGGTGGGATGAGGAGGAGAAAATCCGAAGAAAAGCTCGTGGGTCGAGACAAGGGCAGGGAGGGATCGCTCCCTCCCCGCTTACGGCCACGGGCAAAAGACAGGCTCAACGCGGGGAAGAAACCAAATCTATTTCATTTACTGCAAATCAAATCAAACCCGAGGGCATTGGGAAGGGAAACCCAAGCTCAGAACCCCTTCCCCCCCGCCCCTCCCTCCTTCCCGCCTCGGCTCCACTCCCGGTTCTCTCTCCCTCCTCCCCCCGGCGGCACAGGGGAACAGCGGATGGGGCTGGGGTCAGGCCGCCATACCTTCTCTCTGCCGCTCCTTCCTCCTCGGCGGGAGGAGGACTCCTCACTCGTCCCCGGCTCCGCCGGGGGGTCCCTCCCACGGGAGACAGTCCTCCGCCGACTTCTCCAACGGGACTCCTTTCGGCGGGCTGCAGTTCCTCACGGACTTCCCCGGCGCGGGTCCTTTTCGCGGGCTGCAGCCCTCCGGTCACAGACTGCTCCGGCGCGGGCTTTCCTGTGGAGCGGCGGCCATCTTGGGGGGCCTCCGCCGCCCTCCCTGGGCCGGGGGGGGACGGACAGCCTGCCGTCTCCCCAGGGGCTGCGGGGCCATCAGCCTCCTCCTTCGCTGACCTCGCGATCTGCAGAGGGGTTCCTCTCACGTCCCCATCCCACCACTCGCCGCCGGTTCCCCGTCTTGGGTCTCTTCTCCCAGAGGCGGGTCCGGCTCTTCGGAGCCGGGGGAGCTTCCAGCAGCTTCTCCCGGGAGCCGCACCTGCGGCCCCTCCCCCGCTACCAAAGAAAACCCACCACACCAGCCCAAAAGAATTGGTTAGAGCTAGATACACATTTTGTGCGATACTGAAAAAAATAACAGGAATTCTTGGCTTTTTAGAATATGCTTTATGTTAAAGACATAATACTGTGTCTATGGATTCTGAAGGCTGTTGCATTTTTTTTTTTTTTTTTTTTTAAATTTCTTTTTTTTTTTTTTTTTTTTTTAAATTTCCATTCTTTTTGTGTGCCAAATAAAAAGGTACAGCATATCTTCATAGCTATTAACAGGTAATTATATCTTCTAGCAGGTTTTTAAAAGTGGAAAACTTCAGTAACAACTATATGCAGGAAACGTCTCTGGTAATATCCAAGTGCAAATTCCTGATGGTGTGAAGTGCTCTGTTTAAGTCAACAAAATTGCTGAGCTTGTTTTGGAGACAAGCTTTCCATACAAACATTATCAAAAGTCAACTTAGATAGTTAATGAAAGGGAAGGAATTTTACAAGAACTTGCTTTCTATCTATAAAGAGATAAATGTGTTGGCAGTATTTTACAGTTGGGAATGTGGTATGATTAAATCTTAACTGTTGCTGTGTTGGGGTTTTTGGTTGGTTTTTTTTTTGGTTGGTTGGGTTTTTGGTTTTTTTTGGTTTTTTTTGTTTTTTAAATCCATCTCATAATGGAGCACAGGGCAAACTTTTTTCATCAGGCCTTTGAATATTTATGCTAATAGCTATGTGAGTAATGCCTGCCGTCGTGGAGGCATATCTCAGTTATTCTTGGCAGCCTGTAGTAGTTTTCTCAGAACAGCATTTCATGATTCAGTAGTAACTGTGCCAGCACCCTATCTTAAGTCGTCTCTGAATGTTGCCGTTGTAGTTATGTGTTGAACTACAGCTTCAACGGTCTTCTTTCTTTCGTATGGATGTAACCTTGGAGTAAGAAAAACAAAGCAGTTAAAATGGGGTTAAATTATCTTATACATTCAAGTCTTTGCTGTACAACAGTGATAATTTGCAGGTGACAGCAATAACCATATCTGTGGGGATGAGTGCACGGTTTCCCTTGACCTGGGGTATCTAGTCCATTTTAGAAGACGGTGGGGTCACGGTTGAGATAGCTCTATCGACTTGAGATTTTTAGCTGCCAAGTTTTCCGCAAAGAAATCCAATTTTGTGTGTGAATTGATCAGAAAGTTGTGGTAGTACTATGATAAAATATATGGTCAAACATCTATTTCTAGTGTAGCCTCAGTTCTGAAATGAACCTTTCTTTTGGGAGCAAGTGCATCTGGCTCAGGGCTGAAAAAGATGGATTTCTGAAGAAAGGGACAGGGACAGATGGAATGTTGGTAGAATAACTGTGGCTACTAATGGCTACTTTGGCTGCTGATGCTGGAGAGCAAGCAACATAGTTATTTCATGTGTTTTTCAAAAGACCTACCCTGACTCCTCTGTGATTTTGCAAATGTTTCAACAGCATGTCCTAGAGTGTTTGGCACAGACCCAATGCAAAGATAAGCATACGACAGGGAAGGCTGGTTCAGGCGATCCCTCTGGTACAGACAGCGGGACTGGTGTGCTGTTTCAAGGTGTCTAGCCAGGCTGAGGCATGGTGGAGTGTGCTCCCCAAAGTCCTCTCTGTGGAGGTGGCTGGTGTGCAGGTAGGCGGGAGAGCTTCTCTCTCCGTGCCACAGGTGCCGTGAGCTGAATAGCCTGCGACCTTTTGGTTTATCATTTCAGTGAGTACCTGTACCCTGTAGACGAGAAATCCCAACTACTGAATAGTTTCGCGTTGCAAACTTAAAGGTAAGTGCCTAACGCTGTCCTCCCTGGTTCAAACCATGAACCCAGGTAACCGAGCAGCGGTTTCACAGCTGGGGTCACCAACAAACAGAAAGCAAGACACAGAGGAAGTACAGAGCACACCTTTCTCTTTCACTCTTAACAGCGTTTCAGCAGTTGCGTGTGATTTGGTACCTTGCAGTGGTAGTTCCGTTTGCTAAAATTGCTTTCTCAGGCATACCAAATGACATACTGACGGCTTCCATTATTTAATGCATTAGGATATATAAACACTTGATATCACATTCCTTTAGTGATGGGCAATCGTGCAACCTGGAAGGTCCTTCCCCGGTCAGAATATGAATAAGTGGTTGTGGGGACAGTCCGTGAAACCTCTGCAGGAGGGTAGAAAATTGAAAAATGAGCAAGCAAAACAGTTCCACAGGACTGGAACATTTTAACCTCCTTTCAAGGTCAATTTCAAAAGGTTGGTTTTGGTGGGTTTGTTTTTTTTTTTTTTATGGTTTCGTGTGTGCGAGTCTGTGTACACGGCTGTTTTATGCACCTTTTAAATGAAATTTAGTTGTGTCTTTGTTGATTTCACTCAATGTTTCGTTCCGTATTTGCAACATTCGCTGTATGTATTTGTCTCAGTATTTACTATTTAATGCTACATTTATTTTTACCATACCTCTAGGCTGTTCAGCTAATCCCACCTACCTCCAGAAATAGCATTTTCAGTTACTGTTTATACCCTCTGAATGTTGTGGTGGTTTGGTTTTTCACGTTTTGGGGGGGAGGGGTGTGTGTTTGTTTTTGGTTTGGTTTTTTGTTTTTTTTTTTTCAGTTGGTTGGTTTTTTGTGTCATGTCTTTCCCTTCCCTTCTTTCTCTTCCTCTCAGTTTCACTGACTTACTCAAACTGTTTCACCAGTGAAAATGCTTTTAACCTCTTTAGGCATTTCTCTAACGGATCTGCTGAAAGACTGTCATTATCTCATCTTCAAACCACTTTGGGAGACCAGATTGATAAACATTCATCAGCATAATGTTTAACCATTGCGGAAAACCACATCAGTGGTTTGTATTTGGCCTCTGACTATGCCTACCTTTATTCTTTTTAAAAATCCACTGATCTGCAAACTCTGCTTTTATTGTTCATTTTTATTGCAGTTTACCTCTATCGCATCAGCAGAACTAATTTTATGTTTGTCTTAAATACACAAGACTTACCGTTATTTGTTCAAGTGCATCTCGCCTTTTGGGTAAGTTACTGATGGTAGTTAAAGGAAGCTTATCTTCTACTAATAACTAGCCTTTGGGGCTCCTCCCATAATGAAGCGTGAAGCTTTCCTGATAGTGTTACTTGTTGTGTGTGCTTCTCTTTGAAGAGTTGAGGATCTTGCTAAAATAAGTGGACTTAGGGGCTCCTTTCGGATGTTAGTTAACTTTTCTATTGAGAAGAGAGTATGTTGGAAATGATCTCACATGCTGTGATTACATCTCTTGTTTTTTTTCCATTATATATATTTTTTTTTTTTTTTTTTTTCCTGTCCTGTGGGTGACTCTGCTTTACAAGGTGATTCCTTTCTGAATTTACTGAAATTGCTCTGAGAGGGAAGCAGTGTCCTATCAGTTACTCGTCAGGAGTGAGTTCTGATCAATGACTGCTCTATCTTGTTACTTTTGGTTAACCTTCAGTTTATTTTTGATGCTCTCTACCAGATCTTGTGCAAGGCAAGTGTAGTGCAATATAGTGCCTTTCCAAGGGATCCTAGGAAGCCCGTTCTTCTGTCAGCTGGGTTAGCGAGGCTAAATGCTGGCACAGTTGAGTTGTTTATCTTCGGATGAGCAGCCCTCAGTTTCTGCACACTGCACAGGCATCAGCCACTTTGTATATGCAGCTTGTGTCAACAGCGCTGCACTGTTCCTGACGGTTGAAGGAAGACTTTTTGCCATCCCATTTTCGCTTGGGTTGATACTTCCCTCTTACTATCTAGGCATTTGGAACGATTTGTATTCTTTAACTCTTAGGTTTCTTTCTGTGTTTCTAGGCGTTTCCCACGAGAAGTAGTAGAGACTTCTTGAAGGGTCGATTAGAGGAGGGGTCCCTGACTTCAGCTTGCTCCCTGACACACCCACCCGTACGTCCCACTCCCCCCACCTGCCCCCTTTGGCATACGCAGTTATTTTTTCACTAATATTCCACGCTAGGCTAAGAATAAGCTATGCAAAAGTCTGATGACATTATTGTATGCTGTTTATGGTACTAGAACATCTAACTAAAAGCTTCATGTACTGAATTTGTCCTTTGTGCTATTGCTGTAGGCAATAACGTTGCTTGTAATGCAATGCTGCTTTTTGCTAGCAATCTGAATGGGTCTAATCCCGTTGCTTTCCATCTGCTCCTTTTCTGAAGTCCAGGACACAAAGCACCTGCGTCACCTCTTACGTACGAAACAAATGCTGGTGTTTTATTCTACCAAGCCTCTATCCCGTATGTACTGAATCCATGCTGAAAAATGTGACTACCGTGTATTAACCATGTAACGACATAATGGTGGTCATACTTAGGCATACATGCTTGCACAGCTGCCAAGATAGGTACGCTTACATGTTTTATAGGTTTTTCTCCTTGCTCTTTTGCTGTTTTTACTAGCTAGCATGTCCCAATCCTAGATGTAGTGGTTTGTTCTGCAGAAGTTGAGGGGCAGAGGACATCTGGTTGGGGCACATAGAGGAAGTTATATTGAAAAGATTACCTGAGCACTTCAAAACCAGGGAAAAGGTACGAGAAATAAATTAAGACTAGTGCTGATGATAGAAATTGATCTTAAATGATAGTGCTATCACATTTGCTCAGAGCAGATGACACGAGAACTTCTTCCTGCACTTAAAAATGCTGTCTGTGTTTTAGGTAGTGCTTAATTAAGACTGACAGTTTTGAAACTGCTATTTATAGTGTTCAACTGCTGTGCCGTTTAGGGTGCCAGCATCATGACAACTTTTTCAGAAGCATATACTTAACCCCTGAGTCGCACTTTCAAAGAAGATTAAAAGAGCCCCTGTTCCACAGGTGGCTTTTGGAGAGCAAGCCCAACGGAGGCTGTGCACACCGTGTTTGCTACCAGCCATGCGTCCTTACAGTCAGAGACTGATTGCCTAGTTCTGTCTGTGGTCAGACAGAAAGAGACCGGGCCTACTAAATATCAGCTAACGCCGGGCTGGTGGGGCACTGTCGTTGCAGAAGCAGCACATGCTTCAGACACGCTTGACACTCAGAATTTAGGAAAGTGGCCTTTGCCAGGAATTCTGGCATTTTGCGTATGCCTCTAGTGTAGGAACTGTGGCTGTGGCGTGGCTGCTGTGCTTTCTGAGTTGGTCTGCTCATACACCCAGCCATCTGGCCAATGTTTTGCACCGATGGTTTTGGGAAACGAAGTGCCCACCCACGTACTTCAGGTCAGCATGCTGGGAAGTTGCTGCACGTCTGCATTTGTGTGAGTTTTAAAAATTGCCTTACCTTTCACCTTGGTATTTCAGGCTTTGTTTTATCTCAGTCGGTCTCATGCAGGGGTTTGGTAGGTGCCCCTCCTTTCTTCGGCACCAGCATTGGAAGAGCCAGTGGTTTGTACAAAAACCTGTTACGGTAATAAGGCTGCAAAACAAAAGCATGGGAAAATAGCCATTGCACAAATGAACCAAATCTTTTTACCTTAAATTTTTACCTTAAGTCCGTGTCTGTCTCTTGATCTTTTTTTCTAAGATTATGACTATAAAAGGGTTTCTGGGCTTTAGGGAAGAATACATCCTTTTGCACTGGAAGGGAATGAAACTGACACCAGCACGGGTGACGTGAGATTCCCCCGAGTGAGCCATCGGATAGCCCTTCTTCCGTGTGAGAGAAAATTGTAGAATAAGAGAGGTCTCTTGTCTGACCTCCTGCTCACAACCAAACGAACCGTGGGATGGGACAAGGTTGTGCAGGGGACTTGATCCTGTCGTGTCTTGAAAACCTCCGAGGCTGGAGACAGCATAGCCTCCCTGGGCCCGTTTCAGTGCATCTCTGTCGTCAGGGTGGGGAGAAGTTTCTCCGTATATGCAGTCTTGAACCTCTCTTGATTTAAGCCTGTTGTCTCTCCTCCTCCAGCCTTGCAGTGCTGTGAAGAGCCTGGCTCTGACTTCTTGATAGCTCCCCGCACTGCGGGCACTGAGGCTGCTGCTCGGTGCCCCTGAGGCTGTCCCTGCTACCGGCTGAGAAGGCCCTGGTTCCTCAGCCTCCCCTCACGGGGTTGGTGCTCCAGCCCCCAAACATCTCAGTGGTCCTCGGCTTGAACTCCTGTTGATCATTGTCTTTCCTGTATTGCGTTGGGACCAAAACCGGATGCAGCATTCCACACATGATCTAACAAGAATTGTGCGGCGGGGGGCAATCACTTTGCTTCATCTGTCAGCTGTCCTCCTATTGATAAAAGTGATTCTTTGCACCTTGATTTTTGTGTTGATTCACCAGTGTGGCTGATGGCTTTGACTATGTATGGTGGTAGTCTCTCTTGGGAAGAGTTCATGTTAGGAATGTAAAGCAAACAACTGTAGGTGTCGTCTTAGGTTTACTAGTCCAGCTCAGCTTACCGTCTGGTGCTCCAGAAAATTATCTTTTCGGTGTAGTCAGTGCTAGAAGTCTGATAAGTACTTTGCCGTATAAAATGTGTTTACTTTAGAACAAACTCCTTCACAGGTATGTGCTGGGAAATCTTGACAGAAGATGAAGCAAACAAACCAAGATTAAAATTGGATTTTTCTTCAGTTGCTGATTTATTCCTCCATTCCGTTGTAGTTCCTTTTTTAAGCAATATTACACACCTTCCTTTTCTGTCCTAGTTGACAGTAAAAGCACTGAAGATGATTGATACGCAGTTATTAATGAAAAATGGGTTTAGATTTCCCTTAAGGGTAACGACAGTCATCATGACTGGCACTGTAGATTTCTTAACACAAGCGCGTATTCAGACATTAGTGAAATAGGATTGCATTTTCTGTTGATTTATTTATTGAGCCTGATAACTTGTTTACCAGGCTGAATATTTATCTTTGGCTCTGACTGGTAGGGAATAGCATCTGATTCCAGAAGTGGTCCCCGGATCATAAGATGTAGCCATTAAGTTGTTAAAGTTTTCATTTTCCAAAAAACGTAGGATGGGCGTGTGGTAATTGCCGATGCTAGTCTTAATTTTACTTTTTGGTCCTGTTTTTTATTCATTTTGTATTTCTGCACCTCTCCTGCCCTCCAGTCTTTCCCATTATCCTCTGTACTGTTGTTTCAGTGCAGTGCTTTTTTTTTCAGAAATTGAGTATCGGCTTTTCCCACCGAGACCACAAAGTGATGTTGACTTCACGTCTCTGGAGAAGAGTATGTTGTATTTGATAAAGGCAGAATACTCAAACAAAAGTTGCTGCGTGTTGCTGAAATCTGTCTGCTGGTTTAAAGGATGATGCATGACCTAAAAATGTACTTTTTGCAGCCTTGCTGGTGTCAAAGCCAAGCGCGTGTGAAAGACTGGAATGTGTGTCTGGAGAGTGTAGGCCTAAGCCTAGTCCTTCTTTCAAGCAGTGCTGCAGAGGTGAACCCACGCTCAGTGCACGGCACTGCTGAGAGGACGTGCTCCTTTCTGCAGACTGTCAGACTGAATTCTTACTGCATCTTCTTCACTGTCCATCCCCCCCCCCCCGCCTTCCTCCACAGAGGCTGCAAGTCGTGCCATAGTCCAGTTTCTGGAGGTCAATCAAAGTGAAGAAGCAAGTAGAGGTTGGATGCTGCTCACCACAATCAATTTACTAGCTTCATCAGGACAGGTTAGTCTTAAACAGCAAGGCTAAAAATAAATTGTGGGGTTGGGGGAGACAAGAGCAACAAAATAATGAACTGCATGAACACGTGCCGAAAGATGTAACTATATTCTGCTTTCGATGTTAAGATCCTTTTTCTGTTATACTGCCACAGAACTTCTGCTTTGGCTCCTTGTGGTTTCAGTTGCCTAAAAAGTCATCATTTTGGAACTTGAATTTATAACGTTCTTTCGAATTATGCACACAATTTTTATTGTTCCCCAAAGGCTTCTCTTGCATGCTGCTGCTTAGTGCCCCATGAGATGCATGTCACCATACAGCACCTAAATCACTCCGACTTTGAGCTTGGGCTCCCCTTTCAAGGAGGGCAACAGCAGTTGTGAAAAGTGAAGCCAGCAGCAGTGATGAGTGGATGGTATTGTGAATCTTTACCGCCTCTGCTCTTGGTGCTGCTCTCCATCAGAGGGCCGAACTCTGGCAGCCGAGCTCTGGACAGCTGTGTGGCTTGTTCTTTCTGCTCTATTCTGCCTTTATAATTCAGCACATCATCTTGTCCGTGTTTAGTATGTCACTAGCCTCCATCCCAGTTTGTCTTTTCTTTCCACTGATGCTTTCATGTTTTCTACTACCTTGCTCTTTATGCCTGCTTATGCCTTCTTGCCAAGTGAGAGCATAAATTGAATAGTCCTCCTCCCACTCCCATTTCTGCTGCTAGAAAGAATAGATAGCTAATGAGGGCTTGGCTAAAGGTCTTGTAACTAACTTGTAAGCTTGCGTTGGCAGAGACTGTCAGTTTTTGTTTCTGTTCTGTGCAGCTCTGAACTGTGGCTGTTTAGATGCTGTTGTCATGTAAGTAAATTATGATTCTGTTTTTAAGGTTACTATTTAGGTAGGCATTCAAGAACAGCTGGTGTATTTGTATTGCCATGTGGACCCCTCACCAAAGGTGTGAGAGAGAAAAACCAGCATTTGAGTCAACTGCATTGTAGGAGCGTGACTCTTTGAATATAGTACTATGCTGAACTGTTTTTTTGCTCTGTTTTCTTTTTCCCCAGAAAACTGTGGACTGCATGACTACAATGTCAGTGCCTTCCACGCTTGTTAAATGTCTATATCTGTTTTTTGACCTTCCACATGTGCCTGAGGTAGTTGGAGGAGCACAGAATGAACTACCTCTCGCAGAGCGCCGAGCGCTACTACAGAAAGTCTTTGTACAGGTAAGAAAGGTAAAATAGGTCATAGAATTTGCAAGGGGAATGGAAATGCTTCATGTGAGAAAAGTCCAGAAACTTTTCACTTGAACCAGGTTTTGCTCTTCCTTGATTTTTCACAAACTGATGGCTCTGAGTAAGACGGATATTCCTGCAAGCACAGCTGAGGTTAAGTTTCCATTCCCCCTGTGGTTTTTTGTCCTTGGCAAATATCTCCTCCACAAAAATACACGCAACTCTTCTGCGCAGCTGCTTAAAAGCAGCAACATGTCGACTATTACTCTGTTTTAATCTAACTGGTCCTAGTCTTTGGTATCTTTTGCCTGTTACTGATTGAAACAGACAGAGTAAAAACCATTAGTATTGATAATAATCTATGAATTCATTTAACGTATGCTATTTTCCCTTTAATTACGGACATAGACCCTGAATATGGAAACAATTTAAATAGGGGAACCATCTGAGCTTGCAGTTACTATTATTACAATTATCCCCCAGATTTCCCAGGGAGACCGGGGAGTCCACCTGACCTGCACATGCTTTCTGAAGTTTTGGTTGGAGATCTTGCAAAGAAATTCCCATGTTGTCTCTGTTGAAACTTTTAGAAGGAGCTGACAGTTACTATTAGAAGGGGGTCAATGGTCACACTACGAGTTCCCACATGCAAGATGGATGCATCTCTGTGTAGGGTTAGTGTAGCCACATACGCAAAACCACAGAGGTCTATCAGCAGTCATATCCTTCAGGGTTTTGAAGGCAGCGCTAAGATTTGTACGTATAACATTTCAGAGGCTTTTTGGTACCTGCACTACAGAAATAAAGGTGAGCCTTATTCCCACAATTACTAGCTACCCTGTCTGTCCAGTAACAGTCACTGTATGAGAACATACCCATTTGCCTTTTTTTTTCTTTTTTTTTTTTTTCTCTTAGTACTACAGGCTGTCTTCCAAAGCAGAAACGACGATGTGCTGTGAGCTATCGTTCAGAAATTGCTTTGCTGTGTTACGGTCAGCAGAGTTAAAAAATGATCAACGTTACCACATAGGGTCCCCCGCAATATACTACTGCTCAGCTCTCTTCTGTCCCTCTTCAAGGGCCGTAAAGGGGTGCTCTCAAGTTAGCTGGCTGGAATGGGAGGTTTCAGATAGCTTCCAAACCTCTTCTGGGTGCAGACAGCCTTGCAAAGTCTTCTTCCAGCTTTCTGAGAGGGAACCCCAGCTTTTCTTGCACAAGACACAAAATGGACATGGTACGTCCTCAAAACATGCCGAGAAGGGAGCGCAATGTAGTAACTTTGGTTGCGTGGCTGCGTTTCGTCTTGTTTATGGTAACCTGGAAATTCAGATCCAGGTGCCAGTTATCCGGGTAGGTCTACAGTGTTGCTGTAGCCTCTCCTGCCATACTGTTTTGACTGTTTTCATTTGGCCGAGATGTTACGGATGCTGCTCTGCCAACAACCCATTGGTAGCCTTCTTCCTGCGTTAGGAAGGGGTACAACAGCTTGCTTCACAGAGCCTCTGCCCCACTGCAATGTTTAGACCTGTAAGTTAGGTAACTGGCAGATTCTCCAAGAATGACAGAACCTGGTATGCATACGAGTATGCTGTGTCAGCCTACGAGATGTAAACTCTGCTGCTAATCTTTTGCTAGTCATTTTAAACTGAACTGGGTCTTGAAATAACCATGTGTTGAATCACCTCGTCTCCAATTCAAGTTACAGAAACAATACGCAGAGGGAAAACAGTGCATTACCCTGTTTAATGTGTATGCTAAATGGAAGAGTGTTTTGCCTTCTGCTCAGCCTGGGCAAAACCAGCAATGATCAGGGTATTAATGCTAGATGTTTAATGACTTACTATTTCAGATCCTCGTAAAATTGTGCAGTTTCGTGTCCCCGGCGGAAGAACTGGCTCAAAAGGATGATCTCCAGCTCCTATTCAGTGCAATAACCTCATGGTGCCCTCCCTATAATCTGCCTTGGAGGAAGAGTGCAGGGGAAGTACTGATGACCATATCGCGTCATGGCCTTAGTGTCAATGTAGTGAAATACATTCATGGTATGTGTCTTCATCTAATATTATTTATTGGGGGTTTTTCTGTTCTTCTTCTTTCGTAGTTCTCTTAGCTAGGAAGTAGGCATGAAAATAATAGATCAAGAAAAGCTTCCAGACTTTTTGTTTGGATGTGTAAGGATTTACATACAGGTAAAATTTCAGAGCACTTGTGTAGTGAGAGAGGTTTTTGTAGCTGAGCTTTGCCTCATCCGCATTTCAATTTAACATTGGAGGATAAGAGTTTCCCCTCATGTTTGGGTGTAGAGTTTATGATGACCAAAATGAAAGGCTTTCGGTAACTTCGGTAACTGCCTGTATTGAAAAATATTCACTGAGAAGACGCGTAAGTTTGTCATTTTTCCCGTGACCGTTAATTCTTAATGGCATTTAGTTGGTTTTGGTCCTGTGTTTGAACTAGCAGCAGCAGCCCCATATAGAGGTGCGAGGCAAGCTGGCAGTGCCCTGTTTCAGCTGCTTGTACGGGTGCCGCTCTAGCTGGCAATAAAAGCGTAGAGATGTCTGAGGAAGCCGCAGGAAGAGGAACCAGCTCCATGTGTTCCGCTGACGCAGTTTGAGCTATTAGAAGCCCATGAAAGCCCTGCGGTAAATACTGGTGCGTTACGCAAACCGTGGAGAGCGAATTTGGGTGTTCTTTCTCCCAAACATCTTGCTTTTGCGGGAAGAGGCTGGGCGAGACTGTTAGAACCACCAGTGCTTTGCAATGTGCTCTCCATTATCCAGGACGCTGGGCTTGGCATACCCGGATAACAGCAAAACCTGTGTAATACAGGCACTAGGAAATGCTCGAGGGGGCATGGTGTATGGGCACAGAAACAGTTGAGTGGGAACCTCCAAGTGCTGATTGAGGGAACGGCCAACTGGCTTCCTCCCCTGTGGTCCAGCCCAGCTTCCCTGTGAGGTCCCCAGCCCAAGGACGCTGTCCCTAGGGCCTGACCCAGGGAGACTCTCCTTTGCTTGGCTGAGACCCATGCCTATGCCTGGAGGAGGCGGTCTCTCAGTACCAGTGCTCCTAGGAAGCTTACACGTAGCCTGCCCTAGAGCCTGTGTCACAACCAAGTGTGGAGATCTTGAGACGCAGCTGGGAAGAGCCTGGCTGCTGGGTGGGTTTGCAGCCCCTACACTTTCCCTGTTGGCTGACTGACGAGATTGCCGACTGTTCAGCCAGCTTGCGTTTCTTCTGCTGGGCCCTTGTCTTCCCCACCTTGCCATACAGCTTACAGACTGCAGGTTTTGTGTGTCCTGAAGGCCAAAATCAAATCGTCTCATGGTCTTAATCGAGCCTGTGAGCTACCAAATGACTGAAGCAGCCAGAATCATTCCATTTTATCTCCTGTCTTTTTTTTGAGACAAACGGCATCCTGACTGTTTCAGGCATGGAAACCGGAGCGTACGGGGGTATTTCTGTAGCTAGTTACAGATTTTGGTAGCTAATATAAGAAGTGCTTCAGTCATCGTGTATCCTTACAAGGGACTGGTTACAGTCTGCTTAGCAAGGGCAGCTGCCAAGCTGGTTCACAACAAAGAATTTGCGAGAGCAAACTGAGAGGAAAACCAGTGTTGGAGAGGATATTAGCTGCGCAGGAGCAGCTCTGCATATGAAATCCTCGTGTTGCGTTGATTTAAAATTGCGTGAGCGTTCAGGTACGTAGGATTTGATGTAGGAAATTTGGTAGAATGTTTCGAATGTTGTATTTAGGGATTTTAGACTGTAGGACCACATAGAAGTATTTGTAGTTTTTAAATTGAAGTGACTGTTGAAGTGAACTAACATCCTTACCGCACATTTTGGCAGCGTACGCCTATTGGAAAAAAAGAAACGCACGGTTTCCTTGCACCCTGGAAAGCAAGTAGTTACAAGGCTTCAGAAAAACATTTTGACAGTTTATGAAATACGTCCCCCTGCTCCCACCTACTTCACAGAAAATTTTTCTTTGTTTTCTGTGTTTTTTTCTTGTGCTAGCAGCGTGTTTCCAATTGCAGTCAGAAAGATGTGAATGCACAGTATCACTTGGAAGCACAGAATATTCATCAGTTAAGTAGTTTCAGATAGGACTTAAAAGGTGGTAGGTATTTTGCCTGCATCTGTAACAGCCTTCTGGTGGGTTTCTGACGAGTGTATACGTGTATATGTGAAAATGTTATGAAGTGCAATTAAGAAAATAACCGAGTTTTGGCGGTGGTGTTTGGCATATTGCAGCTACCACCGTTATCGCTTCCCTATAGGCTTGGTCCACGGAGGAGTGAGGCTGATTCTAGGTTTTTTAAAAAGCAAAATAAAATCTTAAAAAGAAAACCAGTCGGCATTTCCTCTCACTTGTTGATAAAAAAATGAACCTGACTTCAGAGATAACAACATCTGTCAAGAAGCTTATCTCATATTAGTGGATGAAAAACTGAAAAAAAGTGGGTGTTAGTGGATGAAAAACTGATTATGAGCCACCAATGTGCGCTCACAGCCCAGAAAGCCAATTGCGTTCTGGGCTGTATCAGAAGAAGTGTGGCTAGCAGGTTGAGGGAGGTGATTCTGCCCCTCTACTCCGCTCTGGTGAGACCCCACCTGGAGTACTGTCTTCAGCTCTCGGGCCCACAACATCAGAAAGACATAGACCTGCTCGAGCAGGTCCAGAGGAGGGCCACGAAGATGATCAGGGGCCTAGAGCACCTCTTCTTTGAGGACAGGCTGAGAAAGTTGAAGTTGTTTAGCCTGCAGAAGAGAAGGCTGCGGGGAGACTTTATAGCAGCCTTACGGTACCTAAAGGGAGCCTACAGGAAAGATTCTTTATCAGGGAGTGTCGTAATAGGACGAAGGTCAATGGTTTCACACCGAAAGAGGGTAGATTTAGAGTAGATGTAAGGAGGAAATTCTTCACTGTGAGGGTAGCGAGGGACTGGACCGGGTTGCCCAGAGAAGTTGTGGATGCCCCATCCCTGGAAGTGGTCAAGGCCGGGTTGGACGGGGCTTTGAGCAACCCGGTCTAGCGGAAGGTGTCCCTGCCCACGGCAGGGGGGTTGGAACGAGATGGTCTTTAAGGTCCCTTCCAACCCAAACCATTCTGTGATTCTGTATTCAGGAAAAAAGTTAAGATGTTTTATCATACGCAAAAGAGCATCCTTTCACTGTCTCCTGCTTTGATTTGGTCTCTGGGAAGTTTTGTTACCAGTGTAGCTAGAAAGATTTGCATTTGTCTCATGCACGCTGCGAAGTTTAAGTAGCAGATAATTGAAGGGAGCATCTTTAAAACAGGAGTGCAACCTAAAATCTGATGATAGATTTGGGAAAGCTTTCTGCAACTGACCCATGAACTGATGGAGCGTGAGAGGTATGTAGAATGAGACAAAATGTCTCCCTTTGATCAAGATTTATCGGGCAAGCAAATATGCCAGACAAAGAAATGCTAACCAGAGCAGCAATAAGAAGACATGGTGTAAAGAGTTAGTTACGTGTAGGGTTTTACCCAACATCAGTAACAGTCTAAGTCGGTGCTTTGTATAACTTTATGTTTTAAAAGAAAAAAAGATGTTTTAGAATTATTTACAGTTGCCATATTTGTCTTTTTATTCTGCTGAGTTATCTGGTCGAACTTTTTAGGTAAAAAACAGTATTCGTCTACACAGTCTCCACCTTACAAGAGTAAAGTTTCTAAAAGGAAGGAAGGGGTTGGCAAAAAGAGGTTCGGGTTCGGATCCAAAGCCACTTGAGAATACTACTCGTCTTCAAGTGCTCTGTAATACTAAATGTATGTGATAAGAGATAGTTAAATAATAGTTACCTTATTGCCGTGATTCTTGCACAAGTTATGCTTCTTGCTGTGATTAATGCCAGTAAAATCCTAAATTTCTTAATTGTGATTCTTTTCAGAAAAGGAATGTTTGTCCACGTGTGTTCAGAACATGCAGCAGTCTGATGACCTTTCTCCCCTAGAAATCGTTGAGATGTTTGCTGGACTTTCTTGTTTTCTTAAAGACTCCAGCGATGTATCCCAAACGTTGTTGGATGATTTTAGGATATGGCAAGGATACAGCTTCCTCTGTGACCTCCTCCTCAGGTACGCAAAAGTGCTTGAAGGAATGCAGACAGTTCACTGTGAGCTTTTTCTGAACAGATTTCTTAATAAAGAGTAGGTGAATAGGTTTGAACAAATTAAGTGATTATAGGTTATTATGAAATGAAGATACTAGGACCAAAACATGCAATTATGTGCTTCCCCATTTATGAAACGACATTGTTTAACTTTTTATTCGTCGGTGCTGGTTTATTACTAAATGTTTCTGTATGTGCTTAGAAAGTAGATGCTTAAAAACAACCAGTACTAAAAATTTAGAAAGAATTCGGAAATGATTTCGACTGCAACTAGTGGTTTTGGGGTTTGGTTGTTTTTTTTTTTTTTTTCTTTTATTATAATATTGTAATGAAAAATCATGTATGTAAATGCCGTGCATGCTACCTAGTATTGAAGAGACATATTTGTACATAAGCTCTAATACCAGAGTGCTGGAGAGAACTGCCACGTTACTGATTTTTTTCTTTTTTTTAATTTGTATTTTTTATTAAAGGTACTGCTAACCTGCTAATGCATCGCAAAAAATGCCTCCGCAAACAAAACTTGGATGTATGATCCATCCATGATTTTATTTCTTTCCATGAAAGAAACTTCATTCTTTTCTTTCTCAATCAGCAAATTAGTGTCTGCTGCGTTATTTGTGTAAAATCTGTGGTCAGTCTGCGTTGCTTTGTTTGGATATGAAGTTCAGAAGAAGCATGCTTAGCTGTTGAAAAATATATGCGTTTTACAAAGCCAAGACAGAAACTGGGAAGTGGCGTACACCTTATGAAGTATACTTGGGTCAAAAATGCTTAGAAACAGTGCTGTAATGGCCATTAATGAGAAGTGTTAATGTTGTTGCCTCTCTCTTTCAAGCCATTCATTTTGGGTGTTAGGATGCTAGATTTCGGCACATTTGAACTAAATTTTCTACTACCTAGTGTGGTTTTGGGTTTTTTGTTTGTTTGTTTCTTTTAAATGGCTATCAGACATAGACATGACATTTGAAATTCTTGATCACAGTTAAAGTTATTCATAGATTATCTTTGGTGCCGCAAAAGCTAAAACACTTGTTGAGGAACTGTTACTGTTCTTGTAGTATAAATGGTGTTTTTGAGTACGTTACACTTGCTAACACGTTCATTCAAAGCAATGTAATTCAGTCTCAGCTGTTTTCCGGAAACTGTCAACAAGAGATTAGGTGGAATTTGAGGGGAACACACTGTCATTAGCAATTTCATTTTCAGGTACAAACGCGGTCCTCTGTTGATGAAGTGCTTTGAAAAAACTCTCTCCTGAGCTTGCTTGCTCATCCTTTAAATCAAAGAATGGGGGATCCCTGAAAGAGGTGTAGGGAGGCTAGAGGTTTGCATGTCTGATTGAAGAAGGAGAGCACCTGAGTTCTTCACTTGACATCACTAAAGGTTAAAAGCATAGGAATGCATTATTCTCACTTCTTCCTGGGGTGGCTCTAGAAAACCTGTTAAGACTGTTGCAGCAATGTCTGGGATAAGGTGAACAGTGCACACCAACATGTGTGTATTTGGTAGCAGTTTGTGTATTGTAGAGGAGATGGAAGATGGTTGAAAACATGACTGCTGTTTTGATGGCCCTATCTCTTGCTGTTTCTTCTAAGTTTTAGTTTACTTGATCTTCAGGTAAAACCATAGTTTGTTTCAAAAAACAGTCATCTTGGACAAGCCTATGTATTGGTCAGTGGCGAACAGCAGTGTTGTATTCTCCCTGGACAAGGTTTGGCTCAAACCTACTGACAGAGACTTGTTCGGCTTTATGGCACTATTGTGAAGATAACTGTCACATGGGGGTGTGAAATCTGGACGCTGGGCGTCCAGCTGCAAAGAAGAAGGGCTTTGGGGCTCTTAATGGAGAAGGACACGTGAAGAATGTGACTTAATAAGAAATCGCAGGAGGTCTCTGAGGACGAAAGGAGCGAGTATGTAACTTCACCTCGATGATGTGAAAGGGCAGGGCACGTGCAGGATGAGTAGAATGGCAATAGGTGAGCTAAGTGCTTCTGTAATGGCTGTTTGAAGGAGGTTCAGCCACGTGTCTGACTGAGAAGAAGATGGAGAATGCAGAATGAGCTGCTTCTAAGGGCTCCCATGGTCACTTGTCAGCAAGAAGAAAAATATAGCTTGTATCGCATGAACGAACAGGAGACTGTGGTCCCCAGCTTTCTCCTGAGATCTATGGAGACTATAGAGTTAGTAAGTAATTAAACGGGGTTTAACTTTTTTGGTGAAGTAGAAGGAAAACAAGGATTGTTCTAGGGTTTGGAGTTATAGTTTCTAGGGTTTGGTCTGATGGTGTGTTGCTGGTGGGAAACAGTGGTTGGAATGGGATGCTAGCATTTCCATCCTCTTGCGTTCAGAGATGAGGGTCTGTAGTTCTAGTGAAGGTGCTTCATTGTGTGCTTTGAAGTGATAGGCTTCTACCAAGGTACCATTTCATTAGCATAAAATACAAACTCTCAAAGTGGCGGATATAGCAAGTTAATTAAGGATTTATTTAATGACAGACTGTCTAGGTGTCATGGTTTAAGTCCAGCCGGCAACAAAGCACCATGAAGCTGCTTGCTCATTCCTCCCTCCTGCAGTGGGATGAGGGCAGAAAATACAATGAAAATCTCGTGGGTTGAGACAAGGGCAGGGAGGGATCACTCCCCACTTATGGCCACGGGCAAAAGACAGGCTCAACTTGGGGGAAAAAACAAAATCAATTTAATTTGTTACCTATCAAATCAAAACAAGGATAATGAGAAGTAAAGTCAAATCTTAAAACATTTTCTCCCCTCCCCTCCCTCCTTCCCGAGCTCAGCTCCACTCCTGATTTTCTCTACCTCCTCCTCACAGCGGTGCGGGGGGACAGGGAAATGAGGGCTCATCACACGTAGTCGATGCGGGAGGACTCCTCACTCCTTCCCGGCTCTGGCGCGGGGTCCCTCCCACGGGCTGCAGTCCTTCACGAACTTCTCCAGCATGGGTCCTTTCCGCGGGCTGCAGCCCTCCGGTCACAGACTGCTCCAGCGCGGGCTTTCCTGTGGAGCGGCGGCCATCTTGGGGGGCCTCCGCCGCCCTCCCTGGGCCGGGGGGGGACGGACAGCCTGCCGNAGAGGGTTTCCTCTCACGTCCCCACCCCACCGCTCGCCGCCGGTTCCCCTTCTTGGGTCTCTTCTCCCAGAGGCGGGTCCGGCTCTTCGGAGCCGGGGGAGCTTCCAGCAGCTTCTCCCGGGAGCCGCACCTGCAGCCCCCTCCCTCGCTACCAAAAAAACCCCGCCACGCAAACCCAGAACATTAGGCATTTTCCTATCCAATAGCTTCATGTTTGTAAGAGGATTTTAAAAGAAATTTTCATGTCTGTGCTGCTTTTTAGCAGACTACTGAGTTCAAGGAAAGATTCATGAGGTGAATTTCTATGGCAAATAAATGTACGCTCTCATAAATCCAATAATGTTTGACTGACTTAATGGTATGAAATATGGACAGAGAACATGTAAAATACTACAGGAACAGGGCAGTAAAAGTGTGTTCTCTAAACTGATAGCATAAAATGGAAGAGATGTTGAAGTGATTTGAGTTGAAATAAACTAGTGCTGCTAACTTTATCCATTGTATTTTCTTTTAGATTAGAACAGGCAAAAGAGGCTGAATCTAAGGATGCTTTGAAGGACTTGGTTAATTTGATAACTTCCTTAACAACATATGGTGTCAATGAATTAAAGCCAGCCGGTGTTACCACTGGAGTACCTTTCCTGCTACCTGGATTTGCAGTCCCACAGCCTGCCGGCAAAGGTGAGTGTGCTTTCTTTCTCCCTCTGTTGGTTTTGTTTGTTTGTTTTAAATGTAAACAGCAAAATACAGAGCAGCTGTCTACTACACTAACCATTTGCAGTTGAGTCTAGGCTCTTTTGCTAAGATTGCGTATCACATACTTAGTTCTGTTAGTCTCAAAAGTTCTATTTTGGAGTTGGTACCCAAAGAAGAAAGTGTAGGGCTTTTGTCTTTGAGGACTAAAGGCTGAGTCAAACATCTCTTACTGCAGAGCTGACAGTTTCTATGTGGACATATTAAGAGATACCGTAATGGAAAGATGTACTGATTTGATTTACTGTGTTTTAAGCTGCTCTTACTAAACTGATGTGAAAGGCTGACGTGCCGGTTTGACTCCTCCTCCCCTCCCCGCGATTTGCTGTTAGTTTTTGTCAGCTTGGGCAAGTGTAACTTGTGAGCTGAAGTCTGTTGCTTCATCACCAGTGTTCACAGAGTGGTGGCCTGTGGTGTGCTTGCAACCACAGTCAATTATAATGTGGAGATAAGGTTGAGGAAGTTTTGAGGGGAGAAAAGGTTTTAGAAAAATCAACTTATTTTTCACATCCTGTTTATAAACTTAGAATTCATGTAAGTCTTGTACGTAACTGAGGAGTTTGGGATTTAATAGGGACTGTGGACCTAGTTTGTTATTTGGACTTTTAGTGGGATTTAGTAATGCCAGGGGTACAGGAAAAATTTTTGTGATAGGGTTACATTTATAGATTTTTATAGGCTAACGGATTTACTTTCACTGTTTCTCTTGTATATCTAGGTTCCTTGGACAATGACTTCCTTTCTCTGGTATTGAGAGAGTTCATTGTTCATGGGAATTGTTTTCCCTTTGCACTAAACGGAGAAGGAAGGCGATAGTCACACTCAGAGCTTAATTTCTCCATGTTTTGATAATATCCTAATTTTTGCTTAAGTTATCCAGCTTTTCTGATACAGTAGCATGAGAGAACCATGGCCTGTTGCAATCTCCAAAGGAATTTTTTTATTTAATTTTCTGGTATTTGTCACTGCATCTCTTAGTTCCTTTTACCTGCTTTTCATTATGTTGGCAAGTTGTTTTTTTATGAAGACCATATTAGCTTATTTTCTTAATTGCTTCTATTTAAATCCTTTTAGTTCTTGAACTCTGAAGAGCTGGTTAAGATTTGGTTTCTTCAGGGGACCTCATAATAATCAAAGTTAATTTATTAATCTGCTTGATTGCGTGCAACAACTGTTGATACTAACTTAGAATATAGATAGTTGTATCTGTCACTGCCTGTGTTCCTGTCAAATTTAATAAGCTCCAAGTCCCCTTTTCAACGTTCTTCATTGTGAAGAAAACATGTAAAACGTGTCCTTTTAGAAACAAATGAGTGGGGCTTACAAGGTAACAATGTTCTTCCAGTATGTGAAATTGTTCTCTGTTAGTTTCGAAGACGGTTTCCTGTTGCCTTCTGGAGAAATACTGGCAGGGAAGTAGGTAAAGCTAGACACGAAGATAACTGAATTTACTTTTAAATTGGACAACTTAGTTCAGAAACACTAAAAAGAGTAGCGTTCCACAGAGCATATGTAATCAATCAGGGTTCTTTGTTTATGAAAGGGTTTTTAAATCAGGTTAACAGTTTGCCTGTAGTTTGTTTGAAAACAAGATTTTGTTGTTAGAGCATCGTAAGTGCTTGTTTAGGATGTGTTTGAGGTTCTCACTCCTGATTGTTTTGGGGGTTTTTTAAATTATTTTGACCATTAGTTGTTTTCTGTCTCATGGGATCTGTCCACCGTGACTTGTACTGTTCCTACAGAAGTTAAAAAATTTGACTTTGAGGCCTCTCTTCAGTAGAATAAAAATAATAGACTAAGAAGATCTGCCCATAGACAATTCCGGGGGCCGCAGGGAGCACTCATAAATGATGCATTCTTTGGCTAAATGCATGAGATTTTATTTAACTTGAAGGTACTTGTAAGAAGAAGTTTGAGAAAGCTTTTAAAGCTGTGAGGTCTTTGTGTGCTAATATTAGAGCTACCTTATGCTTTACAACTCTTTCCCTTTATTTTAACTCCCTTAACATTAACAGTACTGGACCCTGCCAAAGCTTTCTTATTCCTCAGGCCTGAGTCCCAAAGCCAGCTCTCTGCCACCTTCTGATACTGGTGTGGTGGTTCATGCCAGCTAATCCAGACCTGAGCAAGGGCAGCCTCTCTGTGGGAGGAAGGCAACCGCCAGCCTTACGCTGCCCTGTGGAGTTTCTCTACATGTCGCTCTCTTTTCGCAGGCGATTGCCAAAGAGTGGAAGCAAGAGGATAATTTGGAGGCCATGCATGTAGCCTAGCTTTGAACCTGGCTGATGAGGATGTCATTGCTTTTTGCTCTGTTGAGTGAGGGGATACAGATGGCTGTTACACTAAACTTAGCCTGCCGAATACTTGTAGAGAACAGAGTTGTGTTCTGCATTATGGAGTACAGAACATGTTACTCTTGCTGTACTGAGTTTTCTTATGGCCTGGGTAGGTGACCCGCAGGCTTTGTTTTATCTCTAGAACTGTATCCCGTTGCACGTTTTAACAATAGGTCAGCTTACTTAGCTATTGTAAAGAAATGGTCTTTCATTAGCTGCTGGTTTCAAAGATGCCATCTTAATGAACAGCAGATTGTAGAATTTGCAATGTAAGCCATCATGCAGAGGCTTTTTTGAAGAGTCAGTTTTAATAAAAGATTTTATTATACGTGACATATACTGTTATTTTATTTGCACTTACTAAAATGCATGGATCATTATTAATAAGCGTGCTCATTGTTTATGATGATTAAGAACTTTCCTTTTTCCTCCCATCCCCCTTTGTTTCCCGATTTAGGTCATAGCGTGAGGAATATTCAAGCATTTTCGGTCCTCCAAAATGCTTTTTTGAGAGCAAAAACCAACTATCTAGCACAAATCATCCTTGATGCCATCACGAATATTTATATGGCGGACAACGCCAACTACTTCATTTTGGAATCGCAGCACACATTGTCGCAGTTTGCAGAGAAAATTCCTAAGCTTCCAGAAGTGCAGACCAAATACTTCGAGATGCTGGAATTCGTCGTCTTCAGCTTGAATTACATACCCTGCAAAGAACTGATCAGTGTGAGCATCCTTTTAAAATCCAGCACTTCTTTTCAGTGTAGCATCATTGCCATGAAGACACTTCTTAAGTTCACCCGTCACGACTACATCTTTAAGGATGTCTTCAGGGAAGTGGGACTTCTGGAGGTGATGGTAAATCTTCTTCATAAATATGCAGCCCTTCTGAAAGATCCCACTCAGGCACTGAATGATCAAGGTAGTGTGTGCTCTTCCATTATACTAATACGTGTCTTTTTTTGGCTGGGAATGCTGGAGCCTAGCACTTTAGAGGAGGAATGAGGGAGTCTGAACATGTATGTCAAGGGCTGAGTTCTGCGGGGGCTGCTGTGCCATCTTCGAAGCTCATTGGAATTGCTTCTCTCTTAACATCCTGCAAGGAGCTCGAGGCGAGCTTTAATGAAAGATGCTGTATGAATGCAAAATAGTCGGAGTTCGTATTTTCCTTTTTAAATGTTTTTTTTCATGTATTGGTTTAATATATGTTACTTAACATGGAAAGAGCAAGTGAAGGAGCAATACATGGTATCTGTACTCTTCCTCACAAAAGGTACTTGTGCGTTTCATTGTGTTTAGCCCCAACTTTGAAAAAATGCTATAGAGCACATATCTGAGCTCTTCAGTAGGAGTATGCATTCAAGTTTGCAGACGTTTTTATAAGTTGGGTCTACGTTTTTCTAAGAGCGTTTAAAAAAAAAAAATTTATTTTTTTTTTTTTTTTAAAATTAGTTATCTTGTCTCCAGAATTGAAAATCTCAGCGGTAAGCTACATAGCGGCTTAGCCTGTGGAGCAGGTGCTGCCAAGTGCCGTACTTGCATACGTATACCCACACACACACAGAGGGGGTTTTTTCACATACTTTATTCAAACTGCAATTGAGTTAGTGTGCATCAGGGACACTTATTTTTTATATCATAATTGTTGGATATTTCAGCTGGGTTTACTGTCTGAAGCTTTGTTAGTGAGCGGTAGCAGCTGATGAGAGTTAGAAAGCTTTTTTACCAGCAACTCCACTGAAAAACACATCAGTTCTCACGTTCTCGTAAATAAATGGACCAAGCTGTCATCTGATTAGGGTG
>VYZV01011266.1:120440-152069 GCA_013401275.1 Pandion haliaetus | reverse complement strand
TGCCCCCACCCCCACCCTGGTATTCCCCAAAATAGCTTTCTTCAAATATGTTCATTGCAAGCTTTTTTATTCCCATTTTAATCTATTTCTTTGTTCCTTCACTCCAGTGAGAGGAATATAAGGTGTCAACTTCTGACCAAATATTGACTTAGCTTGCTGGTGTTCTCCAGGGCATGCAGCGTTCTCTCTGATGTTGAATGTTTTTGTCGTGGCAGCAATTAAGATAGAGATGCCGGTATATGGTTATATTTGATGTGTTGAAGCAACCTGTTGGTTCACAGGCAGGCTGTTTGGTTGCTTTATCGTACAGAACTACTAGATTTTAATGCTTTTATTAAGTCAAATGAAAAATTGGTTGTTGAATGTCACGCCTTAACTTCATGTTTTCTTTGATACGGGATTTTAAAGTAAGTAATTAAATAATAATCGTGATGAATTCAGAATCATAGAATCATTTAGGTTGGAAAAGACCTTCAAGGTCATCGAGTCCAACCATTAACCTAACACTGCCAAGTCCACCACTAAACCGTGTCCCCAAGTGCCACATCTACACGTCTTTTAAATACCTCCGGGGATGGTGACTCCACCAGTTCCCTGGGCAGCCTGTTCCGATGCCTGACGACCCTTTCGGTGAAGAAATTTTTCCTAATAGCCAATCTAAACCTCCCCTGCCGCAACTTGAGGCCGCTTCCTCTCATCCTATCGCTTGTTAGCCACCTCGCTACAGCCTCCTTTCAGGTAGCTGTAGAGAGAGATAAGGTCTCCCTCAGCCTCCTTTTTTCCTTACTAAACCCATCCAGACTAGACAGCTTGTTTTAGATGGATTTGCGTGTTCTTTAAAGTTCTAGCTAGTCTGTAAATTACCGTTTTCTAAATTTAACGGGGAGGCACTCCCAAGAGTTAAACTGCTAGAATTTAAATCGGACTTGAGATTTGAAATGAATAGTAATGTGTGTCTAAAAATTGATTCAAAATGACAACACAACACACTGAAGTATGTGTTGAAGATTGACTTGTCTTAAAAGTACTTCTTGCCCATAATTTAAGGTACACAAAAGTGAAACACAGCTTCATATCTGGGACCTTGGAGCTTCTGCACTCCAGCTATTTAATGCATGTGACCCTGTTCTAGTAAGACAGGCCACCGAGTTAGTCAGAGACAGGAGCTGATTTTCCAAGTGCTGAAGCTGTGGCTGTGTGTATGTTGAGATATTAACAGAGCTGCCAGTTGCTCAGGCTTTCCTGAAGTAGGTGACTAGTAAAGTACAAACTTCGTGTTTTTCTTAATGAACACTTTGCCTCCAAAGCAGCAAATCTTAATGCTTTTTTCTTGTTTAAAAAAACCCCAAACAAATAACAAAAAAATACCACCCCCCAAAAAAACCCCCAAAAGTCAAGTACAGAAATCAATTTATTTGATCTCATTTTAAATTAAAGTATTCAGATAGGGGGAGGAAAATGTATATTAAGAATGTGTTGCATGTACTGTAGAAGTTACGATACTGGCTAGCAGTAGTCTCAGGAATCAGTGGGGTAAGTAAATCCCATGGCGGTGTTGCATAAGCTACCTCATTAAGTTCCTTTTTTTTTTTTTTTTCCCCCCTATCATCTTCAGTGACTGCATTCTTTCTTCTATCATCATTCTTTGTAAAGTTTACAATGATTTTATTTCTTACCCATGTTGGTTATACTTAATTTAGTGAGGCTTTACTTTCTCCTCTCAATTTCTGCTGCTTAACATTGAAAGATGTTCTGTTTTGCTAGTGTGGTCATATAAAAAAATCTCTGCAGAGTAATGAACAGGCACTACAGAGTCATGCCATAAAACAAGTACACGCTTTGCACGTCCACGTGTGTACCTGATGCGTGTTGTTCAGTAGCGTCCTTTGTAGTCCGTGTTGTTTCTGAAAAATGGATCCTAGTAATCATTTTATTGGTGCTTTTGTAGAACTAACAAGCTTACGGCCTCTGGTTTCTCCTCTAACCTCTCTGTCCTACCCCTGTCTGTTTTGTCTGTAGTCGTGCAGAACAGATCCCTCCTTGCCTGACAAATGAGACTTCTCTCCCCTCTCCCTGGGGTACGCCAGCTTTGTCCAGGAAAAGGTACCGACCCTTCAAAGAGAAGTTGATTTCTCTCTCACTGTTGTGTTTCTTAGTTTGAGGTTGCTTTTTTTCTCTCTTAAGTTGCTGTTTTTTTCTGGGGTGTGCAATTTCACTTGTGTGTTTACTGGATGAAATAAATGTAAAGTTATGTTTCATAGTGAATCCTAGGTAGTGATGCTAATGGATGAGATCAGAGATGTCTCCAGACTCCCGAAGCACTTAAGTTCATGATTCAAAACCAAATAAGGTCTAGTATAAGAAATCTAAGGGAGGCATAAATGATACTCTCAGGAGCAGTTCAAAGAAATTCAGACTATGCCAGTAGATCAATTAATACAGCAGGATTTCGTTTTTCTTGACTGATTTTTCAAGAAAAGGTACTTTCAGTAGGAAGGTGGATAGCTTGTAAAGGTGCTCATTTGTTAGTAATTGCACAGAACAAAAAATAAAGAATGAACCTGTCAGTACTTGACTACCAAAAGATGTAGAGGCATGCTAAATTAAAAGGTTTGGAAAGAAAGCACAAATGGCACAATTCAGAAATCCTAGCACCCGCTTCCCTTCCCAAGCTCCTAGTACCTGGTAGATTATTTTTTTTCTTTAAAAAAAAAAAAAAAAAAAGTTTACTGATTCAACAACAATGTGACTTACAGACCTGTGCAAATCATGAAAAGGAGATTTTTCGCAGAGCCCCAGGGTAGGGGGCAGCCATTCGTTATCTGAAGATGCAGGTTAGGCAGAGATTTGCTCTTGAAGGCTGAAAAGACATTTGAAAGACTGTGGGCTATCGAAGGTGCAGGTGCCATGCGTGGAAAATACTGTCATTCCTGCTTGGTGTACAGCTTACAGTACACCATCAAGTTTCGTGTTTGGAATGTGAAATATTTGCAAAGGGAAGCAACCAGTGCTGCTTTTGGAAACTGCTTTGAAAGGAAATGTTTGTACTCAAGCAGGTTAGTAAAGAGAAGCCTTTTTCTGTCTTGCTGAGTGGCATTTTCCGAGTCATACCTGGATATTCTGCAGGGACTGGCTTGCACAAGGTCACTTTCCCGATAATTCACAACCTCTTAGACTGTCTTGTCTTTTCTAAGAACACTGAGGCATTTAGGAACAAACGTAGCAGTTGCAGTTCACGGAGAAAAACCTTAGCTGCCAAACTCCTTTCCCTCTCGCTTACTCTGAAGAAACTTGAAAGAAAACAGCATTTCCTGTGGAGGCTTTTTACAGCTTCAGCCCTGGTATTAACCCCTAGCATTACGGATTGCCTCTTCGTTTACTACACTTTGCTGTTCTCCCAGGTGTAACTGGCATGGCTGCTCAGGTTCACTGGATTACTTAAATGCGCAGGTATGCAGAGGCCGCAACAGAACACGTGCAATGCCTGCCAAACAGGAGCTGATTCCAGGGTGTGATGAATAAAAAAGTGCCAGATGGGTAGTTGATGCAGCCTGGTAATTAAAATATAGATATAGGTATGTCTGAATATGTATGAATATATGCGTTAGGCTTCCTTTATTTGTTTTCTGTAGGGCTGAAAATGCAAGCGGTTATTTGAAAACCGTGTGGTATAAGGTGAGATAAAGATTGGATAGTTTAAAAAGTCAGTATCCCTGTGGGGTGCTTTGGGCAATTCAGGTAAGCACCAGTATAGTAATGTGGGTGCTTACTTGCTGAGGTAAAGGAGTGTGTTTGACATGGATCTTCACAAACAGAAAAGGCCTTTGGGTGGTAACAAGTTGCATAAGACTCAAAGCAAAAGTGGACAGAAAGAATGATCACGCTGCCCTGGATGACTTTTCAGATCCTTTCCTCTGTAAAAGCATGTTTTCAAGTAAAAAAATAGACAGGGCTAGGCTTTTCAAAAAGCCTTGTTTGAGCAGCTGTCTGCTTTCTCACGGTTGTTCAGCATCGTGTTTGTCGTTCCTAGTGAATTCAGTGCCAGTAGCTGGGATCTGCCTACTTTCAAAATAAGCAACTTGGGTTTTGTAGTCCAATATTATTTGATTTTCTTTTATTCTCTCTTTAAATGTCAGATATGGTCAGATTCTGTCAAAGTTGACTCTTCCGAGAGAAGCATTTGCTCTTCTCTTATTGTTCTCTGTCTCCTTTAGTTTGCTTCCCTGGTATGTCCCTTGTTGCTGTGGCCTGGTTTTCTGCCTTTTGACTCATAAGACAGACGCCTGAGGGAGAGCCCTGTGTAGTTCGGCTAAAAGAGCAAGCAGACACTGTGCACACAAATAGTTCTTATAAACAAAAATAGTACAGTTCTGGTTTTGATGCACACAGTCTTAGAACAGTTCTGGATACATAGATAGGCTAATATTCTCTCTCAGACATGCCTGCCGCTTCTCAAAGCTGTATTTCCCTGAAGTGGTGCCCTCCAAGTGTTGTCCTTTATGTAAACAGAGTAGGTAGGACTCTTCCAGCACATGCATTGGGATGGTGGTACATAGGTGTCCTCCCTGTTACCTGGAATGCATTGTTCTTCCACCCCTCCTGTATAATTTGAATCAAGAACTACAGCTTTGCCAGCTGTTTGATTGCTGTAAATTTTGGCAGAAAAAACTTACCTTGACAGGGGGTTCCCATAATTTTTTTTTTTTTTTTTTTTTTTGGAGAGGATGCTTTGGGCCTGACAGGGTGAAGTAGAGAATAGAATGTAGCTTTAAAATACTGCTAGCCATTTACTTTACAAAGTTTGGATCGTGGTCACTCTTGGGGAATGATATGCAGAGGGTTTATCTACAATACTTTTAGCCATTGTTTTTACAAAGTTTGGATAGCGGTCACTGTTGGGGAATGATATGCAGAGGATTTATCTCCAATAAATCTTACGCATTTCTTTCCAGGTGAAAATGGTGTTTTAATTCTCATCAGGAGTTGTACTTAATTATAAAATTTCAGTTTGAAGTTTTCTTCAGTTTTATTCTTTGTTAAATTAGACAGATCTACATGTCGTCTTCAGTACGCTGCCTTTTTCCGTTGTCCACTCCTTCCTTTGTTCTCCCTTAAAGGGAGCGTATAAAGAATGTATAAGGATGGCTAGATTAATTTATTGCAGTTCTGCACTGACCTATAGGCCTGAAACATTCATTGAATACTTCGGCAAGATTTTGTAGGATCTGGGTTTTTTTTTCCCTGCCTAGAGAACTCTTTTTGAACTGGGGTTTTTTCCATTGTTTTGGTACAAGTACTGCTTATATAGAGAAACTAAACATCGAAGTTGGGGGTTTTTTTGTTTGTTTGTTTTGCTTTTTAATTATGTGAAAAACTTTCAATAATATGTGCTTTAAGGACGTAACTTTTACTTGGATTGCTGACAGAGAAGCGAATTGCCTAGTCTCGACTGTGTCACCTTTTCAGTTTGTATGTAATGTTGAAGTCCAGGCCTTCTGAAGCCAGGATCACGTGCTTGCTTGTGAATCATACTGAGCAATGGCTTGGGTTTTTATTAGGCTCTCCCTGTACTACCATGTTATAACCTCACAGTTTACCTAGAGAGGCGAATGTGATAGTGCAGATCAGGATGCTTAGAAGTAAAATCCGTGCCTAAAAGCGGATGGAAGCTTGATCTTCCAGAATGTCTGGGGGGTTTGAATTTCAGTAGACTGAAGAGCATTCTTAATTACAGATGGATACGTAGCTTTTAAACTGTATGCTGTAGAACTTGCACTGAGATGCTCAAGGTGACATTGGAAAGAGGTAGCGGTTTTCTTCTTCAGGTGAAGAACAGTGCTATTGGGCAATTGTTTCTCATGCATCCTGTGTTTCAGTCTCTGCATTAAGACAGAGAAAAGGGTTGAGATAACATCTCTCTGTGATAATGTTACCAGTTGTTCTGCTGTTCTTAATTCCATTTAATTTTAAAGAGGCAGTGAAGATTTCTCTACCTGCCAGATGTTTCACTTGGTGAGTCTGCTGCAGAAGTTTAGGAAATTGATGGTTAGAGAGTTTGTAAAAACTAGAAAAACTTATTTGGGCAGATTTTTTTTTAGCGGTTACAATGGAATTGCCATACTCTTTCACGTTTGCTGTCTTAGCTGAATGAGTAAAGCATCGGTAATTTCATCTTTTTTCAAAAACTCTCTTTTACAAAGTGCTCTTGGATTGCTCAGATGCCAAGTTGTTGTTGATCTGCCATGAGCCTTTTCAATAGGAACACTTTTGTTGGAACATGATTTATCCAGCCTATTTTCCAGCCAGCACAGGAAGATTGTTCTGTACTTTCTAGTGTCCTGTCTTAGGCTAAATAATCCATCGCCTCAGCCTTCCCACACAAATGACATTTCTTGCTGGGGGTTGTGTGTGCATTTGAGATGGAACCTTCAGAGCGTTTAGGACAGAATTGCACTTGCAGCCTTCCTCATCTCCCATCTATGTCCTGTTTTTCCCAGGAGAAAAGATTTCAGTGTTGGAAGTGCCTAATGGGTGAGGCATTGAGTCTCTGAGTGTTATTTCTGTTAGGGTTAGGGGTTACGTAAATGTCTGTCACGGAGAACGAGAGAGAGGAGATGCCTCTTTCAACTGATTTGACAGGAAGAGACCTGTTTTTAGCTGGACTCACTTCTGGTAAAACAGCAGGCAGTATTTGATCTTCAAGAAAAATTGTTGCGTAGAGTTTGTTTTCTTTCTTCTTACAAATAAGCATGTATGATAAATACTGTGAGAATATCGGTGGGTTTGGTTGGGGTTTTTTTGTGGGTTGTTTTTGTTGTTGTTGGTTTGGGTTTTTTGTTTGTGGTAAGCATGAGCCTTTCGAGCTATCTTTTGCTTCTGAAGTACCATCTTGAAAGCCTATGTTCAGTAAGCTGCTCATAGAGTCATTTAGGTTGGAAGAGACCTTTCGGATCATCGAGACCAACCGTCAACCCAACACCACCGTGCCCACTAAACCACGTCCTGAAGTGCCTCCTGTACGCGTTTTTTGAACATCTCCAGGGATGGTGCCACCACCGCTTCCCTGCTGTTTGGGTGTCGAATCTTGTGCTGAAAGAAGAATGTCATCAAGCTGATACCTCGCAAGAGTTTCAATGAGAGAGGCCTTTACAGCTGTCAGCGCAAGTGGTTGCTTCTAAGTCAGTGTGTCAAAGCCTGTTTTCCCTGGATCAGACTAAAGCAGCTTAATGTAAAACTAAATTTCCGTAGCAGTCATGGAAAGACTGAGAGCGTACAGACGGCTGGCGTGACTGTACGCTGAGACCAACTTTCTGTTCCTGTAGGCTAATTAGAGATTGCTGAGAATTTTGTGATAATGTTATAATCAGCTGTTAATGAAAAGCAAATGGGGAGAAACGTATTCAAAGCTGAATTCACCCACCAGAACAGGAGCGGTGCTAGCTTGCATGCTGCTGGTGCTGTGTGCTGCCACCACAACTAGAATGAGAAGAGGGAGGCAATAAAGGCAACGTTTAAGTTCTTCAAACTGCATAGCAACTGGGGAAAAGACTTCTGAGTTCTAGTGTAGTTGAGAAGTTAAAACCCTTCTAGGTTGTGTTTGGGCAAACATGTCTTCACAGGTTTGAGAAGAGGAAAGCACTCGGTCTCTCTAACTAAGGGAAGAGAAAGGAGAGGGGAGTAACATCTGTAGGCCAGTTCGTCTTTACAGCTGCTTGAAAAATGCGAAGCTCGTAATAGATGGGTCTTGTAACCATGGGATGTTTTCTGTCCTGCAGGCATGCATATCATTCAGTTTCAACACCTCCTGTTTGCCCTCAGAAAAACATAGCTGATGTGAAACTCCAAACAGGACCCACATCTGTACAAAGCTCTGATGCAGTCGTTATCCACCCTGGTGCTATGCTCGCGATGCTGGATCTTCTGGCTTCTGTTGGATCAGCTACACACCCAGAGGTAGCGAAAAAAATTCTGCTGTCTTAAGCTTAGAGAGTGACTGGGAAAAAGGATGGCTGTGGGAAGTAGGAAAACCGGTGACGTCCTCTCGTTCTGTGCTGTGAAACTAACACATTTCACAGACTAATTGAGTTGAATAACTGGTGAGAGAGAGATCTGGCAGAAATTGCTTTATTTCACAGGCTTTGTTTTGTTAATCTCTCTCAAACTCCTGACAACGATGTAAATTTAAAGAAATGTCTGAAGTGGCCATCAGATAAATTTCCAAGCGCTGTGATTAGTTCATGTTTTCCCCCATGTATCATGTGTTAACGCATAGTACGAGGAGGACATGGGATTGGACGTTACCGTAGCTCAGTGTATACGTTGCCGTTTGAAATAGCTGGAATGTGTTCTAATTCCAAAATTGTACTGCTTGCTTTGTGCAATCCCCAAACCAAAACCTCTACTGGAGGTTGCTATATAAAGGATTTGTTGGGCGTTTTTTGAAGTTGCTTAGTTATTTTTTGTTTGGCATGTCTTCCCTGAAGAAAATTGTTTATTTAAAAAAACAAACAAACAAAAAAGTGCAGAAAGCTTACAAGACTTACTAGACTTGATTACTCTTGGTTACTCCTCCTTGTCCTCTACCAGTGATAAGTGTGGCAACTTTCTGTCTTCAGGGCATTAATTTGGCAGTTATGTTGCATATATCTTAAATATTGTAGGGATGATGATGATGATGATGGGGAGCAGAATGAAGCCCCCATAGTCCAAGGGGAAATGGTTAGCGACCTGCTAGGCCACTTAGACACACACAAGTCTGTGGGTCCGCCCAAGGGTACTGAGGGAACTCGCGGGAGCGCTCACCGAGCCACTTCCCATCATTTATCTGCAGTCCTGCCTAACTGGGGAGGTCCCAGTTGACTGGAGGTTAGCAAATGTGACGCCCATCTACGAGAAGGGCTGTAAGGAGGATCCGAGGAACTATAGGCCTGTCAGTCTGACCTCGGTGCTGGGGAAAGGTTACGGAGCAGATCATCTTGAGTGCCATCGCGCGGCACGTACAGGACAACCAGGTGATCACCTGCCCGGTCAGCAGGGCTTGATGAAGGGCAGGTCCTGCTTGACAAAGCTGATCTCCTATGACAACATGACCCGCTTAGTGGACAAGGGATGGGCTGTGGGTATTGTATACCTGCGCTGTAGTAAAGCCTTTGACACTGTTTCCCACAGCATTCTCCTGGAGAAACTGGCTGCTCGTGGCCTGGGCAGGTGTGCTCATCACTGGGTAAAAAACTGGCTGGATGGCCAGGCCCAAAGAGCTGCGGTGACTGGAGTTAAATCCAGTCGGCGGCCGGTCACGAGCCGTGTTCCCCAGGGCTCAGTACTGGGGCCAGATCTGTTTAATGTCTTTATCCATGACCTGGACGAGGGGATCGAGTGCACGCTCAGTAAGTTTGCGCATGACACCAAGTCGGGAGGGAGGGTTGATCTGCTCGAGGGCAGGAAGGCTCTACAGAGGGATCCGGACAGGCTGGATCGACGGGCCGAGGCCAACTGCACGAGGTTCAACAAGGCCAAGTGTCGGGTCCCGCGCTTGGGTCACAACNGTTAGGTTAATGGTTGGACTCGATCTTAAAGGTCTTTTCCAACCTAAAACGATTCTGTGATTCTGTGTTAAGTTACTGGGAATAGCTTAGCAGTCACAAAAATATGAGTTCTTAGTACGCGCTAAGCGCATAGAACTTCTAAACTGACTCACTTCTGCTGGTGAAAAGGACAGGTTAGTTTAACCATTCCTACCTGAATTGTTTGTCTTTGCAGTGGTCATGGTAATCCTTCCTATAACTTGTTATCCTTTTGCCTAAAGAGATGGAAGTGTCTCTTCGCACACACGCATGCCCACACCCCCAACACACACGTGCCCGTATATTTAAGTACAGGCCGTTTTGCGTATGCATTGCTAATGGTAGTTTCCTTTTTTTTTTTTTTTTTTTTGTTACGCGGAAGGGCTTTCTTTTATTTGCCTTCTCGGTTTGTGTCTTCTCAAGTTGTATGCTCTCTTTTTTTCAGCATGCACTGGATCTCCAGCTGGCAGTGGCCAATATCCTGCAATCCCTAGTGCACACAGAGAGAAACCAGCAAGTTATGTGTGAAGCCGGGCTCCATGCACGACTTCTACAAAGATGCAGTGCTGCTCTGGCTGATGAGGACCACTCGCTGCATCCACCACTCCAAAGGATGTTTGAAAGGCTGGCCTCACAGGCGCTGCAGCCTATGGTGTTGAGGTCAGAAAGGATAGCATTGAAGTCCAGTTGTGCTGAGGCCTGCTGCTTGCCTTGTTGCTGGCTGGCTGTAAACGCCTCGGATTGGTAGAGAGCATAAGTGACCTTGTGTGATAGTCATCACATGGGATCCCATTTTATTTCTTATCAGACAGACTGTCTTGCTTCTGTTAATCAGTGTGTAACCCTGGAGACATGGGGAATTGGAGGACGGGGGAGGAGGGAGAAGTATGGAGCGGGGAAATCTGTTTGGTGTTTTTCACAGAGATTGTACTGAAGTTAAATGCTTGCTTTCTTCCTGCAAATCTCGAGAGGCTATCAAAAATGCCATTCCTGACTAGGTCCTCAGGAAGAGGAAACATGAGGATGGATTCCCTGACTTCTCTGTGCAGTGTTAAACACCTCAGATTGGAAGAGCTTTGGGCCAGCGGTTTTATTTAGCGCTTTAGTTTGTGTGAAGGAAATGCAGGAATGTGATATGAGAGGTGTCTGGAAAAATCTGGGGACTCATCGCTTTAAAAACTTGATCTTTCTGTGTATTAATGCAAGTAGGTTTGTACGTCTGTGCTAGTACTAGAAAAGCAAGCTTGAAAAGTTCACATTTTGAACCATTTGTTCAATGCCCACACAGTTGTATGATGGTTTGGATTGCTTGCTAGATTCTGGGGAGACGGGAGACCTTCTTGCAGCCTTCCCACATGAAAAGGGGGCTTCTAAGAATGGTGGAGGGAGACTTTTTACCAGGGCCTGTAGTGACAGGACCAGGGAAGGGTTTCAAACTGAAAGAGGGCGGATTTAGATTGGACATAAGGAAGACTTTTTTTTTTTTTTTTTTTTTTTTAACAATGCGCGTGGTGAGATACTGGAACAGTATTGCCCAGAGAAGCTGGGGATGCCCCATCATTGTAAGTGTTCAAGGTTGGGTGGGGCTTTGAGCAACCTGGTACAGTGAAAGATATCCAAGCCCGCAACAGAGGGGTTGGAATAGATCGTCTAGTTCTTCCAACCCAAACCATCACACAACTGCGTATGACGTGCAGCCACAACAGCTGCTCGGTTCACTTCAGTGGCACGTAGCTGTGTTGGAAACGATTCTGCAAGGAGCACGCTTGCTGGTAGTTGCGTTTGCAGGAACTTAAAGCTTCCCTAACCGTAGATACTGGTAGCCTAGGTAGCTGTAGATACAGATATCATAGTTAGCTATAGATGCAGATGTTGATAGCTGTGGAACCATTCCCCAGCCAAATAGGACACATGGGTAAAACAAAGCTGAGGTCGCTTACTCACTTCAGCCTGTGGTCTGCCTTTCCAGATGAGTTCGGTTTGCTGAATGTGCGTCAGTGAGTGTCCTGATGTTTTGCTACAGGATGCGGCAGCCTCCTGCCATGTCTCTGCAATGAAGAGAAGGGAATTGGGAGCTTTACCAAACTTTTTGATTAGTTAAAGTAATGCCAACTTTTGAGAGCATGTGTTGAAAACTTAGATAGCTTCGAATGGATCACATGTGTTTCTTGTAATTGGTTTATTTATTTTCTTAGTTAAAAGTTATGTGTATTACAAGCGATTACTGCCTTTTTTAAAAATGGTATTAGATTTGGTGCCCTTCTAGGCAAATAAATAGACAAAATGATTTGTAAATTTTTTTATTCTCTTTCCTAGGGAATTTTTACGCTTGGGAAATCCTTTGAATTGCGGAGCGTGGGACAAAAAGCTGTTGAAACAGTACCGAGTGCACAAACCCAGCTCGCTGAGTTTTGAACCGGAAATGAGAAGTAGGTGCTGAAGTGCGAGGAAGTTGCATAAAGAATGCTTCGCTGACGTCCCCCGATTGCATACTTATGTAAAAGTTGTAGATAAGCATCCATGAAAACCTAACTTTGCCCTGGCTTTGTATGAATGTGAAATCATCAGAACAGTTAGATTGGAAAAAGTTCTAAAAGTAGAAGGAATGTCGTACTTGTATTTAATACATATCCAGTGAGGTAATTGTAATTTTTTATTTTAGGAACAGTAACTACTAAATATGGCAGTGGTTTGCTTTTAAGTCTTGAGAAGATCATGAGTTTGTAGTTTCTTAACAGTAAAAGGAAAAATCCTTTTCACGGATACTTTCATGTGCACGTCACATGTCGTTAAATCTACATAGTGTCTCTCATGGGTTCAGTAAGGTGTCAGATAAAATAACTGAAATTCCTACACTTAAGCATAATTCCATTTATTTCAGCTAGACTCAAGAACCTGGCTCATCGTTAGCATCACTAGTAATGAGAAAGAAATAGAAAGAATTAAAAAGGAAAAAAAAGCACAATATACCTAATCTGGCAAAATCTCAATTTAATCATTGTTTTTCTTATGAAGAGGTAGAATTTGGAGTTGGAACACCCACTCTTAATTATTTAAAGTTCAGCAGTCCCTTTTTAACAATTCACTAATTTCTCATGGTAAATATTTACCATGGTTTTACTCATTGCTCGCTTTCAATATGTTTACTTCCCTAGTATATTAAAATAGAGATCTTTAATAGTATGTAGTAAGCATGTCTTGAATTATGAGCGCACAGTAACTTAAAAAATTTCAGTAAAAACAACAGACTTCTGTCGGCTTTAAAATAAAAAAAAAGGGGCGGAGGGGACACCACGACAACTCAGTTTCGGTTTTAGTCCTGGCCTTAACACTGTGGGAAGGTATTCACAATATATTTTGATAGGATATTCGCTAGATATCCCCAGATTATAGACAGCCTTACATACATACATGCATGCAGTGGAAATTTTCATTATACCTTTGCGTGGTACCCTATCATGGAAGTTCATCCATCTGATAGAGTGCTTCGTATTCTGTCTGCAATTACGCATCAGCTCTGATTTTTCACGCTGGAAAGTTACATCGGTTTTCCAGCCGTTGAATGAATCTGATAAACTGCACTGAATATCTGTAACCGATGGATTCCTCCAGCCGATCCAACCTTCTGTTCCAGATGCATTCTTTCCTATTACTAGCCATGAGTTGTAGAGCTTGGGAATAGCACTTTGTGTGGTATAGGGGAGTTGCGGTAAATGGTAATGCAAAGAAATTATTGATAAGTTTTCAAAGGATGTGATACTTATTTCTACGTGTCAACTCAGTCATTGTATGGCCAGTTGTAACACGTAGCTAAAAATACCTTAGTTGAAATGTTTGAATTATTGAAAAGGAACTAGAAAGTGTCCTGGATGGTACTGAATTGCAAGCATTAAATAATGAAATAAACAAACAAGATAAAATAACCAAGCTCATGTTACGTCATCAGGTTCAGTACATTTTAAAAGAAGAGAGAAGGAGAAATTCAACATATCTCTAGGCCAGTGCTTTATTTATTTATTTATTTTTAATAGGGTATTGTCATGGGGGAAAGTAAACAATGCAAATTGTGAAAATGTGAGTCTGAAAAGTTTTCAACCTAGGAAAGAGAAGGCAAAGCTAGCTTCTGAATACCACGAGTTACGTTAAATTTCCTAAGCTAAGCTTACTGAGTCTTTCTGCTTATTGAGAGCTCTGAGACTTTGAGCTCAGAGTTAACTGTATCTGAAAAACAGGAAGCAGAGTTGTTCCTGCCTGTTGAGTCAGGTAGCAGGAACGTGCCTGAAAGGGAGCCACTGCAAAAGGGACACTTTCCTGACGTTAGGTAATGGGATGGCCTCTTGGCTCAATTTTTTGGCATTACCACGGACTTTCTGTAGTACCTTGCTCAAGATATTCATGTGTCTGCCTCAGCTGAACGTTTTTATAATGAGAGCAAGACTTCTCAGCTCATCACCTTCTAACTGAGAGGCTGAACCAGTCAACCGTGATTGACAGTTCAGCTATTGCATTGGAAGCAGTACTTGAGAAGTCCAAATAAATAGCCCCAAAATGCCTCCCTTTTGCAATGTTGTGTTGTTTTTTGGCTTCTACTGTAGATAGCATGGTTACCTCAATGGAGGGTCTGGGTTCCGACAGCGTCTTCGGTGTGCATGAAGACAGCCACTATCGGATAAGCAAGAGCCTGCTCAAGCCAGCGGAAGGGAGCACAGTACCCCTGACAAGGGTGAAATGTTTGGTCTCCATGACAACCCCGCATGATATCAGGCTTCACGGATCATCAGTTACGCCAGCGTTCATTGAGTTTGACACCTCTCTGGAAGGGTTCGGGTAAGGTCCTACGGTGCTCTCAAATAACACGGGGCACAGTGCAACGTTTTCTTTCTTTCTTCTTTCAGAGAAATACTTGTGACTTTTAACGGACTGTTTGCAAACCAGAAACAAGTGAATTCTTTAAAGAAAAGGAGGGAATACTTCAAGCCACATAAATTTCTACTCTGTCATTCCTTAATGCCTTGAAACCAAATGCTTGCTCGCTGTGTGTGAAAGTAGAAGTAGGTCTGTATCTAAACGCTGATAGCACCTTCTCAGTTCTGGATTTCGTGTGCCTTTTAAAACAAAGGAATGCCAACATACCCTTGCAGAAACTCATTAGTTGCTAGGATTTACATGCGACATTTGGATGGCCCAAATGCTCGGAAACCCACTTAAAGTTGCTGAAGAACTTGGAAGTGCAAAAGTGGGCAAATTGGAAATACAAGTAAAGCAGAGAAGGCATCTATGCTGAGCCCAAATAACCGGAAGAAAATTATTATTAACTGGAGGTGTAACCTGAATATAATGCTTACCTAATTTTTTTTTTTTTTTTTTTCTTTTAGCACCCGGTATCACCTTCACTTACTGTTTTTTGCTCTCTAATTAAACACCTGCTGAGTGAGGCACTTTATGAGGATCATGTAATATGATTTAACCTGACTGTTCAGAAGACGAAAACATGACATTCTCAGCATCTGTTTAAGGAAAATGCTTTTATCTTCTTGGTTATAAAAATGGAATAGAACAACCTCAAAACACTCATTTTGTTCTGTGCTAAGGGGTGAATATCTCAAAAATTGCTACAAAAATTCAGTCCAGTCGTGTAAGGAACAGGTATTCCTTAACTGCCTGCAGACCGGTCTGTAGGCGGGGGCTCGCAAATAGGCTGAAAGCCAGTAACTCAGAGAGGGGAGTGTTACGAGATACCTGCAAGTCAGGCAATTGTTAATGGCACCTTGAATGATAAGTAATTGTTCAGAATTTCCCAGAAGCTTGGTTAGAAGCTTAAAAACCTTGACTAGAAGCTTTATTAAGAGGTTTTTAGTGACGCAAACCACCAAGAATGACAACTGCTGTGAAGCCCAAAGGACTGTGACAAATTCTTTTATGAGATGAGTAGTTCCTCAGTGGGGTTTTTTTGGTCTCTTTTTTTTTTTTTTTTTTTTTAAAAAGAATCGTGAGAAGAGGTATAACTGTTGTCCACAGCTGTACCACAATTTTATACAACCAGAAACAGCTCCACCTGATGGAATCGTTCATCTTGCCTTTTTCTTTCCAGACCTAATATTTATACTACTGTGTTCCTTTAAATCTGTTTCTGTTCTGACGTGGCCTTTGACAGAGCCACTTGGATCTTAGTGCACTTGTTGCAGTTTATTTGGCATAACTGGTCTGAGAGTAGAGTCCAGCCTGGATATTTGGGAGCTCTGCTGCTCTGCATTCTCTTTTCAACTTCGCAAAGCAAGGGTGATGCAGCATCCGTCTTGCATCTAGCCTTCGTATCCAGCGTAGTCAGGGACAGACTTTTGTTTGAAAACAAATGGTGCTCAAAGTTCTGTTCTACATGCTTCGTAACAGAAAAGAAAATGTTTTGGACCTAAGAAGAATTTGAAATAGGCTAGCAAAATGAATTGTCACTGTGGTTGCTCCAGGAGGTTTGTAGGTGCTGGTAATGTGTCCAAAAGTAATCCACATAATGCAGCTGTGACTTCCTCTAATTTCAACAATTCACTCAAGAAGGCTGCTATAATCAATTAAAAAAAAAAAAAAAAAATCTAAAAACTTCTTGGTCTCTTTTAAAGTGCCAGTGCCAGGGTGTTTCATGACTTCAACAGTTGGTGGACCCTTGCAAGTTATCTGCTTAAAGAGAGCATGCTTGTAACACCGTTGACCATGAGGGATATTCACCCAGAGAAGAACATTTTCAAAAGGGAGGAAGAAGTATATAATGAGAACTGTAATCAAAAGGGAGATAGTAGTGACCAGAACCATGGACTGCTGTTGCTTTCGAGACGGGTGGTTAACTCTTTGTAGCTTACATGAGAACAAAATAACTCCTAGCTCTGTCAGGCAACTCAGCGACAGTATATACTTAAAGTAGCCTGCTCAAGTGTAAATGTCAACAAAATGATGATTCTTCAGCAAGTGGAAGAGCTGTCATTTTGCCTTCAGTAGGACAATCTATACAAACTGGAAGCTGAAGTCCTGTGGGGTAGGCTGGTCACTGAAATGGTCTGGGCTCTTAAAATCTTTTAGTACCTAAGGGAGGTTACTCCTTTATATCTGTTTCCCTTGTGTCCACAGCATCGGTGGCTCTTGTAAGGACCAAACGTAGCTAATTTTACTGTGAGAGCATACATACTTAAAATAAGAATGACATAGTCTATGCAATTACCAGATCCTTTGAGTATTTAGCTAATCTGTCTCTCTGAGAGTTCAGAACACCTCAAAGGCTGCAGTGAGTTATGACTGCTCACAAGGGAGCGTCTTACGCTATGGAGCCACGTGGGTATAAGTCTCTGTGCCTTCGTGCTAAAAATATACGCTGCCAAAGCTCCTTGCACTGGAGATAATTTAGCCTCACCAGGAGGAGTCTGGAGAATTCACTTCTACTTCTCATGAATACGTACAGTTAAGGAGATTGATGGTGTGCTTATGGTATATTTTCCTAGGCTATATTTTGTTTGTATTGAACTCGGTTATATTGACTTTCATAAACTCTAGCGCGTTACTGGTATTCTGTTTAACAGCTGCCTGTTCTTGCCAAGTTTGGCTCCCCATAATGCACCTACAAATAATGCTGTTACAACAGGACTTACTGACGGTGCAGTTGTCAGTGGAATCGGAACTGGTAAGTACTTGAGTATGACTGTTAGCAGTGTTTTGTGTCTGATGTTTAGTTCTCTTACATTTCTTTGTTAGCCACGAAGTGATAGTATGGTGTTGGATGTTGTACCCTCGTAATTGAGAACTTCTGTCCTTTTTGTGTGTTTCTGTTGCTTTTTGCCCCCAAATCAATGAAAAGCAATATAAAATACAACCGTGGGATTGCTTTAAAATACAGTGCTTTCAGCAGGAGGTGAAGTTGTGTGAATATTGTGGATGGACTAAGAGCAAGTTGAGGTAGTACTGTGAAGAGCATAGGAAACATAGATTGAATTGTAAAGCTGTACTTGTGGCTTTGTTCTGCTGAGTTCGTGACTGAATTTGTTACAGGTGTGGTTACACACATCATCACAAAAATCTCATCTACTTTGTTTGCTATCCCTTATACTTGTCCACTGTAGGCTGTTCACCCTACGGGAACCTGGTGTGCTGTGGGGCTAATTGAACATGATCACTTAATTAAAAAAGGTGTAAAGTCTAAAAAAGTAAGTTGAAGGAATACTGCAGTGAGACAGAATTAGTGTTAGGTAGCACTTGAAGTCTGTGAGCTTGTTGTTCTGTGGGAGCACCCCAGGAGATGAAATTGAGTCAGGTGTATGTGGTGGGGAGCTCTTCCACAGAGGCTTCTTCAGTGAGTCACACCTATGGAAGAAGCATCTCATCGTGATATTAGCAGTTTCTGAGGGCCCGATGGATTCCCACTTTTTTTGTCTAGGGAACCGAAACTGGGTTGTTCTGAACAAGCACACCTTCAGAGTTGATTTTTGGTTTTAGGATAGGAGGCAATAGTGTGCAATTCTTGCTTTACTTCGTTTTGAAAGAAACCCCTCTGAGGTAGCTTTATGTCACTTTTCCTCCAAGTTTGTGTCAGAAATGAAAGAAGTAACGTTGAAGTCCACGAAGGAAAAGTTTGAGAAAGCACAGCTGATATCAACTGAGCTGATGGGGAAACAAGGAACAGGAACAAGTAGGGTAGCCTAAATACTAGCTATTGCAGCTATATAATGGGCTTTCACTTTTGTTTTTAGGTGAAAGATTTTTCCCACCACCATCTGGTTTAAGCTACTCAACTTGGTTTTGTATCGAACGTTTTAGTACACCTCCTAATAACCATCCCGTGAGACTTCTTACTGTAGTGCGGCGTGCAAACTCCTCGGAGCAGCACTATGTATGCCTTGCCATTGTCCTCTCAGCAAAAGACCGGTCGCTGATTGTTTCAACTAAGGAAGAGTTGCTTCAAAACTATGGTAAGAGTTGTGTCGTGTCATCAGCTAATCCTGACGATGTTGGAGGGATGTGACAGCAAGTTTATTTTGAACCTCGTATCTAGAAGAATTGAGTGTGATGGAACTTTAGTTGCACCTTCACCAGCTCCTAATGGGTTTTGACAATGGAAAAATGCAAAATGTAAACATGCATGTAGGAATTAAGGAGCTCTTACAATTTCTAAGCAAGATTCGATATCTGCATGTAAAGAAAAATTTTTTGCCCAAAGCCCAAGTATTACAGAATTGAAGGAGGTGATTACGTCATTGTTTTTGAAAGGTTTTTGCCTTTTATTTATCTTGTATCTTTCATCTTAGACATCATCTCTTGAGGTGCAAATATAACTATCTTTGCTTTGAAGAAGTTTGGAAATAGTAAACTAACAGATTGTGAAGGCTTTTTCAATCTGGATAGTCCCAACGCTGTAGGGCTGTTTGAAGGCGATCAGTCATTCGCTTCCTGTTTTAATGCTGTGATCAGCTTTCAGAAAGAGTTTGTAGCTTCATTCAGCATCTGTGATCAAAGGTGGAATTACAGGAGGTGCGCTGAAGATCTAGGTGAAGCTGGTGAGGCCGGTGAATTTGCTAGAGAGAGCTCTCGGTGCGGTTGGCGGCTTCGGGCTTAGCCGTCTCCTGTCTTCTGTCTTGTCCTCCATCAGAGCCTCCAAAAATGGTCAGTTTTGACAGACTGTTTATGCACTGTGGCTGTGGAGGAGCTGAGAAGAGCAGGGCAGTCTTCTGCGTATGTTTCAGGCTGAGCTGTTTACCAGACCAACATGCTGGGTTACAAGTGGTTATCAAAAATCTGTTCCTGCTTTTGTTCCTTCCTTTTGAGTAGCAGGCACTAATAAAAGAGTTTGTACAGCTGTTGTTGTTATTTAAAAAAAAACCAGCAAAGCAGACTGTTGTAGAATATTCCTTCTTTTCGTGATAAACGGACATTGGCACCATTAACTGCAGTAGTTTCTCTTAGTAGAAGTCGGGTTCATAAACCTAAAACTTGGGAGCTGAAGAGCCATAGTATAAGGGAGGAACTAAACCTCTTAAATTACAAAGACACTGACAGTGTTTTCCTGCACAGAAGACTGAATTCTTAGAAGAGAGAATTATGTAAGTTTATCTTCATATTAATTGCTTTAGCCTGCACTGGAGCTATACATTGTATGTTTTTAGTTTTGTAAGACCCTATTATCTAACTCTTTAAAAGAGGTTGGATTTGAAGAGGCTTTGTCGGAGAAGATCTGACAGGTAAGTAAGTAAGTACCTGAAGAACTGAGATGGCAGGCCTGCCAGTGCGCAGACTGGGAGTGCTGACGGTCTATTGTAAGAGTAAGTGGGGTGGTTTAAGGATCTTTCTTGTGAGCAAGAATTGTGCTCAAAGGTATTTGGCTGAGAAGAAGAACTTGAGATTATTTTTGTATCTGAAAGTTAGTTCCAAGTACTCTGCTTTAATCATTTTCCTTGTGCTATTTCTAAAGAAATGAGTGTTCTCCCTGTGTAGGCAGCTGCTGCGGTAGGAGGATTAGTGGTTTCTTTTCCTTCAACATGAAAGAACGAAGAGAGTATGGGTCATTCTGCTTTGTGGTGGAGAAGCTAATGCACCTGCAGACTTACCGTGCCCTGTGGTATGAAGTCAAATGGTGCCTGTTAGAGAAATTAAAGAATTTCGTGCTGAGAACTAAGGTGTATTTCAACATTCAGAAGATAACTCAGCACCCATGAGTGAAGAAATACCTGGGAAAGGCTTGAAGAGTATAGGTGGGTGAATTGTGGATGGGTGGTCAGCAGCTTGTGGTTTGCAGCCCCTGCGGAGAGGCTGGGAGTGGGTTCCTCTGGCCGTGTGTCTGGAAGGTAGGCATCTGTCTCCGACTCCTCTCACCGTTGGTGTGAGGGTGGCCGATGGAGCCACGGGTGCAGCTCGCCTCACCCCACAGCAGCTGGTGCTCCTGTCGGGTCAGCGGCCTTACCACCCAGGCTCCACTGCTGATACGGTAAGGAAAGGCAAGGGTGACTCGCTGCGGTTACAGTACTGGAATGGAACAGACGAGACGTCCTTTGTTTTGACTTGGGCAGAAATGTCTCAGCCCTCAACTACCCCTTCAGAAGCCGCACTTCAGAAAATTTAGTTTTCCTTAGAACTGCAAAAAGGGAAGAAGAGAAGCCACCGTGCTGAGGCTTGAGTTATAAGTACCCCCAGTCTGCGCTTGATGCGTGTCTCGCTAGCCAGACATCGTATTTGCAGCTTTTATTAAGGAAAAAAACGTTTTAGGCTTTCAACCTCATCTGTAACTTCACTTATGCTTTTATGCTTTGTAATTTAGCATGATTCTGACACAGGTGCTTTGAAAGGCAATCTTTTTACTTGTATCTTGTTCTGTGTGTGACCTAATTGTTAAAGCATGATAGTGGCAAGCTTATGGTGAGCGTCTGTGGGCGGGTGCTGGGGGACAGGAGAGGGGGGCTTCTGTCGGAAGAGGCCGGGGCTGCCCCGTGCCAGACGTGGCCGCTTCCAGCCAGCTCCGCAGCAGACCCCCTGCAGGACACAGCTTAGCCCAGCAGCCAGGCTCGTGGTGCCTCTGGGAAAACGCCCGTAAGAGGGGCGAAACGCTGCATGGAGTGAGGAGTAAGGGAAAAAAAAAAGTGAGAGAAGGTGCCCTGAGGACACGAAGGTGAGAGCAGAAGGAGGGGAGGGGGTCGGAGCAGAGAATCCCCTGTGGCGCCTGGAGAGGACCACACTGGATCAGGTAGTGGGGCCTGTAGAGGAGACCGTGGTGGAGCGGGGAAAAGTGTGAGGAAAAAGTCTGGGAAATAGGGTATCTTTCTCTCCACAGTGTGAGAAAAGTGAAAAACACCCTGCAGGTTTGGAGAAAGATCTGTTCTTTCTTGCTGACTGCTGCTGTAAAAACTTTTTTAGAAAAACAATAAAAGACCTTTCTGTGACTTGCATGGTGGCATGAGAAAGTTAGGAAAAACTTGAGCAAACTTGTCATTCCAGCTAAAATTTCAGAGGGAGGGTAGAAGGGGGAAGTAAAATCTAAGTATCAAAAGTCTGAAAGCATCCCGAGAATCTTCTTAGAGAAGAATTAAGGCAAAGGAAGAAGAGACCTGTTGTTGATACTACCAAAACTGTACTAGTTGGTTAATGTGCAAGTATTTAAGGATGCTTAGCCTGTCCAACTGTGACAGTTTGGTCTGAACACTTTCTCAAAAAATGTGATTTAATTCTTTCAGTTCTTGTATTTGGAAGTCTAAGTCATTCTTTAGACAATCATATGACTTTATTCGTATCTTGTTCATTGTATTTTTATTAACTGTGTGCTTTCTAAAAATTTTGATTTAATTTATTGCTGTAGATTGTTTCACGTAAAGTCTAATGACGTATTCGTCTGTTTTAAGCTTCTTATAACATTTCTACTGGTGCCCACTAACTGGTACTTTTCCTTTAGCCGATGACTTCAGTGAGGAATCGTCATTTTATGAAATTCTTCCCTGTTGTGCCCGTTTCCGCTGTGGTGACCTCATTGTGGAAGGCCAGTGGCATCACCTAGTTCTGGTCATGAGTAAAGGCATGCTAAAGAACAGCACAGCTGCGCTCTACCTTGATGGACAGCTTGTTAACACTGTTAAGGTAAAATAAACCTTTTAATCCTCATTTTTACTGGTTGGAGCTATTTCTCTCTCTCTGCACATGTGTATGTGCAAAAAACCACGCAAAACAAGAACAAAACGAACCCAACACGCCCTTCCTCCCCTAAAAAACCAAACCCCAACCACCACAAACAAAAACCCCACAAAATGAGGAGCCTTGCAAAAAGGGGTCTTTGCTCGCTATACACAGCTTGGAGCCAGCCCTAGTCCTGGTCAGAGGAGAAGATAATACTTTCTCAGGCGTGAGCGATAGTAACACTAAAGTGAAGTGGACACGTTGCATTGAACGCGAGGCAAGCGCGGCACAGCGACGCTGCTGACTAGATTAATTAGAAGGATCATAAAAAGCTGAAGAAGACTTATCCTGGGGCAGCGTAGTAGATCTAACGCTGAATAATAGGGAGATTACAGAGTAAGACAGCTTTGCCAGTTTATTCAGATTGTTCCTTTCCCAACCCTCTTGCCACCCCAGAACTTGTCAGTGATAGCCACCGAGATGCCCAGTGTTGTTGTTAGTCGGTGGTACACATTTAGTTGTAAAGGTCAATATCTTGTTGTTAGGTGGAAGAAACTGGGAGGCCAAACGCAGAGAGCAGTAAAGAGCGCTGTGGACCTGTCCACTGAGCAGAAAGTATTCCTGACCTGTAACCAATAACCAAAGAGCACTTGGCACCTGGCAGGTGTGGGCGTTAAGGGAGTAAGCTAAAGCTGGTGTGGGCTGTAAATTAGCTAGCATTACTGTACTGCTATAGGTAAAACCATATTTCGACTTTCAAAGCTTACCTTTCAGTATTCCTTTTGCGGAAAGAGGACTACAGTAACTTTGTTATGCTAATAGCTGTAATACTTTAGCGTGTATCTGGCCATCTATCTGGCCATACATGACTACATGCAATAGCTGGTAACAGAATGTTTACAAGGTAGATAGAAAATGCCTGTGAGATTGTTATTGTCGTTATATATAGGCCAGCATCTTACTCGTGTATTCCTTTTATTGCTGTCTGAAAATCTTGTCAGATTGAATTAATCACGTGTGCACTTTAGCTCGAAACAGTGTAATTACCAAGGGCATGTTTTCACTGGCTGAAAAAGGAGGAGGAAGAACACAAGCTTATGAGATTGTTGTACTGCTTCCGCAAAAAATAATGACTGTCGTAGAGCACCGTGTTTTTAGAGTCAAGATACAGCCTTGTTCTTTAGTGTTTTTAAGCACAGAACTTGCATGTTCGCATCCTGTGTTTCTGTACACACCTTCGCCTTTTGAAAGCCACTTAACTTCTGATCTTTGCATTTACCTTCTGACTGATGTTCTCCACTGAGTTTTGCTGTATGGTATCAGAATACTGTGCGTTACATAGCAATCATTTGGTGCGTCCCCTGGTTTGCAAAACGCTTTCCTGAATTTCTGGTCTGCCTGCTTTCTTTTCCCAGCACCCATGCTCTCTCAGTAACTTCACTGTGTTTTTCTCCCTTACAGCTTCACTATATTCATAGCAGTCCTAGTGGGTCTGGTTCTGCCAATCCACCTGTAGTCAGCACTGTTTATGCCTATATCGGCACGCCACCTGCACAGCGCCAGCTCTCTTCATTAGTGTGGCGTTTGGGCCCTACGCATTTCCTGGAGGAAGTTTTGCCTGCCCCAGGTATTAGCACCATTTATGAGCTGGGACCAAATTACGTCGGAAGCTTTCAAGCAGTATACGTACCGTGTAAGTACACATCAAATGGTAGCTATTAGCTTTGCTGCAATTCATCTTTTGTGTGCAGATTGACAAAAGAGGTGAGAAAGGAGACTATGAGGTAGCAGAGAGGAAAAGCTAGCTGTTCCTAGGGAGAATATTAGTAGCTGCTATTGAGGAGGATGATAGAAATCCAAATTACTGTTTTAACATACTTCTGGTAGCTCTTGTACTGAGGTACGATAGAAGTGCTTGTATTCCTCACTTTGGTTTTAAACCAGTTAGAAATGCTAATAAAGCTGTCATTATTCATACTGTGTATTATATTTATCTGCAGAAAGTGAAATTGGAACGGCATTTTAACTTGTCAGTTTCTAGTGATAGCACTCATCCGCAAATCTGCTATGTATTCTGTACTTTAAACACAGCTGTCTTGAAATGTCATTGTTTATAGGGCCTAAATAGGTCAACTGAGAGAAAAAAAATCAAACAATTGAGGGATTGTGGTGCAACGGATAGTCTTCAAGCATTTGTGGCGAACAAATGTGGGCAATTCTATTACATTTTTTAAGTGTTCGTGTTTTGAAATTGAGGGGACTGCAACACAAAAAGATGGGGATAACCTTGTTAGAAGTGTGTGTCCATAGCCCAGTTTTTAACTATTCGGACAATGGATTCTTCAGTAGCTGTCGTAAGATGCACTGTCACTTGTGATATTTTCCTGTTCCGTAGAGCTCCCTGTGTTCCTGTGCAGTTAGAGTACCTCCTCACTAACATGAGTATTGTGTCGGAAGGTGTTCTTTGCTTTACCTGGCTATCACAGGGCTTTTCAGCAAAGCATAAATAAAAATGGGGAACCTATCACGTCGTCTTGTCCTTGCGCTGTCTTTCACCATGAAGACCGCAATGCTTTCCAGCTCTTCTGGAGAGAAACTGTCACCATCTCAAGGAAGGAGGCAGTGAGTGATGAGAGTGGTAGGAAAACAGAAGTACGTACAGGGAGTGCACAGAGTCTTGCTTTTCCTGGTGAAAGNTTTCCTTGCCCATCTTGAGTGAAAAACTTTGGGAATTGAATTGTCATGTATAGATCTGTGCCACGTACTTGCTTTTTTTGACAGCTAGACAAACCTGGCAAGCAACTGTAGATTTAGGTATCTGCTACTCAGTTATAATTTCTTGTGGAAGGCATTTTGACTGGCGATGTGCAAGTTTTAAGTACCAGATTAGCCAAAGGCAATTCTGTGAATGTGAATTTGTTCATTCGGTTCCAAGAATTAAAGATTTTCCTGCCTTTATGCGAAGGCCATGTTCACCGGGAAGCCCACAGTAACTTAAAAGAGTTCTTCGTTTCTTAACATACTGACTTTTCCCAGCTTGGTGGTGTATTTCTCCCGCACAAGCTTTGCTCAGTTCGTTGTATTTCAGGAGCAGTCTGCTCCGGAACAAAAGGCGTGTTTCTGTTCGGGGCTAAGCTTCTGTTGACATCTGTTCACATCATGTGCACTGTGCCAAACCCTAAGGAGTTTGATAGGGGGTGCAGTATGAGCTGCGTATCTTACCATTTTATCTTGGCCCCTCTTTCCAAAATGCTTGTTTTTTCCTTAGTGTAATGATTCTTTGTGGGAATCCTGGAGAAGGGGAGAGCTCTTTGAGTCTTCTGGTGTTGACCTTTACAGGGAGATTGTGTCTGACTTGCCATTTGCCCATGCGATGCTTCTTTCGGGAGTTTTGTCCCCGTTTTCAGTAAGCAAGATTGCCATCAGAATTCTGACAATTTGTCCTGCGTTTAAATAAAATGAAAAACCTGATAAAGTCTTGGAAAGACCCCTCAGAGAGCAATTACTGGTTCAGGAGAAGGAATTCCTTTGTCTGTTTGCTGAAATGGAGGGATGTTCTCAGGGCATGCGTGTCACCAGAGGATCCAATAAGGAATTCATTTATGGAGAAGCCAAGACTTCTGAAACAATCTCTTCAGTAACATTTGACAGAGACTTGACCCTGATTCAACCAATGACGTAGACCCCCAGCTTCTCACTTGTTTCAGTGTTAGGTGAGGAGCCTTCAGGCTTTTTTAATTCCGTTAATGTGTTTCACTGGAGTTGCAGACATCTTTTAACCTGGAATGAAGATGCAGAAGTGAGTCTCTATGTTGAGCTTTCAGGTGCTGAATTTTTCACACTCCCTCTGAGCGTTGTAGACAGCTGTCAATCGTAGCGTTTGCAGTACCTCACAAGAAGCGTCCGCTTTTGGAGCGCTGGATACAAAATATTAAGGAGACGGTTACATATTGTCTTCGATGCCTGGGCCTTTTGTTCTTTATTCAGTCTTGCGTCTCTTGTAGCATTCGCTAAGGTGGTTTTCCTAGCAATCCGTTGTAAAAAGCCTGTTGTCACAGGCAAAGATGCAGATGTACCAAATACTTCTCCGGTTTTTCTGATTACTTTGTTTTTCTTTAGGTGGGAAGGGAAGTGAACAGCCCTTAGGCTGTATGCAAATTGAGTACAGGAGTTAGGTTGCCTTCCAAAAATTCAGATGAGGAAGCACCACATCTTCTATTGCTTGGCCAAGCCACAGGCTGCCAGTTGCCGTTACAGGTTAATGTTGTAGACCTTCCTGAAAGGAAATGTTTGCTGTGCGTTGCTGTTTTGTCTTTAAACAGCAGATTTATTCCACGACTCGTATGCTATCAAACTACTCTGTGGTACAGTGAGGAAGTATGCAGAGACAGTATCACATGTCAGCTATTTGTGAAACCTTTCTTCTATACCTATTCTGTAATGTAATTTTCTTAAGATTTTACTGTTGAAACTGAAAAGAAAAACAGTGCTATTACTGAAATGAACTTTTATTTTGTTTTTAAGGCAAAGATTCAAAGTCTGAAGGAATCGCCCCATCTCCAGTATCTTTGGTACCAGAAGAGAAGGTCTCTTTTGGTCTCTATGCACTATCAGTTTCTTCGTTTACAGTGGCAAAAATAAGGAAAGTTTACAACAAATTGGATAGTAAGGCTATTGCCAAACAGGTATGTTGGGAAATGAGCTGGTTAATATGTACTACTTGTTGGTTCCTTTCTTCTAACTTCTTTCAAGGCAATTTGCTCGATGCAACCAGGAACTTGTCAGAAGAGTTGCCCATAACGGTTTTCACGTTTTTAAAAAAAAAAATAAATAAAAAAAAAAAATTGAGGGGAGATTGTACTCCTAGATTCTATTTGCATTCTTGACGTTACTAGGAGCTATGTATCTTAGCATCTTTTGGAAGTATCTTGGCTTTTTAATGTAGATGGCAGTTGTAATCCCGTTGAAAAACAGTTAAGATTATTTTGTTGAACAATATTTCTACTGTTGCGGGTGAACAAAGCTGATAGCTTAGCCCTCTTGACGATGGTTCAGCTTTGGAAACCAGAACATTGGTTTATATTTTTCTTCAAAGTACGTTAAAATCAGTGAATTATTTGTTCAAAGAACCATCTATGATGGAAGGCTGAGAGTTGGCGTTGTTCAGCCTGAAGAAGAGAAGGCTCTGAGGGGAGACCTTATTGCAGCCTTTCAATATGTATGGGGCGGGCCTTATAAGAACACCAGAGAGAGACTTTTTACCAGAGCATGTAGTGACAGGACAAGGGCCGACGGTTTTCAACTGAAAGAAGGTGGCTTTAGATTGGGCATAAGTATGAAACTTTTTACCGTGAGGGTGGTGAGAGACTGGAAAAGGTTGCCTGGAGAAGCTGTGAATGCCCCATTCCTGGAAGTGTTTGAGATCAGGTTGGATGGTGCTTTGAGAAACCTGATTCAGTGGAAGATGCCCCTGCCCACAGGAGGGGGATTGGACTAGATGATCTTCAAAGGTCCCTTTCAACCCAAACCATTCTGTGATCCGGTGGGATTATTTTTAAAGCTGGATTAATCTTCCTTAAACTTTGGAGACTAGAGATTTCTCTTTACTTTAGAGACTGTCTTAATGACTCTAGCATAGTTCTGTTTTGTTTTATGCTACTTACTTTTTATCACAGGAGGAAAATACACAAGTTGTGTTCAGGCTTGCATGAAAAAAACCTCTTCCCTTTAGTCCCTGCTTTTTTTTTTTTTTTCTTGTTTTGTTCAGCTGGCAATTTCTTCTCATGAAAATGCCACACCTGTGAAGCTGCTACATAACTCAGCAGGGCACTTGAATGGGCCGGCGCGCTCCATTGGTGCAGCTTTGATAGGATATTTGGGTGAGTTGAGTACTTGAGAATCACTATGTTTAAAAATGATTAATTAATTGTCAGTAAGAACTTAGGTCTAGAAGATAAACCGTGTAATTGATGAATGTTAATGGTGTATCGTTAAATTTATTTGACATTGTTATATTTTACTGGACATACTGTTATCTTCTTTTTTTATTGACGTGGGATGCTTGTTTCAGTTTATATGCGTTACCATTATGAAAATACACTTAGTTACCTTAGGTCGTAAACTATTTCCCAGTGCAATGTTTCCTTCACCTCCTCTTCTGGGGTGTCACGCTTCTTCTAGTGATATTATTTTCATAATTCAAGCAATGCAAGAATGCAGATTACGTGCATGTATTCACAATGATTTCTACAAGAACTAGATTTCATTTTAATTTGATGTGTTTCCTGTGCCTATGCTCAGGAGTAAGAACATTTGTCCCCAAGCCTGTTGCCACCACGCTGCAGTACATTGGTGGAGCCGCTGCTATTCTGGGACTTGTAGCTATGGCGTCGGATGTAGAAGGATTGTATGCGGCTGTGAAGGCCTTGGTCTGTGTGGTAAAGAGCAATCCACTAGCCAGCAAAGAAATGGAAAGAATCAGAGGTTATCAGGTATGTAAGAAATGTCTTAAAACAGACCACGCAGACTGAGTTTCACTGTCTGTCCTAGCAGTTTCCGTGGAAATTCCTTGTTGTGTTGTGGTAACCTGAGTTTCTGCTCTTAAGTTTAGTGGCCTTTTGGCTAATTAGCATAATTGAGTGATTTAGGATGGGTTTTTAAAGGAGAGGGTGGAAAGTTTTGCTAAGCAGTTGTGCGCATTTAGCTGCTTTGCTGAAACTGAGCCTTCCTTAATAGGAAGGAACAGCACAACTGTGGCACTTAGATGATTCTTTTCCCATGATTGTGAACCCACCCCAGCAAGCCTGGGAGCTTCTGTCTCCATGGTCTGTCAGCAAGAGCGGAGGATAGGGACACATGAAGAAAACCAAACAAGTGAACTCCTAGAATCATCATTTTGAGGAGACTGCAGACTTTATAGTTGGTGATACTGTTTGCTTTCGAGCCGAAGACTTCTTAGTTCTCCATCGGGATGGGAAAAATGCAGTCAGTTACGCAGAAGGATTGGTTGACTGACTTGAAAAGATCTTCACATGACCAATGCATTTTACAATTCTCACGAAGACTGCTTTACTGAAACGGAAAGTTCGTGCCGCGGTTTGGGCTGTATATTTACAAACCTTGTAATGCTAATGACTAGTATAGTTATGTCAAAACATTATTGCATGTAGCCTGTTGCAGACCTTGGCTTACTTTGACTTGATAAATCTAGACAACGTCCTCCTTGCGGCATAAGCAGCCAGTGGATCATCACATACAACCGTACGTTCCGCTTGTATTGACCTCAGCAAAGAGCATGGTTTGAGAGAGATTTCCAGAAATCTGTATTTCTTCAGTAATGTTTCAAGGAGTATGGTGAAGCTGAACAGGCCAGTCTGTTGAGAGTTGAACAAGTTTGCATCAGAAGGCGAGAAATAGTAGTAGTACACCTGGCAATTGGTTCTTTCCCAACCCAGATTGTAAGAAGTTAGAGCAGAAATGAGGCCTGAAAGGCCAACATCTACGGTCATGCCTAGGGCAACAAAGGACAGCAAGAAAAAAGAAAGTCAGGCTTATTCAGATTTATGTTATCGTGGCTACTTTTCTTCAGTGCCAGAATACCTCTCATTTGTGCATGCAGTGCTCTAGGGGTGCTCTGTCTGCCGTATCCGTGGTTGCTGTCCGGGAACACAACTATCTGAGAATGTATCATGTGCTGTCTTGAACTGTGACTGAGTACCAGAGAGCTGAGGGTGGGGCGGGCGGGCCTAATCCTCAGGGCCTAGATACTGTCTGTAGCGTAGGAGAGATGATGTTTTATGAGCTGGAGGGTGTCCTGGACGTGCCGCTTTTCTAATCGATCCTAATGCCACTTTGAAGCTTTTTCATCAAGAGTATCAGCTATCGGACATACTTTTAAGAGCCTTCTCTAGAGGGACACAGACATTTCATCCGTGCTTCTTTGTGCTTAGGCAATGTTGCTGTGTGTTCGTAGGCTACTAATTCCTTTTCCGTTTACTTGTTCAAGTTGCTGGCAATGCTGTTAAAGAAGAAACGATCCCTTCTGAACAGCCACATACTCCATCTGACCTTTTCCTTGGTGGGAACTGTCGATAGTGGGCACGAAACGTCCATCATTCCGAATTCTGCTGCCTTCCAGGATCTGCTCTGTGATTTTGAAGTATGTAAAGCTGCACAGAAAAGTGGTGATAAGTTGGATAGGGATTAAGTCAGATGCTGATAGCGTACCTTAGATACTGAACTGGGTTGTTACCCTGAGAATGTACTATTTCATATATCGTACAGTAAAGCAGCAGAGCAGCAAGATTATTGGTAACTTTTCCTGCTGAAATGGCTTGAATCACTGTAGAAACAATGAATGGGTACCACAGGTGTTTCTGCTTTCTGTTGTTCTAGAAGATGTGTTTTGTAGTTTTCTATTCAGCAATTTCTTTTAGCCTGTGTGTTCTGCAGTACATATATCGAGGCACGAAAGACGTACTGAAAATAACAGTAGGAGGTAAACTTTCAACATAGCACATAGCAATCATTTTATCATACATCTCCTGTGAAGTTAATAGTAAGGGAGTTAAAATTCTGGTTGCGTGACCTATGAAATATTTAAGTGTTGTTGTATTAAACTAAGGGAAGCAAGAGAAGTTCAGAAGGAATTGCTAATGTAATAGCGGCTGATAAATGACGCGTAGAGCTCGTCGTTTAGTGTTTTCTCCTTTGGCATTATCTGTATGTGACACAGACAGAGTAAAAGTATTCTGATTCATATATACTAAAATAAATAAAAATACTACTGCCGCTAGTAGTCCAGCTATGAGATGGTGACTTAATAGTGGAAGTCCGTCTTGTGCAAATGGCTTTATGGGATTACCCATTTCCTTTTTTTTAGCTGTCTATTTGAGTATTTCAAAGCACTCCCGGAAACTTTATTTAAGGGTCTCGCCTATGAAAAAACTCCGGCTGCTTACTGTAGCCTTTATTTTCATAACATTAACGGGACTTGCAAACTTTGTTTCTTCGAGAACATAAAGGTCTTTAACGCACCCACTGCCCACCCCTCTTGCCAAGATCAACAATATTCTAGAATTATGGCACTAAGAAAGAGGAAATGAAAAGGGCAGACCTAAGCTGCTTTTTTTTTTTTTTTTAACNTGAGGTGTAACGTTAAAACTAGAAATAAGTTTTTGCTGTGTCTAAACATAAATACTTCAGCATCATGTAAATAGTTATTCTTTAACGAACCTTTTAAATCACAATAATGCTTCCTTTGTGCTCACAAAATTAAGCGTAGACTTAAAAGAAGTTATTACATCCACAAGAAGTAATATTTGTGGTAGAGGTCTTAAGGTAGATGAACTGTTTAGCCGAGAGAGGAGTGTGAATCACAGCCCAGCTCCTTTTACAGTGAGGCTTGAATTCTGCTGAAGAATACTCTTCTCTCTCTTTT
>VYZV01011266.1:70740-116241 GCA_013401275.1 Pandion haliaetus | reverse complement strand
TTTTTTGAATAATGTAAAAACATGGACCTCCTTTGGCAGCGTAAGGTACAGTAAGAGAGATTTGCAAAATAACTGTAAAGCTAGTCCTGAGCTGCATGTATTGGCTTGTTTTGCAGTAAGCGTTTTTCAACTGACGATGACTTTGGGGATCTGTTGAAAGAAAAGGAAACTAATTTTTCTCCCCGTTTCGTAGATTTGGAGGGAGTTGGGAACTATCACTTTTTTTCTTGCAATTCCCCGCCCTCCCCTCCCCCTGCCCCCGATTGCATCATACAAAATGTTTATCCAAGTGCCATGTTGTGCGGGTGGGAGGTGGTGTTTGATTGTTTTTATGTCTCCACCTGACAGGAGTGACTAGCTTAGCTCATCTGGGCCACCCCAGTTTAGATTGTCTGAGAAGCTGGGATTCCTTTTTACCCGTTCTTCAAACGGACCGAGCTCTGTGGGACGATGATCATGGGGCGCCAAGCATTTCTCAGCAGCGTATAGCAGGCTGCCTGCACTTTAGCACAGCTTCCTCGCAACCTGAGTGGGATCAGGGTGCATTTGCTTATGCGTGGAATTTATGAATGCCCTTTAAAATGTCTTGAGTTCCAAAAGCCTGATTTTTTTTTTTTTTTTTTTTTTTTTTTAATGTTTAGGAACAGAGGATGATTTTGGAGGACTTGTTTCTGCTAATCTTATTCTGCTGCGGAACAGGCTTTTAGATATCCTTCTGAAACTTCTATATACATCTAAAGAAAAGACAACTGTTAATTTGCAGTAAGTACAAAAAAACTTGAGGTTAAGAAAGGATATAATTTTTTAGTTCAAGAGGGAGAATTATACAGCCCCCATTCGATTCACTAGTTTAATTGCATAATTTTATAGGAACTGTTGGAATGATTTATGCAGATGTCACTGAATTACCTTTGGGTATGCTAGCAGAAACGGAATGCGTGATTATTGAGTTGTACGCTGTCAGTTGCGGTAGTAAGAATGATGGTACTAAGCAGATGCCGGTGTAACTAACACGTATCTTTCAGCTATTGCATTAACTGGGTTTTGTTTCGAATCTTTAAAAAAAAAAAAAAAAAAAAAAGTTTAAGACCATGATTGACAGCATTAGTAGAAACTTATGCTTCAAGTTAGGAACAACAGAAGTAAATATCAGCATTCTTACTGTTATTTCATGGAAGAAAAAGAGTGTAAAATTGTTAATTTTAAAACTTGGAGGGACAGAGGATCACAAGTGAATAGGATGCAGTGGGAACATCTGCATGTCTGGCCACTTTGAGTTTTTAAGTTTTGTTATCTGGAGAGCCAGTTCTTTAACCCTCTGCTCTCCTTAACTACTTCTTGGTGCTGTTTTCTCATAACTTCGTGTGGCTATAGAGAAAATAAAATCTGTCAAAAGAGAAAACTTGTGGGTTCAGAGAAGTGGGATAGTCAACTTCTCATTTGGTTAAGATCAAATGGCTTCAGTAGGGGTTATCATTAGGATCATTAACCCTAGACTGCCCCTTAGTTCCTTAAAATTGCATGTGAGGGAACATGGTATTATAGTTTAATGAGGCACTAGAGTTATTAGGTGAGTTGGAGAAGAGACTTTGAAGCACCGTCAAGTTAAACCTTGACAAAATACAACTTTCAAGCAGCTGCCCAGTGGGCTGTCCTGAGTCTGTTGGAAAGATTTTGTGGATGTATGGCATATGCAGTTCATGTAGTGATTGACTGAGTGTTGGTTGACATACAGCCCGAACCTGTTTGAGCTTTTCAGCAATACTGCTTTAAAAAAAACCCCAAAACAAAACAAAACAAAAAAAAAACCACAAAAAAAAACCCCAAAAACCAAAACCATATTAAGACCATATTCTTCCAAATATTCCCAAGCAACTCTTCTGTTAATAAAAAAAAAAAAAAACAAAACCCAAACCCAAACAACCTTTATTTTTTTAATACCAGTTTATTAAAAAGGCTTGTGGAAACTCTCTACCTATGTATGGCTCAACAGAAAGTATTTGGAAATTATAATTTGTGGACAAATGTTTCCTGTTCAGCATTCCACATTTGTTATCAAAAGCAGCAATTGGAGAAATCTCATGCAATGGAATAGTCCCAGGAGCTGTGTTGACTCTTCCCTTTCTGCTAAACTAATACACTGTACCTGTTCCATTTAACAGGATTNGACTACTTTTTTTTTTCCTCTTTAATTAGGGCTTGTGAAGAACTGGTCAAGACACTGGGTTTTGATTGGATTATGATGTTTATGGAAGAACATCTGCATTCCACCACGGTCACAGCAGCCATGCGAATTCTTGTGGTCCTGTTGAGTAATCAGTCCATCCTTATCAAATTTAAGGAGGGTCTCAGTGGTGGAGGCTGGCTTGATCAGACGGATTCTGTCTTGACCAATAAGATTGGTACTGTGCTAGGTATGGCATCTCCGTCCCCTCATGACTGAAGGATTACATGGAAGCGCGTGTGCATATGTGTCGAGGTGGGGGTTATTGTATGAATACTGTTAAGAGTTAGATTTCCTAGGCAAAAGGGAGTGGTTTTACAAAACTGCCCTTCAGTGAAATTCGTGTCATGTCGACCGTAGTTCACTATTACCTCATCATCTGCGTGAAGCCTGTGTAGCTGATGGGTTTTTTTCTGTTACCGTTATGGTACGGTTAAGTATGTCCCACGGGCTTGCACGTCGGAGCTAGATGCAAAGGTAGCATAGCATAGCACCTTATGTACACAGCAAATAAAGATGCAGTAAAATTTACTTGTTTGTTTACTTTCATTAGTTAGAGCATCATGCGGTGTTATACCTGAGCTGCTTTGTCTATAGTGAGTTCTGTGCCAATTAGATTTACCAGTTTGGATTTTTGCTATCTTGGGAATTTCTGTGTTCATGGTATCACCTCAGCCTTTCTTTTCCTCTCCCTCTCCTGCGTTCTTCTGCACGCACGCATGCTCAGCGCTCTCTCTCTCTCTCTTATTAAAGATTTTCTTTGCAGGTTCTTAAAGCCTCATTTATCCAGGTTATCAGACCTTTCCGTTACCCTGTGTGATCTAGAATTCAGTCTATAAGGCTTTAGTGCTGCAGGACCCATCTTGAGCTTCTCTAAGCTGTCTGAAATGCATCTCCGAGTGTCTAAAATAATGGATGTCAATTCTGTGTGGACAGGTGTAGCGGCAATTTCCCATGGACCTGGGTTTTTTAGCCAAAATGAGATGGTGCTTTACAGATGAATGTCCATTCAGACCCTGATGCAAACCCATTGACATTAAATGGGAGTCTTTCACGAGCTTGACTAGGCCTTAGATCGGGGCAGTGGTATTAATAGTACTTTCAACTTAATTGTTGTTCCTAAAACGACTGTGCAAGGGGCCACCTCTCTTGTGTTGCAGCAGTATATGATCTATTTCTGCACTATTATAAGGAAATAATTGTGAAGTGTTGTTGAAATGATCTTACTTCAGGAAGAGGGCTTTTCCCGAAATTAAAATCTGAAGTCCATTTTCTTTTGCTTTCTCTTTGAAATCTATCAAAGTATCTTACGCTATCTTGTTATTTTTCGCATAGATAAAGTTGTCTATGAAGTCTGTCTATTTATAGTGATTTCCCATAATATATCCCTTAGGATATTCCGCTAGGAACATAGGATGGTTCTTTGCGTTATTAGTGAATTAGGAAGGTTAAGGAAAACAGTTTTTCTGAAACCGTATTACACGTGCAAGTATTTCTAATGTACTATAACATCTGTTGTTTGGCTAACTCTGATTAACGTCCTGTATTTTATTTAAGAAAACTGTTTTGCGTATGCATGTGCCTTGCGTGCGTGTTCCTTAAAATTTGAAAACCATTGACGTTTTACGGAACTGACAGATGGTTATTCAGTATCCGCTTTAAATGTCCGGTACCGTAAAAAATTTCTTCAGTCACAAAATCTTTCCGAATAAGATTGTGATTTACAGTCACATTTGGAGAGTATTTATAGAGTTTTCCTGTTTTTATTATAGTATCACCTTAACTGAATCCAAGCTAGACTGTGACCAAACAAATCTATTTAAACTTGTGTCTCATCAAATGATAGTGACAGATGAGCTAATTTTCATACCCTGTGTTTTTTAATAAATTACAACACATCAGCTCCGAGATTTCTCATGAAACCAAATACGAGCCATTTTTGTTCCAGATTACTGACGGATTTCCTGCAACTTTGTAGCAGAGGTTTCATTACTCTGATTCCTGGTAGATGTTTTCTGTTTAAAAAGTCAGTTTCTGGTGGAAAGGATATCTGTATTAGAGCCTTAGAAAAACAACCTGATCTCTGGCAGCGTCAGAAGAATGGCTCAGTCTCTGTGCTGGTGAACTGAACTGTCTTCCTGCCTCCTTCCTCACTCGAAAATAGACACTTCTGCTGTCCTGGTGTATTCTTTTTTTGTAATAGGAAAATGTAATACCTAGGTAGAAGCAGGGTCACAAAAGGTGAGTTTTGTGCCTCTGGCAGCACTTAAGATAAAATAAGAGCGTTTAATGCTTCATACCAGCTGATTAATCAGTAACAAAACAGCTGAAACAAGATGCTCCTGAGACATCTTTGGAAACACACTAGCAGGCCGTCGACTTCAGTGGGCTGTGGGACTGCTGCTTGGTAATACAAATCTGTAGCTGACGCTAAGGTGATACTTCCCCCTCAGCCAGTGAAATATCTTTTTTCAGAAGCTTGGGTGTTTGAAAAGTCTGTGGTCATTGTCAGAAAATGGATCTGTGTGTGTATGCAGTAGCATTAGGCAGTCCGTATGGAGCAGTGTCATCTATGTGGTACTGGAAGGCAGTAATATCCTGTTTTTTAATTGATGAAAAAAATTAGACACCTGAAGCAGAATTGCATAATGTGTGTGTGATAGTCTGCGTGCACGCATTCGTTTTTTACGGTGTTAATTTCTGAGGAGGTACCCTCTTGAGTTCACTACTTGAATAAGAGTGAGCTTCACAGGCATTTACCTATTAATGTTATTGGGTTTTTTTTTTTTTTTTTTTTTTTTTTTTCTTCATCTTAGGGTTCAATGTCGGCAGGAGCGCTGGTGGCAGATCGACAGTCCGGGAGATTAACCGGGATGCCTGTCACTTCCCAGGTTTTCCCGTTCTGCAGTCCCTTCTCCCGAAGCACACCAATGTACCTGCACTCTATTTCCTCCTCATGGCCCTTTTCCTGCAGCAGCCGGTCACTGAACTGCCCGAAAACCTGCAGGTCAGTGCGCCTGTCGTCAGCAGCCAATGTAATCAGGGTTGCCAGGTAGGGATTATCTAGTAACACGTAAATGTAATTCTGTCTGTCCTGAACAAAAGTAACAGATTAACCAGGCCCCCTCCTTCTTCTCTGCAGCTGACTCAGAGTCACGATGTGGTGTTTAATGCTGAGCGTTTAGGGTGGGAGGACAAGGTACCGTGGCAGTATGTGGAAGCCAGCCCGTTGCCGCGTAGCTGTCGCTGGCGTCTTTCTGGTCTGTTTTGGGGTCAAATGAGAAGCAGATCCCTGGTTCAAGCTGCCACGGTGTGGGCATCGGAGGGGACATAATTTCTTGCTTGCTTACTTGCTTGCTTTGGCTTTTTTTGTTTTTGTTTGTTTTTTAAGAGTGCGGAGTTGCTGTGTTAAGAGTTCATGAGGCTACAACAAAACAAGGTAGCTTTTATTTCAGAAGGTCTCTGGTTTTGTAGGGAGGCATCTCAGTTGTAGCTGGAAAATGTTTATTGTTCTTATTCTGAACAGGTTGATTTTGGACTTGTTTTAACTGTATGTAAATGAGTAGATATTATATGGTCTACAACAGAGTCCTAGGAAGCCTTCATGTAGTGCTTTATGGAGAAAAGCCACACGCCAGATAGACAAGATGCCTGTTAAGAGTGGATGCAGTGCTAACATTGATTTATCAGTGCGAACTGGAAAGTAAAAATTTGAGACCAGAAGGTATTCTGCCTGCCTGTTTTCTCAAGAGGAATACTTGACAGCACATTCAGCACTGTGTTACAGTGAAGTAGAGGCATGAAGCTCTCGCCTCCCGCTTAAAGCATGGAAGTACGGCACTGTTAAATCAAAACTAAATTCAGTGACTTAAATATTTAGTAGTAGCGCTCCTAATGCTAGAAGTGGCCACTTTGTCCTTTTTTAGTTTTTTGATTTAACTTTTTGGACTTGCTGCTAAATGGAAACTTGGTTTGTTTGTTTATTTCTTTTTTGTTTTGTTTTGGGTTTTTTTTTTGCCTGTGAGATACCGTGTGGGTTTTACTGCTAAATGTGAGTGAAGTAAACTGAGGCGATGGTGCAGCATTTGTGCTGACAGGTCTCTCGTTTCAAAACACTTAAATACTTTGAGAAGGTGAGAGTTGCAGTTACGTTAGCCCACGGTTAGAAGGAATTTTCTTCACTGACGTGTAACCTTCATATGAAGCTTTCGGGGACAAAGTTTGGAGGACGTGAAAGAATGCGTTTTTTAGATACTGCCAAATGAGCGTATAGAAGGTATAATAAAAAGCAGTATCAAACTGCACGGGAGAGAGGCGTTATTTCATGTCTTCTTTCTTCTCTTTCACCTCTTACAGTTTGATTTAGACTCTATTTGGACATTCATATTTGGAGTTCCTGCCTCCTGTGGCACCGTTACCTCTTCAATACACAGTGTTTGCACAGAAGCTGCCTTCCTGTTATTGGGAATGCTGAGGAGCATGCTGAATTCCGTAAGCATAAAAAATTTTGCTCACATTTGAATATACAGAATTGTTTTGAGTTTGCCATGTGGTCAAAAGCCAAATTAAAAAAGTTGAGGTTTTGTTAATGTGACGAGAAACCCAGCTGTGAGTTAGGCTCATAATACTTGGGTGAAAAACACCATTCTAAGTGGGTTATTCTATCTTACTTTATTTTTCAGTATCTGTAGAAACATTAGTGTCCACAAAATTAACACTGCTTTTTCACAAAAAGGCTGGGCTTTGTGTTTTGCTGCAATGAAAACAGAACAAGAAAGCAGAAGGATAAAATGCCCTTGGCAGAGATAATTGAATTTCTTTCCTGATTAACGTCATGGGGGAATGTGTGAGACACTATATCCCATCTGCTCAGAGCTATGCGAGTTGCAGATTTCGTGCATGAACCTTCCACGTGCAGAGGAGTCCCCTGACTATTAATATAGCCACATGCTGGAGGAAATGAATTTACTGCCAGAAAAACGTGTCGTCTTCTCATCTTTGAAGCTAATGTCAAGAGTAGTGAATGTTGGTTTCTCAGTGGGAAAATTTTGTATTTCCTTGGAGCCATAGTGTGTTATCTGCTGAAAATTATCTCACGAAATATTTGAAAAGCAGCGCCTGTTTGGTTGTCGCCTGTTTGGTCATCACGTGTTTGTGATACGCTCTGAGAAGCGTTGCTGGCATGCATGTCTCTCCCGTGTTAACGTGTCCAGAAGTGTCTTCTGGACATGCGTGCTGGTTACATGCTCATGACCTGCTGCTGTACACATTCCTGTTACCTTGTCCCGCATTCTGTCTCTTGCTGGTGACCTGTTCTGTCATGGGTTTGGTCCTCACCTGTTCAGACACGTTTGTGACATGCTCAGAGACGTGCACTATCGCTTGCCTTGCTATCTTGTGCTGCGTCATCAGGTGTATGTTCAGATAGGCCATCACATTTTGGGTTGACATGAGTCAGGTCATGTTTACCAACATGTTTTGAGTCATTATGTGTTAGGACACATGTTTGGTCTTATGGTCAGTCGTGTTGTAAATGTGGTCGGTCTCCTGTTTGTGATGTGCTCAAACACATGCTCAGGCATAGGTTACCATCATGTGTTAGGATGCTGTGTGTTATTGCTGTGGGTTTATCACATGTTCAGTCGTGTGTCTGGTTACATTTCATCATGTAGTCGCAACTCGTTCCAGCCTGTTTTATCACGACATGTCCCATTGTAACGTTTGTCATGTTCAGCTACGTGTTTCTCATGTATTTATGCTAAGGTGACATACTGCCATGTGTTCGGTCACATGTTTGTGATGGCTTGGATGCATGTTCTCTTGTCACATGTTCTGTCGTCACCTGTTGCAGGCACATGGTTTGGACACGTGGTTTATGCGTTTGTTAGAAGTTGGTGGTTTGTTCAATTGTCGCACATTCTGGAAGCAAGATTAGCCATGTGTTCGGTCACATGTTTGGTCAGGTGTCGGTCATACGGTGACATTCTCAGGCACATGTTCTGTCACACTGGGTCAGGGTTGTCACATGTTGGTGATGTGCTTGAACACATTTTCTGTCACTCGTTTGATCAGATATTAGGTCATATGTTCTGACACGGTGTCCTCAGTTGTGTTCTAGACACGTTTGGTCACGTGTCCTGACAAGTGCTCTGACCCATATTTAACATGTTCTGGACGTGATTTTCACACTTGGTCATGTGCTTGGCCACATGTTCAGTCACTTATTTCTGCTCTGCTTGAACAAGTGCTTGTCCATGTGGTTGATCACATTTGGCCCCGTCTTTGATCACCTGTCACGATCATGTGTGTCATTGCATATTTGACCATGTGTTTGATTGCATATTTGACCCTACAGCTCCTCTTTCTGCAGCTCCTTTCTGAAAGGAGCGCTCTTCAATTAGTGCCATCTGTGCTAACGTGCTGTTTGTTTTTCAACTCAGCCTTGGCAGTCGGAGGAAGAAGGCTCTTGGCTTCGAGAATATCCAGTCACCTTGATGCAGTTCTTTCGATATTTGTATCACAATGTGCCCGACCTCATTTCCTTGTGGATGAGTCCAGAGTTCCTGTGCGCGCTGGCAGCGACAGTGTTTCCTTTCAACATACGACCTTACTCTGAGATGGTAGGAAATGCAACTAGTTAGCTCTTTCGTTTTTCCCCGAAATGTTACTTTTGAGGATTTAGCAATTAACAGTCATACAAAGATAAAGCTCTACGTACCCTGCAGAAAGAGGTCGTTGTTACGGCTGGTCTGGACGTTTTGTAGTTGGGTTTTGGAACTGAGAGAAGCGCACGTTCAACTGAAGGGCGGTTCCTGTGCAGTGACATCCAAGAACTGCATTTTAGGGGGAATGTCCATGATTGAGTTGTTTTCTAGTGGACCGTTACTTTCAATCATGTGAACGATGTTAGCTCAGATTTACAAAAGCAAAAGAAACAGAGTCTGCTTGTGCCCTCTGCTGTGGAGGATACGATAAAATCTAAAACTTCTTTTTCCTCCCACTTCCTATTTCTTCTTTTGTGGCTTAACCACAAAACAGTGTTCTTGTATTACTTGGAACTACTGAGTTCAAGCCAGGAGAGGGTGTGAAATTCAGCTGTGCTTGCATTGCTGCCTGAAGTATTTATTCTCTGAGGTTGGTGTCATTTAAAAATGATACTGTTTCTAGAATATGAACGGAAACGAAACAGTTGTTGTTAGCCAACATCGAAAAGGAATTTTACTAAGAACATGGAAGGATAGTTAAGCTACAGGTTGGCAAATGCTAGAACTAGGGAGGGTATGACAGAATACTTCAGGAAATACTTACTGGTGGCATGCTGTCTTTTTTGCTGTCAATAAAAGTGGGAGATCAATTTTTAAAGGGGCATGCTGGTGAGCATCTCATAAAGATAGTTTATTTTGCTTTTAAGTTAAACTTGCACTCGAAGTAGGTGCTAGGAGCTCGCTCACTCTCTCAAAAAAGTGCCACTTACCAAATCAGCTTTACCAGTTTGTGTTCACCTGTATAGAGTTTTTAGAGCAGCCTTGAGTCTCTGAGCAGGTTTTACTTTTGAACTACTAGGCCCCTTGAAACTTCATGTAGCTGCCTGACAACTTGAGCTCTTTGCTGTTTGAGGGCTCTCTTGACCCCAAGCTGGTTTATTCCTCCAGCATTTCCCTCTGCCCGAATGTGTAGAACTAATCGATCCCTTGTGAAATAGATGAATAACAGCCTGGTTCCTGCAACAAAACGCTATAACCCAAATTCAGCCTTGAGAGAAAATTCTTAACTGGTCTTTCAGCCTTTCTGAGATTTGCCATTAAAATCAGAAAGAGTACGCATTTGGGCTTCTCTTAATTTCTTGGGAAGACTCTCCTACTGAAGCATACCAGATGTTCAAAACATTTGGTTACTTCACATATAAGCTGGTGATGCGATAAGCCTGTTGAGGGAAATCATGTTGTCTCCTCCTGTGTTTGGAGGAGGGCATTACATGAAAACGGTCAGCCTTTTGGATTTGACAGCTTCCGTTACTGTTTGCGCTTTTGTTACAGTCCTCCTTAAGAGCTAGCCCCTCAAATGTTCTCGTTTGTCAGAAACAGGAAAGCTGTAGAGACCCCCTTCTTTTTTTTTTTTTTTTTTTTTTTTTTTTTTCCTGCCTTTAAGAGGTTTTGGGAAACTGGCTTACCCATACTGCATTCTGATGAAGATACCACATTAAAAAAAGAAAAGGCTCAGTTCCTTTTTATTTTAACTGCTTTAGTTAATAACCTTTTCAAAACTTTTTCTTTTTTGCAATGAGAAATTTTTTTTTTTTTTGCAAAGTATCTAGAAATTGCCCAAATACTTCTTGTTGGTAAGTAAACGTGAAACATGATCTCTAGCTCACGTAACTCATGCCGGTCTTCACTGATTATTGTTTGCCTTGGGAATCTGAAGCTAGAGTTCGGTTGTTTCTCCTGTTGTGTATTAGGGAACTGATCCTGAACGTAATCTTGTAAAAAGGCTTCTTATGAAGCAGAATGTGAATTGGAAAACAAGTAGAGTATGGAAAAGACTGCTGTTAATTTGTGGATCTCGAGTGTTAACATGCTGTTTTTCACAGGTCACTGATCTTGATGATGAAGTTGGGTCCCCAGCTGAAGAGTTTAAAGCCTTTGCAGCTGATTCTGGCATGAACAGGAGCCAATCAGAATACTGCAATGTTGGCACCAAGACATACCTAACCAACCATCCTGCCAAGAAGTTTGTGTTTGACTTCATGCGTGTGCTGATAATTGATAACTTATGTCTCACACCAGCCAGCAAACAGACTCCACTGGTAGATCTTCTGCTAGAGGTACAGTTTCTTTGTGGTTTGTTTTTATTTTTTTAACTTATTGTGACACNAACCCAAAACCCACTGGTGTCTCAAAAATAGTAGTTTGCTCATCTTTAAGTAACAGCTTGGATTGGAGAAAATGCGGAAAGCAAATGCAGAGGATTTATCTCAGCTTTCCTTTGTGAATGTTTTCTGGACTCCTCCCTGCATCCCCCAGCGTTTGTGTATATTGGTGACCATCTCTGGTGCTTGAGCTGACAGTCTGTGTGCTGGTTACCTGGCTTTTTTCTTGCTGTGCTCTGTTCTCCCCTCCACACCACAGCCCTACTACTGCTTTTGTTTGTGGGCTCCTTAACTTTCATTTGGCCAGTCAAATTGCTGTGTTAGTTGCTGAGCATGCCGTGTCAGTGTTTTATTTCTTTTTTTTGTCCTCACTTTAGAGCAGCCATAATCTTGTTTTGGCATCTTAGCCAATACCTCCTTTTGTCTGGAAACAGAGGTAGCGGATCACAACGCTAGATGTTCAACAATGCAGCATAAGAAGTTGTAGCTTTCTTCAAGTTTTACTTTTGTGGAGTATGATTCATTCGCTAAACACCTTTCAGACCATGACAGCTGTATTGGCTTTGTTGAAAGTAGAAAATCCCTGCAGAAATATTAAGGCTTCTGTTTTATTCATATTAGATAAAAGAAGTGGCAGGACATAAGGTGCCATATGCTATAAAAATTCACAACATAACTGTGTTATCCTCCTGTACGTTACCTTTTAAAAGTTTGTGACGCCTGTAGAGAGCATCCTTCTGTTAATGGTGAGGCAAGGAATGAGTTCAGTTACTGTTCAACTGCCCACACCTCCTTCAGACAATGTATTTTGAACGTTCGGTTCATGTCAATTCACATTCTCCCTTGACCTACCTGTTTGTCACCTCGTCTATGTGTTGCTGAGTCTCCCTGATTTTTGTGATAGCTGCAGGAATTTTGGACCACGCTTGTATATTTCCTAGCAAATTTCCTGGGGCAGTTGAGCATCTCTTTGCTGTCACAAAGCAAAAAAATGAATTGCTAAGAGGTGCAGTTATACGCAAACATCAGGAAGCATATTTGAGGCCATGTTCAGTTGGCTGCCGCTGCTTTACTGCTGGTTTAATCTGTTCTTACTCATCAATGCTACTGGCCCCTTAGCATAAACAGAGCGTTGGGTGTGTACGCACTGCTAAATTGTTATAGGGCAAAACAAAGCAGGTTGCCTTAATGTTACATTGCTTTCTAGGACTGTTTGTGGATTATTCAGTTAGGTTTGCTTGTGCGTGCATTGAACAACACCACAAGGTGATGAAGTGGTTTTCCCCTTTAAGGGGAAAGGAAATGGGAAAAGTTCAGTACATTCATCTGTTGTGTGACTATACCAAGGCTGCTGTAGTAATATGCAGAACCCCACATAGAAGTGATTATCATCTCACATGTTTGATCTGTCCCATTTACTCATTTTTTACTGAAGGAGGTGATTGTGTGAACCGAGGAGGTCACAGTTTAACCATATGTTTAGTTAGAGATTTGTGCACCTTTTTGGAATGTAGTCTTTTCCAGTTCCTGTTATGGCAGAAGATAAACTTACTGGATTTAAATAGGAATAGTGCCTACTCTGTAAGACTGCATACAGCCAACGTGTACTCGACATGCATCTTAAATTTTTAGATAAAGCCAAGATGTTTTACTCGAGACAGAATGGTAAGAGGAAAAAAAAACATAGCTCATGAGAGCTGAGAAAAGAGAAATTCATCTAGAACACCCTCCAGCTCCCTCTTTTTGCTCGCTCAGAGATACTAATTATCTTAATACTGTCTTTCTTTTATCAGGCTTCCCCCGAGAGATCAACACGAACACAGCAGAAGGAGTTTCAGACATACGTTTTGGATGGAGTGATGGACCACTTACTTGCAGCTGATGTTTTATTGGGTAATACAGCAAAGTTTAATTATCAATCTATTGATTTGAGCAAAAGGCTTTCACTGTTTAACTTTTTCTTTATTAGTGTCCTGCTTTGTTACAACTTGATTGTCTTTATTTTTTTTTTCCCTCTGCCCTTTCCTTTCCTTTGATGTGTAAGTGATGTTGCTCTGCTTGCACGTTCCCTCGCTAGCTTGACTGTGCCAAAGCCGTGAAATGGGTTGCTCAAAAAAACTATACGGCATGAATCCTTTGGATATGTAAGCCAGACAAATTGCAGTCACATAAAAAAGAATTGAAGCTGGATCTTGCATCATCTTTCTTGCCCTTCCTGCCTTGGTAGAGAGGAGCTGGAGCTTTTGTCAATTTATCATGGGTGGGACTTTGGTTTTTAAAAGTCAGCTGTGTTTCCATTTCCTCCTACTGTAGTTTTATTATGAATGCAGCACCCCAGAAAAAAACCCTCTGGGATTAGCGCTCCATTGATCCAGTTAATAAATGGATGGGAACAGAATTAGAAGCCTGTAACTTGGACGTCCCACCAGAGTATGGGTTTAGATGACCGTGGAGTGGCCTGCAGGAATATCGCTGCTCAGGTGCCCAGTTGGATGTCACAGTGGCCTGCTGGACTTCGCAGGAGCTCTCGGTCTGCTCTGTCTCCATCGTAGATGTCACGGGGCAGCATGCGTTTTTGCTCAACAGTGCTTGTAAAGCTTCCCCCTTTCTTGCCACGGCAATGATTCATCTTTCTCTGGGTGCAGCGCATTAATAAAATAAATCCCGACTCATGTTACACAAAGCTTTGAGTCAGCTTCTCAGAAGAGTCTCCTGCGCTTACAAGTACTTCGGTGCAGCCCAGGAGCAGGACTTTGGTTTCCCCAGGCGTTCCTTCTTCGAGGTTTTGCCAGCTTACTCCAGGTGTGGTCCTATCGGTTGCTTTATGTGCAGACGAGGCAACAAACGAATACATGTAGGTGAACTTCCGGCAAAATCAACACCACTGATGGTTTTGTTTGTTTGTCTTATGGAAGCACTTGCACTTTTCAAGCTTCTCTTAATATAGCTGGACTGACGTTTACCTACACGCAGACACACGCAGCTGATGCCCATTGACTCTTGGTTTTATTGAGCGAAGCACAGTGAGGGAGAATTGATACCAGCTGATACCACTTGTCATCTCAAGGTGTTTAAAAAGGTTCTTTTCTTTTTGAAAAAGCAAAAGTATAATTTAAAAAAGCTACAGGTGGTTCTGCACACATGCAGCTCCGGTTGTGAAAAGGAGCACCCTACATAAATGTGATGCCTCAGGGTCCACAGGAGTACCATTTCTTCTGGACTCTTCCTGCCTCGGCCCACCTGTTTTTTTGGTCTTTGTCACTGTCTATTTCAAACGTTCGCTTACCATCAAAGACGGTTGTAGGGAAGCCATGAAGTTTTAGCTTTTTCTTTGACTGAGTCTCTGTCTCTTTTACAGCAGTCTAGAAAGCAGAGACTAATGTGAATGTACTTATGCAGATGTGGTTTTTTGATAAATGAGAAAACTCTGGGGTTTTTTGTTACCTAGGTGAAGATGCATCTCTGCCTATAACGAGTGGAGGAAGCTACCAAGTGCTGGTGAACAATGTGTTTTATTTTACACAGCGTGTGGTAGATAAGCTTTGGCAGGGCATGTTCAACAAAGAATCCAAACTTCTTGTGGACTTCATAATCCAGCTCATTGCACAGGTAATAGTGTTCTTCTGTTAGCCTGCTTGTGAAAACATTTTCGCAGGTTATGTTAAAATCCATGGAGTGATGTCACTAAGCAACCTGCTGGTGACGCACGTCAGGCCAGCATAGAAGTACGCTTTTCTTCCCCAGGCTTTCTCTCTGTTCACTGAGCTTTCCTAGCACATCCTGTCAGTGTGGAGTGCTCTAGTATGGGGCTGTGGAGTGAAAACTGCTTTCAGGTTACATTATTTTTTAGAAATCCCCCCAATAGACAACAAAGTCTACCTCTTGAATTTTGGGAAACTTCTGAAATTTACCTTGACCTTTTTGGGAAGCTTCCTCGTGCACTTTTATTGGAGATAGTTAGAAGACTTTTACTGTTAGAAATCAGCGGTGTCTTTGTAGATGGAATTGATGCTTTTGGTAAAATAACAATTTTGAAAAATGAGCATGGGTCAATTCAAGGTAAGGTTGTGTGCCAGTAAACTGATTTTCTGCTACTATCTGATCGTGTTTTTTTATTTCACATCAGTCAAAAAGAAGATCTCAGGGACTATCACTGGATGCTATTTATCACTGCCTGAACAGGACCATCTTGTATCAGTTCTCAAGGGCGCACAAAACCGTTCCTCAGCAAGTGGCTCTTCTTGATTCCCTAAGGGTCCTTACTGTGAACAGAAACTTAATTTTGGGACCTGGAAATCATGATCAAGAGTTCATCAGCTGCCTAGCTCACTGCTTGATTAATCTGCACGTGGGAAGGTAAATATCTCAGACAGAAGTTTGTTCCAGAACCAGGGCTGTGAAGTATTAAAATGAGCTGTTCTCTCTCAGCAATGACACTCACCTTGCAGATAAGTCAGCAAATTCTGGATAACTGTTTAGAACTTTCCAGCCAGTGAAACGCAAGCAAGCTGAAGTGATTCATTTGAAACAAAATTAGGTTTGAAGAGCCTAGGTGTGGAGAACATTTTTACCTCTTTTTAGAGAGGTATGCAAAATACTGACACGAGTGCTTCTCTAACCGTTTTGTTGTTATGCTTTGATAATTTGAAATGTTTTTAAGGTAGAAAGAAACACTGGTGCTAAGTAAGAAATAGTCAAAGGGATCTGTCACTAGATTTATTGTCTGTTGAATCATTTCATACAAATTCCGTATCTTAGTACTTGGATGTATAGCATTGAGTAAGTGTAGTCAGGCATTACATCAGATACCCGTGACAAATGCTGTGGACACCCACTTTGCTGCATTGCTGCAAATGCCTGCCTGGCATTTTCATTTTTTCTTTCCAAAAAGATGTACAACTTGTTTCATCCAAAGACCCTTGGGAAGCATCATCATCAGAAACCCTAATGTTCTCCGTTTGTGGCCTCATCTGGTTTGTGTTTCTTCAAATATTACCAACTTGTTCTAGTGACATGTCCGTGGCGTGTCATTTTTTCATAAACCTTCAGTTCAGCTTGTGACCACAGATTATCAGAACTCCAGTGGACAGAAGTGACAAATACGCTGCTGTAGTAGCACATAGTAATCTTTGTGATACTGTCACAGGGAATCAAGCACTTCAGCTTGTTGGTGGGGTTTTTTTGTTGGTTCCCACCCACCCACCTGCCTCCCCGCCCCGGTTGTTGTTAATTCATTCTGTATTTGTAGCAACGTTGATGGGTTTGGATTGGAAGCAGAAGCCAGGATGACAACTTGGCACATTATGATCCCCTCTGATATAGAACCAGATGGAGTCTACAATCAAGATGTCAGCGAAGGTAATCTGAGAGTGACGAAGCCGCAGATGTCTGCTAATGCCACTTCTGTATTGTCATCACTAATCTTTTACCCCAGTTACTCTTAGGGCTGGGGGGTGTGTGTGTGTGGGGGGGTGTGTGTGTGTGTATAAAAATATATAAAAAATAGATGAAAAAAACCGCTTGGAAATACCAAGACACACATAGCCACAAAAGTTACTGTTTTGTTAAAATAGCAAGAGCTCTTTTTAGTTTTCTGTACACGCAGCAGAATTAGAAATACTGCTTTATATGCACTGAGTTGAATGTAATAGAAATGGGTCATTTTAAGTGTGCACCATGGTTTTGTATCAGCTGGACCTTACGTGAGCGTAGGTAAGAAATAATTGCCATATATAAGCCGTAAAATTATTACTCAGGGGCATCCTCAGGATCTTTCTCTCAAAGGCAATTTATGAAGTAGTTGTGGAAGAAAGGATTCGGTGATTGATTTATTTCATGTGTACATTTAATATTTATGCAGGTGTGTACTTAGGCACACAGTCATATGTAAAACTATTAAAGCGTAATGTATGTGTGGAACTATATATGTGGTTATAGACATACTTCTCTATGATTTTTTTGAATCTCCTTTTGTGAGTGGATGGATGCGGGGGAGAAGAATCACAACTAATCAGAGCTGGTGCTTCAGATTCACAGAGAAAAAATTGCCAAAATTAACTGTTGGATACTTCCTGATAGCATATAAATGGCAAAAAAAGACAGTCTGGCCAAAGGCATTGCACAAGTCATGCAAGAGGGGAAGAAACTAGAGTATAATTGCAGAAATTATTTAGCTCGCTACTGTAAAAATACCAATTCTATAAGCACTGTAGAGAGCTTCTTGTTTGTGATCTCGTACCTATGCAGGTCGCCAGCTTCTCTTAAAAGCCATAAACAGAGTGTGGACAGAGCTCATCCACAGTAAAAAACAGGTCTTAGAAGAAGTTTTCAAAGTGACGCTACCTGTCAACGATCGTGGCCAAGTGGATATAACTGTTGCAAGACCTTTTATTGAGGAAGCAAGTTTAAAGTGTTGGCAAAATCATTTGGGTAAGCGTAACTGAGGATTTATCTCTCCGGAATGGTAGATTTCCCTGAAGTGAACCATGTGCCCTGACTGTTTTAATGCGGACTTAGCTTTTGCGTAGCCAAGCGCTCTAAACTGTCACCATTTAAGGTCTCTCATTCAGAAACTGTAGCGTTTGTAGGATATACTTACGCTCCACTGCACACAGGGCTTTTATTCAGCACCACTGGCGGTCTCAGCAATGTCCTGGGTGTGTGAGTCAGCATGCACCAAATAGCATATTTTGGATTACAGTGATGGATTCATTTAGCTCCTTCCCACGAACGCTTGGGTTGGGGTGACCTGTGTTACCGTTCTCAGGATTGGATGTGTCGGGCAGGGAGGGGGGTCCTTCTTGAGCATGTCTGGGTGCAACCCGCAAACTCTCAGTCTGGTGATACGATGGGAACTGTGTGACTGAGCTGTCCTTCTTGAGCAGCAGTGATGCTATGACTTCTTCTTGGCTGGGAAATCTGTTCAGCATAGGAAGCAGCTTTGCAGGAAAAGGACCTGGGAATCCTGGTGGACAGCAGGTTAAGCACAAGTTAGCTCTGCACCTGTGTAACAAAGACGACCAACTGTTGCTGGACAGAATTAGTGAGAGTTTAGACAGCAGATAATAAAATTCCATAGACATGACTGACTACTTCGATGATTACATGGCTCTAAAGCGATGGAGGCTGACCTGGATGTACGGACGGCATTTTTGGAAACTTGGAATGCTTGGTTTTGCAGTCTCTGCATTTCTAGATGTGCTTTGTCCCTGGCTGATGCTTGCTCAAGTTTCCAGCGTCTCCCTGACAGTCAGCATATTTGCAGAAAAGTTTTGAGTAGAGTGAAGGACCTTTAGAGAAATTATTGCTGTAAGAAATCAGTAGTGGTGTTAAAAGAAGAAAAAGAAAGCTCAGAGGTGGAGTGAATTAAAGCAACAGTGAGGAACATGAGCATGTACTTTCGAAGTCACAGGTAACTGATACACAGTACGATCTGTTAGCTGAATACTGGAAGAACATTAAACTGTTCAGAGAGTTGAACTAGGCTGTGTGTTTTTGTTTTTGTTTTTTTTTTTACTTCGGTTTTAAAGTAAGCACGCCAGTCTTGTGGGCTTGACTGTCATCTGGGATAGCTGTATGTGTACAAAAAGGTGCAGTAGGCCCATCTAGCTTCTCTGCTCGATACAGCGTATTTTGCTGCTAGGTTGATTAGTGGGGTCATGTTGTAGCTCCTTTTGGGGTAGACATATGGTGCTCAGCTGCATTTTTTTTCACTAGTGTCTACTGTTTATGAAATAAGTTCTATAAATCCTGTTACCTTTGTAACTGTTTTGAGAAAAAAAAATATTTTTCCAGATGCTGTCTCCCTTCTTTGGAATGTCCACTTGTTCTATAAGGGACGTAAATCAGCAAAATTAAGGTTGGCAGGGGTAGAGGGAAGCTAGGTGATGACTTTGTTTATACATAGCTAGTTTTCACCTCTTCAGATGAGGACAGAATTCCTAGCTCATGGAGGCTGATTTTGATAATTAACGAAAGGAGCAACAAATCTATTTGTCATGCTTCGTTTCAAAATGCAAGCAATTCCCAGATGTCACCTGGAGATAGTTCCTCATACAAGTCACGAATGTTTGGCATGGATGTTAGTGCTGCTGGGCACTCTTAAAACAAATAACAACAAAAATCCCCAAACAAACAAAAAACGCACACACACAAAAACCCCGGTCCCCAAAACACCCACCTTTTTAAAGCAGCAAAAAGGTTATTCTATTTTAAAAAAAAACAACTGTAATGGGGGGAGGAAAAAAAAAACCCACCTCAAAAGCGCTCCAAACACTTTCTCTTTGCTTTTCAGCTCATGAGAAGAAATGCATCAGTAGAGGAGAGGCTTTGGTTCCAACCACACAGTCCAAACTTTCACGAGTTAGCAGTGGGTTCGGCCTCTCTAAACTAACCGGTTCCAGGAGAAACCGCAAGGAGAGCGGGCTCAATAAGCACAACCTCTCTACACAGGTAATTTATGTCAATTAATAACACGCAGTCTAAAATCCAGCAATGTTCGTCAGAGTTTGCGGTAAATATCACAGTGCAAGGCATCCTGCAGAGTGTGAAGTGATACCTGGGGCTTGGTTTTCTTTCCCCTTTTTGAATATCCACACTGGACGTGTGGCTTCTGTGTGTCCTAACCTATTAGGTGCATCTGCATATCGGTAACATTAAGCCGAGAGTTAACCTCTTCGTTGTTGGTGAGACTGCTCAGCTGCTTCTGTTTACATGTACACTTTATTGCTTTGCTAGTCTGGGTCTTAAATTCAGTTTGCAATACTGCTCTGAAATGGAAGCTGTGAGATAGATGCATGTCCTTTTTTCCATCCTGCCCCCAAGATTATGTGGTTTAGGAAAATCCCTATATGAGTGTGTAAGTATCATGACTAAACAAATGCTGCTTTGCACTGGTTTTATTGTACTACGGGGAGGAGTTCAGCAAAGCAGTATGTGATGGTAGAACTGGGCGTTCGTTTTACAAACCTGCTTGCTTAAAAAAAAATAACAAAAATTTTAAGAAGAGTTAGACCGGAGCAGCACAGCAGCGGTGCTCCTCGGTAGGACAGTGTCTGGTGGGACATTGCAAGGAGTTAGTATAAAGTATTTGAGGCATTGGAAACAAAGGAAAGAGAAGGGTTTGAAAGTTTTGGAGGATTGAGTTCTTAGGGTATTTAGCACTGGAAACATTGGGGACATTTTGGGTCGACGGGGGACGGGTGTATTCCTGCCACCAGGAAACATACGTGTAACTCCTGTTGACTTAATCGGGAGTTTGTGTCCTGCGAAAAAAAATACGTTGCCAGTTCTTCTTCTGATCTGAAAACTATTCAGTGGCTTTGATAAAATAAAGATTGCTCAGTGCTCTCAGTCCTTTTCCTGGTGAGCAGGCACATGCATTAAAATGAAAAGGAAGAAACTCACCAACTGTGCTGGCAGGAACTGTTGCTGGCTCTATCAGTAGAGGGAGCAATAACTGAAAATAGGTATACTGCCGTACAGAATGAGGAGTGCTGGGTGTCTCGAGGATTTCCAACAAACTGGGCAGCATCCACAGAATACTACTTAAAAGCAAATAGGGAAAAGTAGTAATGTTTGTCAGTGCCAGTCTTTGGCTGTTTGGGAGTGTTTTGAACTGTTAGTCACGTTTTTGGAATATTTTCCAAATGTTTGCCAGTTTCCTTTAAAGGGTTGTCCTGTACATGAATCTACTGTCTTTTTTTAAAAAACAAACAAACAAACAAACAACAAAAAAGAAAACACCAAACAAAACCTTAAATACTGCTGCATGCAGTAGTTTGAAATTCATCATTAGTCTTTTTTGGGGTTTTTTTGGGGGTTTTTTTGGTTGTTTTTTTTTTTTAAGAAACTATCTTTTGAGCAAGTTTAGCAAGGTGATGTATTCATAGGCTTTTTCATTCAAACAAAATCTTCGTTTATAAAGTGTCATTCTGTCTGTCCTCTTACCTTTGTGTTAGGAAATTTCCCAGTGGATGTTTACTCACATTGCAGTGGTTCGGGACCTGGTTGACATGCAGTACAAGGAATATCAGGAGGTATGGTTCAGACTGACATTGATATTTTGACCTGTTAGGTTATACTAATCCCGTTTCTCAGTCAGGGGCTTGTGAAATATTAGGTTGTCATTGGTGAAATGCTTGCATGTTTAGATACAGTTGTTATTTTTAAGGGTTTTTTAAATGCCGTCAAATAACAAATGAGGAAGCTCGTTTCGATCTAGTTGTAGATGAAAGCTCTTGTAGCAATATGACATGTTTTTTTCCGAGAAGCTTAAGTAGTCTTTCCTTAGAAGTGTAAAGAAAAACATAAGCTGGAATATGCTGTCTTTCTAAAACATGGTACAAAAACTTAAGAGAATATGGGGAGAGGCATTGTGTACGAACGCTACTTTTATAGCAACACAAAGAAAATTTTGTTACCTTTCCCAAACTAGGCAGTGATAGAAAGTGGCTGCTCTGTGCCTTCTAGAATGACATCATGGCACCCTGCAGTTTCTTCCAAACATCCCTAAAGACCTTTGGTTCAAACTAGTTGCTGAGCTGCGTGCTATAAATCTTAAGAAATCGGCCTCTGAGAGAATCAAGTCATTGAAAGCGATTAGTTAAAAAAACCGACCAAACCTTGCTTCATTTAACTTCTCTCTCCGGTGTAAATACAGGCAGGGAAGGCTTCTCAAACAATTTTTGTTTTCATTCTGAAAATCCTTTTTCAAAGTCAGGGGATTAGTGTTGCATTTCTTTCATATTTGCCATATAGAAATACATTCAATTACTGATACAAACCAAAAGCAGAGTTTTTACCTTCTTTTTTTTTTTTCCTTTCCTTTTTTTGTTGAGAAGATTACAATGTGAGCCCTGCTCTTACAATAACTGACACCGAAAAGCTCATTAAGGTGTACTAGGCAATGCTGCTAGAATTACCAATTATTACACGTTTTTCTGTGATGTAGTGAAAAGGTCTCTGCTCACATCAGAGGCAGGCTTAAAAGCACCACTCCTTATGCATATGCAAATGTTTTTGTATTCAGCGTCAGCAGAATGCATTAAAATACGTGACAGAAGAGTGGTCTCAAATTGAATACGAGTTACTGCGAGAGCGAGGTTTGTGGGGTCCCCCCATTGGCTCCCATCTTGACAAGTGGATGTTGGAGATGACCGAGGGTCCCTGCAGAATGAGGAAAAAGATGGTGCGGAATGACATGTTTTATATTCAGTATCCCTACATGCCTGAAGCTGAGCAAGAAGCAAACTTGCTGGTAAGTATTCAAGATTTTGTGATGAGTAATTTTATACCCTGTTGTAAAATCCATATTTTTTTGTAAGTTTTTAAGAAACGTATTTTACTCTGTTGGTGTTACCTGGTATTCTGTCTGTATGTCCTAAACGGTTGGTAAGGTCCAGTTGTCAGTTGTTCTCGTAGTATATTTAGGGAAGGGCCTGAATCACTCAGCTCAAAACCAGGTGAACTGGAAGACCAGCAGTTGCAATATATGAGGTGTGCTTGCACCAGCTAAGTGATCGTGCCAGTGGACAGCACAGGCATCTTCACAAGCTGAGGAGTACCATAACTATGGGAGGTTTCCGTCTGAATTCTTGGCCTTATGCTAGATAACATGGTAAACGGTGATCTGAAAAAAAAAGAAAACCAAAACAGGCTACGGGCCTTGGTTTGGGTGCGTTTGTGAAATGTACTTTCATCCGTCCGCAAATATGAACGCGGGCTGCGTAGCAGCAATGTACGTGGCCTTTCAAAGCTTGGCAGTTAGTTCCTGTTAATTTTGGAACGCCGTTTTTAAGAAATGGAGCAGTCTTTATTGTGTCTGCTTAGGCATGCGTGTATGCGTGCAGGATTCTTCTCCTCGCATTAAGCGTGAATGTCGAAGTGCTTAAAACAAGCAAACAAAAAATAGCATTCGACCGGTTTTAAACCATTAGGTATATTTGCCTGCTTGCAACCTGACACACAACAGCTGTAGTGACAGTCTAATTCACGTGAAGTGGAGAACATGCCATCGTACGTTCTTCTCAAAGGTGTTCTTTCTCTGACGCTTATATAATTGATGCCCTGTTTTCAGTCTGACTTCTCAAGTAGAGTTCCTGAGACATCTGATGATACCATTCCTCAAAAGGTAACGAACCAAGTACACTGAAAGAGTGTAAAATAAATACAGCTTTTTTTCCTCCTGCATGTTAGGCAATCTTAACAAGGCTTCTACGTTCGGCTTTCAACTTGCTCTTTCAATAAATATTTCCAGGCCTAAAGGTTGTTTCAGTAATCGTGTTAGAAGATGTTACTGTGCTCTCCTCAGCCTTCACCTAATAAAACTTTCTGTAGATCTTACCCTCTTTGCTGCACACTAACAGGCTGTGTTGGGCTGTGCTATCACTGTTCTCACTGTGTCTCAAGTGTCGTGGCTTTGGGATCTGAACTAATGGTTGGTGGAACATGTCTAGTAATGGGCAACACTATCACTTGGAAGCACTTACTGAGAAAGTAAGTGTTTCTTTCCAAGAGAGGATCTGGTGAACAGTTTTTCTCCTTTTTGGCCCGAATGGGCTGTAACAGGCCTACTTTTGTTAGAGCCCGGATTAATTTTGTCTTAGTTGACTCTTCCTCTCGTTTTCACTGTTAACGTAATATACACATTTGTTTAAAAAATATGAATCCTGCCTGGAAAAATAACAGACTTGTTTGGAAGTGGCTGCTCTGCAAGCATTTCAGTATTACGCTGCTTCCCTGTTAGTTACATTTGCAGTCTTGCCCATCGCTAAGTACAATGTGTAATGTGCGTTCGCTCATTTTGAATTACAGTCAACAGTAAACTAATACATGTAAGTGAAAGTAATGCTGTTACACAGAATATCCAATATAAATTGTTCCTGTTCTCCTTTCTTCGTGTTAGCAGCGCTAGTTAGGATTTCTCCGTGTAGGTTATACATTAGTTGTTTCCACAGAGGTTTTAAGCATCATTTTAAGTGGCATTTTTGGGGTGATAAGGAGCGAAGACTTAGTTGAACGTAAGCAGCAAGTTAGATCACAGTGCCTTAAATTCTTTATTTTGGGGGCAGCCAATTTGACCCGAAATAATAAATCTCCGTGTTGTTGATCTTAGTCTCTTTGTCATCTGGAGCATCCACTTGTAATAAAGCTAGTTTCATTTTATGGGTCGTTGAGTTTCCCACTATACTATCACACAGATGAACCAAAAAACCCTCACCTTTTTACGTATTTCCAGTTATTACTGCAAAAGTGGGCAAGGGAAAATCTGGACTGAAACGGCAGTGATATTCTGCAATTCTGCATAATGTAAAGCATTGAGCTGGATTTATAAGAAGAATATTTTGTAATTTTCCCAACCTAATTTTGAAGTTCGTGGGAAATAAGGCTACCAAAAAAAAATGTTTGTGGTGGAGAACTGAACACGTTCACAAAGCTTTTCGGAGTTAAGAGGGTGGGGTCAAACAGTAGTCAGAGAAGAACATTGTCAACTGCAGTATAAAACCGGGGTTTTCATCCATCCATGTGTATCAAGTGTTTGAATTTTGGAAGGGCTCTTGGCTCTTTAATATCTCTTTTATCTTCACCTGTACCTCCCGTGATCATTCTGACATATTTCTTGTCCTCATTTAGTTCTTCCTTCTATTTCAAATGCTACCTCCGTAATAAGTGAGGAACATAAGAATTAGCCTGTGGTGGGGATGGGATGGACAAAGGCCAAAAAAACACCCAACCANAAAACCACCACCGCACCACCACCTTAATGAAACGTATCATAATAGTACGTTGTCATCACCCAAAGGTACAAGTGCTGCTCGAAGACTTACTTTGGTGAAATGGATACTCCTGTGCCGGTCTCCTGCCCACAAACTGTCAGAATCTTTACTAAAAAAGAAACGACTGAATTAATTGTGAGTTTCTGAGCCTTAAAGCCAGTCCCAGGCTGCTTTTAGTTCATATCAACTTCCACATATCTGTATCCTGAGGCGATTTTTTTTTTTTATTCAACCTATTGCCTAGCAAAGTAGTCAGCTGGCTAATGAATAAGCTGCATATGTTGTAGGGAGTTAGGAAAGACGATAAAAAGGCCATCTCATCTATCAATCTTAAGCAGAAGTATCCCAGCCTTTTGTGACAGCTCATGACGTACTGGCCACACTTCTTAATTCCCGTGTTGTAGGTTTATCTGCAGGCATTTCTGCAACCCCATTATTACTTTAGTGGCTGAATAGCTCCCTTGGCAAATTAGCTGATAGATCAGATCTACTGAAGAGTCTGTTTCTGTATGTGTTGGTGTATGACTGAGCATGCACAAAACACTTGATGGGCATGCACTGTGCCGCACACAGTATTCCTGAAACGCGTTCACTGAAGCGAGTGAGGAGCTGACTGACCAAACAATTTCTTCAATTGTTTCTAAGAAACCTGCTCGTTACCGAAGAGCTATAAGTTACGACAGTAAGGAGTACTACATGCGCCTGGCTTCTGGGAACCCTGCAGTCTTTCAGGATCCTATAGAAGAGAATACGGTGGGTGACACAACTCAGCAGGAGCCAGAACACGGGGAGGACACTATTGCAAGAGTCAAAGGTTAGGTCATTTGTTCTGTCCTGAGCTGTTTTTCTTTAAATTTATCTGCTTTTATATCTTGGCATACATTTGCATTAAGATAAGCGTAAGGATCTTGTAGGACTCTTGTTTGTTTTTCTTTCTTAGTATTGGACCAGTAATTTCAAAGTTCAGTAGGTTTTGCAAAGTGAATTTTTCGTCAGGTTTTTATTTACCTATCCCTGTTCTTCTTTTCCAGGCCTGGTCAAGCCTCCCCTGAAACGATCTCGCTCTGCTCCTGACGGAGGAGATGATGAGAACCAGGACCAATCCCAGGACCAGATTGCTGAGGGGAGTTCGATTGATGAAGAGGAGAAGACTGACAATACAACTTTGCTTCGACTTCTCGAAGAAGGAGAGAAGGTACTGTGTACTTCAGACACCCTAAGCGCTTACTGTGTTGGAATTTCTGCATTACTACAAGTCCTAGATACCTTCCCCAATCTACAGGTGAATTTGCTTAATATTTTTGTCAGCTTCTTCCTGGAAACCAAATGTGTGCTCTGGTTCAAACAGATCCTGAGCTGCAAACCCTGTACTGGAAACATTCTTTTTCTTTCCTTCTGCCTGCTAGGGAAAAAAAAACCTGTCTTGAAATGAAGGCTAATGAGCTGTCCTGTGCTTGGATTATTATCCTGTCAGCTTAATGAGTCCAGGCAGGAAATATACGTTGAAAATACAAATACTGAACTTGGCAGACTGTCAGTAATTAATTGTGCTCTTCATTAGAATGAAAAAACTCGATAACTAGTATTTTATCCCCAAGAACAGTGTTGAACAACCACGCTGCCTATTTGGTATTTCAGATTTTGTCCGTCTGAAGTATACCAGTAAGTACATTTGTAGTCATAGTCGAGTGGGCTACAGGCTCTAAAATAACGCTCAAGAAGCATGGTGTGAGTGGATAAGTTGGTAAATATATAAATCTGTTATCATACAGAGGAGGCTTTATTTAACTCCCTTCCCAATTGCGAAATGCAGGCGTTGGGTATATCTCTGATTAAGGGGGGAAATAGCAGAATTTTTGCTGTTACCTACTAGTGATAAGGCAGTGTCTGGGGCTTGTTCTAACAAAGCAACGGTCTGAGCCTGAACTCGTTAACCTGCTTTTGCTAAGCGTCTGCGTTTCATCACAGATTCAGCATATGTACCGCTGTGCTCGGGTTCAGGGCCTTGACACCAGCGAAGGGCTGCTTCTCTTTGGGAAAGAGCACTTCTATGTCATTGACGGATTTACCATGACAGCCACCAGAGAAATACGGGATATTGAGACACTGCCTCCAAAGTGAGTAGATTACTAGAGTTTCCTCAATCGTTAATAGCCGAACAAGAAGTATTTAATGAGATTTTTTGAGGATTCGGCTCCAAAATAATGTCAGATGCAGAAAGACCTCAGGAGCAGTTTCCTCCGTGCTCACAAATTACTCAGTGTAATATGGCATATTGTGAAAATCAGCTGTTTCTATAACTGGACCCTCATATGAACTAAGAGAATAATTCTTTTAATTTATCTTCTTTTTAATCACTTCTCTCTTTGCCTGTTTATGCTCGTTTACAGGATGCACGAGCCAATCATACCTAGGGGAGCAAGGCAAGGTCCAAGTCAACTCAAGAGAACATGCAGCATTTTTGCATATGAAGATATCAAGGAAGTACATAAAAGGAGATACCTTTTGCAGGTAACTTGGACGTAGTATTTGGATTGAGGGGCCAACTTTGGAATTTCTTGACAGTGTTGTCATTTTTAAAAAGTAAAAGAAATACGTAACTGATCAGTATCTGGAAGGTGAAGCTGTTCACCGTGTTGAAATTGAAGTGCTTAAGTTGGGCATCCTTGTTTGGACATCTGGCTTACTGTGGTTTAGTTTATTGGGTGTAGTAGTGGATTTTAATGTTCCGAAAATAAAATACCTGGCCACACTAAGCAAAGTCTGCTTCACCATTATTTGGTGTCAGATGTAGTACACGGTATGACTAAACTGGTCTCTGCCTCACCTTGGGAGGTGACAAGCAAATGTGTTAGTGTTGACATCGGTTTGTCCTTTTTGTTTTCAGCCAATTGCAGTTGAAGTTTTCTCAGGAGACGGACGGAACTATCTTCTAGCTTTCCAAAAAGGGGTTAGAAACAAAGTTTATCAAAGGTATTGTAAAATAAGTTAGAACATTTAATCTGAATATTTGCAAATACCTGTGTCGAGCCGTATTTGAGCCTATGGTGACCTAACAACCAGAAGTAGATTGCAAGAGTGATGGCTGTTAGGCAGTGGGTGGTAACCTGATAGCAGCTTAGTGCTGCATGAAAGGACCACTAGGAAGCGCTAATGTCTGCATGCAAAACTTGTGGTAGGTGTTCAGTGAGAAGAGGGTCATTCAATTTTGTTGAAGGTGTTAGGAAGCTGCTCAAAACGAAGTCTGTAACTGTACTAAATGCACTCTGTTTCTAAGGAGAAGACATACTGAGGACAGAAATGCTGATCTTAATCTTTTAACTGCTGCTGCAGGTTTTTGGCCGTGGTGCCATCCCTAACTGACAGTTCGGAGTCGGTGTCTGGGCAGAGGCCAAACACGAGCGTAGAGCAAGGGTAGGTGATTCTGTTCCTCACAAGCTCTGTAGCTCATCAGCTTCAAATAAATGATGCTTGCATTAAGGTCGGGGTTCACTGGAGAGTAGTGCGACCTCAGTTTAAAATTGGGCATTACCAAAATAAATAACTAGTGGTGATGCGCTCCAGTTATTTTAAGTGTGCTGATATTGTTGGCAGCATTGGTATATCTTCTTACTAATTAGCATATATGCTATCAGGATTAACATGAGCGGTATACAGATACGTCCTGAAAGGAACTGGAGTGCCAAAGCCATTAGATTTGTCCAGGTTGTTAAAGATATTTTCCTCATTGGCAGCCTGTTAGATACATTTGTACTCGCACCGAATTGCATAATTAACGTGCATCATTTTAACACTATGTGTTTAGAAATTAAAAAAAGGCACTGCTCAAGGAAAAAGGGACAAAGCCCCATTTTTCTAATTCTGATAGTTTACAAGTTTTAATCGTAAAACTTCAGAATGTCTTGTGAAGTCGTAACCCAGATCTTACTGCTAAGTCAGAAAATGCACTTCCTTCTTCCCATTAGGTCTGGCTTGCTTAGCACTTTAGTGGGAGAAAAATCTGTTACTCAAAGATGGGAAGTAAGTATGAAAATTTTGGTTTGGTTTTTGTTTGTTTGTTTGTTTTTGTTTTTTTTTTTTTAATTCCACATTTTGTAGTGATACATAATTAATCAGTGCGCATAAGTTGTGTCCTCTTATTCAAACAGGTGGAACATACTACTGTAGAAAGTGTACCTCAGCATTTTAGTTTGTAGTATTTCGTGATATCATCATCAAATAGGAAATGGTTCTACCGTTGAAAATGCAAGGGGAGGGACTGTAGTAAACGTAGAGTGAGCGTTGTAATATTGAAGTGAGCTTTGTATGTTTGGGGAGAGCTGAACACTTTGACAGTCTGGCAGTGTAGACATCTGATTGTTGTAAAGTGAACACTTCACAGTGCTGTTATCTGTCTTCCTTAAGAGAGGAGAAATCAGTAACTTCCAGTACCTGATGCACTTAAACACTCTGGCGGGCAGATCCTATAATGATCTCATGCAGTACCCTGTCTTTCCCTGGATCCTCGCAGACTATGATTCAGAGGTAAATAAAATATCTTGTCAGCCGTGTCAGTGATCTTTTATATGCTGGAGGTTTTGCAAGTATTACGGCTGGCTCGTACTGCCTTAGTAAAACTGAGGCTTATCTTTATCGTCGCCAGTTGTTTGCTTTCATCTATTTTGTAATGTTCCTCCCGCTTACCAGTGAGTAGGATATTAGAGACTCTTGGCTGTCCCACGTGGGCAGGTCCTTGCCTGCACTGATTTTTCCGGATGTTACTGGGCAGGTGAGGGCCAGGATACATAGCTTGTTCTAAGGCAGGTGCCCTTCTATGTTGCAGCAGTTCCTGTAAGCCTTTGCATTAGCTTTCTGCTGAATATCCTGAAGGATGTTATGCCCACAGAGAAAGCAGGCTTGTCCAGAAGACTGTGGTGGGCGCTACTATGAAATCTGGCCCCCTGGTGAAGAATTTGCTTTTGAAAAAGATGAAACATCGTGTTAATGCTTTAGTGGGCAGCTGTTGCTACCAGCCAGACCGTAACACAAAATATTGTTAGGGTGCATGTCGAGTATTCAAGAACAGAATTAGAGGGAACTGGGGAACAGGCTGAGGGGAGCAGGGCAAAAATTAGCCGGAGCCCAGATGTGACTTCAAATAAAAAATACTGACTTTCTTAGATTGGGCTGAAGGATTGTCTTAAGCATATCCAACACTGCACCTGCTGTGTGTATAGAAAGCAAAGATGACAGCCTTCGGACGTATGTGGTGTTAAATATGGTAATCGGCAGCGTTGAAAGGCTTTGTTTGGTCTTGGTTTGGCTTTTTAATAAAATTGGTATCCGTTTTATTTTGAAAGGAACTGGATCTTACCAATCCCAAGACATTCAGAAACCTCGCCAAGCCCATGGGAGCTCAAACAGAAGACAGGTTAGCCCAGTACAAGAAGCGATACAAAGATTGGGAAGATCCCAATGGTAAGTAACGATACATCCTGCAGGAGGAGCGGAGGGGTACGTGCCTGTCACGTGATGGGAAGGAGTCGTGGATTTTCGTATTATCGGTCAAGAAGTCTGGGGGTGGATATGCAGAACTCTACGGTGGTTTTTAGTGACTCTCCAACAAATACTAAATTAGAGCAAAGGGGCATTGGTTTTCTTGCTGTGTTGTTTGTTTTAAATCCGAATGACAGCTTTTGTTTATATGTAAAAATGAAGACAAAGCAGGTGCACATTCAGAACAGTTTTAACATCGTCTAAAGGCTAGAATGGGCAGGCGCATGAGGCACACAACCAGCTGTCTCTACTAACACAGTTTGAGTGCTGCTGCAAGAAAGCTAAGTTGTACAAAGGAATGGGAATACTTCTGCGTTAGCCCTACGCTAGCTTTTTCATTTCTTACCTTAATACGTGCTTTTTTGCTAAGGAAACAGCATTTTCTTAGCTAAAAAAAAAAACCCTCAGAATGAGATGCAAATAAGTCACGTGTTCTTGAATTTAGAGCTTCCTTTTATATTGAAAATAAAACTTGTGTGTTTGGCAAGGCAGCTATTACATGATACGTTTCTTCTTGTGTGCTTTTATTGAAGACGCAAGCCTGTTTAACTACTGCGGTGCTGTTCTGTATCAAACAACAGCAGGTGGCAAAGACGTTCATTTCTAGAAATGAATCAGTATGTTCTAAGACTATTTAAGCAGACTTTTTGCCAGGAAATTAAGAAAGTAAAAGCTGTACAAAATCTGTAGCCGACAATCCTGAGACGTATTTCTGGCCAAGCCTTTAATTCCACAGTAACCAATAAGACTAAAAGTAAAAAAAAAAAAAAAAGTTTCTTCAGCAGAAATCACTGTAGCTGCACCGCAACATTTCAATTGGTTAAAACAAAAAAATGACTAACCTTTCAGCATTGCTCTGCCGAAGGCCATTGAATAAGGGCTGCTGGACTGCAGCCAAATTCAAGTGCTGTCCGTGACAAAACATAAAGCTTTCAGATTCTTGCGAATGAAAATTACAAATTTGAAATTTTAAATGCGTCCAAGGTCCCAGAGTCATTAAAATGCAGCACTAATTAAATTTTTTTTCAGTTAGTACTGATTCTGTCACCGAACTGCTTCATTTGTTCTATGGTTATGGTTTTTAATCTTCTGCAGGGGAAACCCCGGCTTATCACTATGGGACCCACTATTCGTCGGCCATGATAGTGGCTTCCTACCTTGTCCGGATGGAGCCTTTTACTCAGATATTCTTACGGTTACAGGTAAAAATTACATCACCTCACTTTGTGTTCCTTGCCCGCTGCACATTTGAGTCATAGGTGACAAATACGATCAGTTGGCTTTGTTTTCATCAAATACGGTAGAAGAAATATTTTTAGCGGAGTTGTTGTTTCCTGGGAGGTTTTTGATGTTTCTTTGCGAAAGACATAATGGAATTCATGTTTTTTTCGAGTAGCTTGAACATTTTTCTACACGTAGGCAGCACAAAACATCAGCAGACAAAAACCAAAGCAAGTTTTATTGTGAAAAATGCTTTGCTCATCATGCTTTATTAGTCTGTTGTTGAAAGGATCATATGCCAGTTGTTTAGTTCTGTGCTGGAGGTGTTGAAAGATAGTTATTTAAAACCGGTATGTCTATCCAAAGAGCCATTTTGGTACTGAGCGTTAAAATAAACAAACGTTTGCAGAGCCTGGAATTGTTTGCCAGTTTGATGGGTAACGGTGTTTGTAACATTACATGTCAAATATTTTCCCAGACGGAAGCCATCAGGCAAAAAGATTCGTGTTTCTCTGGAAGAGACTAAACTTTGAAATAGGACTAGATGACTCTCTTCTTAAAATTCTGTATATCTGTATCTCAGTGCTTTATGTTTACTATTACTGTGTATCAAAAAGTAATGCAGCTGTTTAAATCTGTTGTGTTAGAGGAAGAAACATGCTATGCTCTGTTGTGTCTTTTAGGCAGAGAATGTTCTGATTTGCCTGCTTGGCAAAATCTGCTGTGCTGAGAGATACTCTGATGCTGACATGCTTCTCACTGTGTCCCGCAGGGCGGTCACTTTGACCTGGCTGACCGAATGTTTCACAGCGTACGGGAGGCTTGGTATTCAGCGTCTAAGCACAACATGGCAGACGTGAAGGAACTCATCCCAGAGTTCTTCTACCTCCCCGAGTTCCTGCTCAATTCCAACAATTTTGACCTAGGTAGGCAGAAGGGGCTTGATTGCGGTGGTACGGGTGCGAGAGCAGTGCCAGACAGTCCAGCATGATAAAAGTGTCTCATAATATGGGCAGAAAATGATCTGTGTAACTGCATGAGAAAACGATAGATGACTTGCACATTCTGACATGAAAGCATAAAGCAGGACTACTTCTGGTATTTCCTGATACTACATGCTTATTCGATATTATATTTGAAAGTCTGAATGATTCAGAACTCAGCATTTCATTAGGAAGAGTGTAGCAGGAGTTCTTATTTCCTCTGTGATAGGTCAGATTTATTATTTTTTTCAGATTTATTATTTTTTTCAGATTTATCAGACTTAAGCTATTTTCTCAACCAGTGAGTGTTCGTTTTAAGCAGTTAATGCAAACTTTTTTCTGAGAATAGCTGAACAAGACACTGAAATACCCCAAAAGGATTTTTGTTTGGAGTGGTGTGGTTTAGTTGATTTTTGTTTTTTTTTTTACCAGTTCAAAACACAGATAGGTAATCAGCTTTTACTTGGAGTTTCTCTGGTTTGCATTTTTCTCCATGTAACTTGTTACCCCGTGACAGTGTTCACCATCTTTTTTGCATATTTTTTAAGCTTTGCAAAATCTGTTTTAGAACTTCCTCTTAAAGTATTCCTAGATTCCCAGACTGTTGAACTGTCGCAGTTAGCTTTTGTGAGAGTGATTATTCAGCAGGAGTCAAATTTCAGACCTATTGGCCATAGGAGATACATGTTCCTTAGTATGTCTGTCACTCTTAACAGTGGTATTAAGCTCTTATTTTCTGAGCTCTGTGCTGTGAGTCTAATAGCAATGATAAAGATTAATCAAGTCATAGGTTTTAATGGCCTCAAGTCCTTTATTCAAAAGGTATTGTAAAAGATTGGAAGCACAACCACACAAAAACAAAAGCAAAACCGAAAGAACACCCTGCAAAACCTCTCCCAAGTGTGTTTCACGCATAAGAGTGCAATGGCCATTACTGGAAAAACATTGAGGTCTTGCATCTGATAATTTTGGACTGTGACCATCAGAGTCCTAGAAATTCCCATGGAGCGTTTGGAACAACAGTAGAAAAGGTTTTGTTATGAACAACCGTCAAACACTGCGTGATACTTTTGATTGTGTTAATTCGTAGCAATCCCGCTCCCCTTCCCCCCCCCCCAGATAAAAAGAGGTGATTCAAAGTCTGGTGATGCAAGCCGTGTTTCTGTTGGGAGCAGTGTACTTAGTACTTGTGTACCCGTGTAAACTTGGAAATTTGTTGATGTTCCTCTGAGCTGACGGGAAGCATGGAACTGTCTCTTGGCAACAAACGACAAAACAAGAATATAATTGGGGAGTCTTACCAAATACATTTTTAGTAACCGTGACATGCCACCATTTAATGTTCAGAGTGAGAACGGGGCTGTCCGGGACCCGGATGAATGTACGTGGCCAGACCATGCCCAGGGGAATCACCAGTGTCCTTGGGTGTGAAGCCTGTGGGGGATAGCAGTTAGCTCTTCACTAAGACAAAATAACATGTTCCAAGAGCACTTGATGGGGAAGCGTAAGGGTTTTGAGTTCAGACTGTACATTATGAAATGAGTTCAGACTGTACATTATGAAGTTGTGAAGACTGAAGAGGAGTAATCTAATCAACATCTCTAGCTAGAAGGGTAATGTTTGTTTTGAAGAGCGTATGCTGAAACACTTACCATCGTCTTCGAAAGTCCTGGCAAGGAATATTGGAATTCTTCCTCCTGCAAGCAATCCTACGTGAACAACTGAGGCAGAATTTTTTTCATGTTTTATTGCCTGACATTTAAAAATGATACCGTATTTTAAGGAAAAGACTGATATGGCTGGCTTTNTGTTTTGGTTTTTTTTTTTTTTTTTTTTTTTTAGATATTATAATTTTTTGTCACCGTTGCTGTTGCAGTGCAGTTTCAGTGCTTGTCTCCAAATTTTTCTTTTTTTTTTCTTTAATAGGTTGCAAACAAAATGGCACTAAACTTGGAGATGTAATACTCCCGCCGTGGGCAAAAGGAGATCCTCGTGAATTTATCAGGGTTCATCGGGAGGTAATTTCCTTCTTAATAATGACAGTAGAAAACGTCAGTTGGGACTTTGCACTGCGTATTAATCTAAGCTCGATTCATGCAGTCACAGTTACTAGCCAGTCCGTGAGTTCTGGGTTGATGGCTAATTGTTGCAAAGATCTGTAGAACCGGTGTTTCCTCCCCTTCCTTTTTGGCTAGGGGGTATGTTGAGGCGAGAGTTCCTTCAGTGAAAAGCTTTATCAAAACATAACGAGAATATGTCAAAATATATTCCTCATTTTTCTTTGTGGCAGGTACAGCGACTCAACTGATGACCGATATACCTAGTTTTAATGCATGCTCTTTGAATTTCAGGCTCTGGAATGTGACTTTGTGAGTGCACATCTGCACGAGTGGATTGACTTGATCTTTGGCTATAAACAGCAAGGTCCTGCTGCAGTGGAAGCTGTAAATGTCTTTCACCATCTCTTCTATGAGGGGCAAGTGGACATATATAACATCAACGATCCATTAAAAGAGACGGCTACCATAGGATTCATTAATAACTTTGGACAGATACCAAAGCAGGTATACCGCTCGTAGAATTCTTATTTGCCAGATGGTACTCAAATTGAAATGTGTCAATATGGAATGGGAAGGTCTTTTAGGAGTGAAACTTCCTGGCAGTGTTTTTCCATAAATACTCTTGCAGTGATGTGAAATCCTTTACGTTTCCGTCGTAAGCGCAACGAAGATCGACTTTGGGTTTTGCTTGTGAGATGAGAAATGTCTTTTTTTTTCCCCTTTGCACCCTTAAAGTAAAGGCAAAATAAATTATGGTTCAACTCTAAAAATCAGCATCACAAAAAAAAGTATGTTCCTGCTGCAAAGTCAGAGAGGAGCAGTGAAAGTGCAACTTCAAAGTAATGCCTAGTGTTTAGGTATTTTAAGTTATCCCGTAATAAAATAATTTCTGTGATAACTTAGGCTTTTTTGTTTTTTACGCCGGTCTCGTGGCATTCTGCAGGGCTCGGCCACATGTTTTATTTGAAGAATCTGTTGAAAAACACCCAAAATCTAAATTAAGAAGATTGACTCTTGTGGGACAGCTATAGATAAGGGGCTATATAGACACATTTTTGGTGCAGCTTTAAAGTTTGTGTTCCCTGTAAGAGATTACATGTAAATTATCAAACGTAATATTAAATCTGAAGTTTTACTGTGTGGGTTTTTTGAGGGGGTTGAGGGTTTCTTTCTTTCTCTTTCTTTTTTTTTTTTTTAATTAGGCGTTTCTTTAGGGGTTTTTCGCTGTCCAGTGAGACTTTTAAATGTCATCGGTGAATTTTTCCAGTCCTAGGTACAGTAGAAACCACAGATATCTTCAGCAATTCACCGGGAACCCAACCCACGTGTTGGGGACTCTAGACTACAGCAGCACGTAATGTTTCAGGACAGTCAGCGGGTATTTCCTGTGGGGACCCACTAACAGCTATCTGCCTCTCATTGCTTGGAAGGAAGGCTAAGAACTGCTCATCTATCAGCTTGTCGCAAAAAGGGAGTGGTTTAGACCACTTAAAGAATCCCCTTCAAGGGTATTAGCAAAACTGATTTAATAGGGATTTGTAAAAGTGCGCCTTCGCAGAATTTGATGGCCAGGTTCGCTCCATTACTTAAAACACGGATGAAACGCGCAAAGGAAAATTAAGTTAGAATCAAACTAAAATTATGTATACGGAGACCGAAGACGCAGTGGGGTAGAAGAGAAACATACAAAAGCAAACAGAGTTGGAATTGATTTCTTGTGATTTGTACAGAGGTCAGGAATGTAAAAAGACTGGGGAGATCCCTCCCGTTGAGTCACGAGGTTTGGAGAAGACCCCTTGCTTTTTAAACTCCTGTCGGCGTCTGGGTGCAGCTGGATCAACTCCTAGTCCCAGACTCGGTCAGCAGTTTATATCTAAAGGGCTTATGAATATAATAGCAGCCTGAGATTCATTCACGGTTGAATGAAGTTCATGGCAGTAACCTATGCATAGATTTGAAAAGCAGTATTTGTAAGATACTTGCTATAGAATATTCGGGTTAGTACACACACACACATGCAGAAAGACGCTAAGAGGTATACGTAGGCAAGTAAAAGAGGTATACCTGTTAAAAAGTTCCTCTCGAGTTCAGTGAAAATACTTACATCAAATGCCTCAGCATCTTTCTCAACGGGCGAACGGTTGAGCCTCCAGGAGCGAAGAGTATCAGCCCAAGTCTTGTCGGCTTTTGGCGACAGACCCCTGATCTTTGCAAACTGAAGAGTTTGCGAGCTCTTAGAGGCGTCCCGCTCAGAGGGCGATGCTGGCCGCAACCTGTTGCGGTCCAGGAGAGCTCAAAGGGTCTCGCTTAGTACTGCTATTTATAGGTTCAGGAGATGACTGGCTTTTAGTCATCAGCAGATTACTGGGATTCCAGTTGCGGTGGTGCTGTTTCGCGTGAGTTACAATTCAGATAATGAAGGCTCCAAGGCTGTTGGAGAATGACTTAAGATTCAGATATGGGATGCTCCAAGGCTGTCGGGACGGGACTGAGATATGTCCCAGGGTTGTCAGGAAATGCTAATTATCCCTCCTCCTGTGCCCAGCCTCTGCCGGGCAACAGGAGTCCTTGGTACGGTCAGTGCAATTCCTCGTCTTGGCCGTGCAAGAGTTCCTGGTATAGTCAAGGGACACTTAACCGCCCAACTCATTATGCTTATGCTAAGGCCTAGCAAGACTTCCTGAGTTCGTACATCGGCCCAGAGAGGGGGAAGAAATGCAGCACCACACTTCTGTGGCTGCTTTTCTCCTTTTCCTTCCTTGCGCTCTCTCAGTAATCTAAACAGGTAGTGGCTCTGGGGTTTTCTCCTCTTCAGTAATAATCAGTCACTGCGTTGTGATGATAATCAGACATGTCCCAGCTAAAGCCAGATGAACAGATAAAGACGGGGGCTCAGGGCAGGGCAATGGAAGAGCATTGCAGCTGAGTCCAGGGGTCTCCCTGAATCTTCAAATGCCTGTTAGGCATGTTTAGGCATAGGTACAAACCTATGATGAGCTGGATCTACCAGAAATTGCATGATGCTTTGCTAGAGCAAATAGGCAGACAGCAGTAAACTTGGAAAAATAAAAATTCCTTCCTTAAGTCATTTTTGGTGGTGAGTGCTCTTGCAGCACGTTCCTGTGTAACTGTAGAGTTTTGCTATGACCCTCCGTGACTTTCCACAGGGGATCTAGGGCAGGCTATCTCAGTGACGTGTCTGCTGTGCACTTTTTCACTCCTTTTTGCTGCATGGAGGTGTAACATGAGGACCACACCTTCTTTATCCCATCTCTTCCACCAGTAATGCCCCTGGTAGTTCTGTTTTCCGTTTTAAAAAGTTGTGCTGCAAAACATTCCAGAGCTGGTGCTGCGTTTGGAAGAGGGCTCGTGCAAACTCTGCAAGCGTCCTGAGATGCCGCAGCCTGTGGGGGCGGAGCAGAATGAACAAGCAGGAGGAACAGTCGCTCAAAGGAGAAAAGGGCGGCGGGGGGGGGGGNGGGGGTTCTCGCTGGAACTGGCATTTTTTGAGATCACTTGTCCATGCGGACACTGGATGGTACGCCTCCTCTCTCCATCTTCTCATAGCCCAGCCAGACGGGAGGCATGCTGTAGTTCAGGGAGAGCTGTGGCACATCGGCCTGTTGTTACCCTTCATACCCAGAGTGTAGGTGTGAGCTGTAGAAATGTGTGTGCGTGCTCATAGCTCAGCTACCTCAGGCTTATGCATGTTCCCTCTGTTTCGGATAGGCCAACAGGTAACACATCTTGAAGGGCTGTAAGGAAAAATAATTTTCAGCCTTGGGAATTTCAGTTCTCCTTTCAGTGCTGTAAGAGCCTCTCCGTGAAAGAGTAGTCGAAATCTTACAAGATAGCACTCAATGTTTGTATTTGTCATTTACGTGTTATAATACATAGCATCTACCATCCAAGATGATGTTTATTATGAATTTATCACGTGATAAACCTAGTGTGTATCACTGATGATCGTGGCTTATTAGAAGCGGTGATCAGCTTGTTTAACACTTGAGATACCAGGAATGGTCACCGAAGCAGTAAAATGAAAATTCGGTCACTCATGCTGAAAAGCTAGGCAGAAGATGATCAGGTGCTAAGATGCGTTTCTTGGGCATGATAATCATATGTGATACAATTACACGCCCACCCATCCTGTTACTCTGTTCTTTGGTAGCCTGGCCACCTCCAAGTGAGTGAACTGCTGTTTGTAGGACGCAGTTGTTTCAAAGCCAAAAATTAGCTTTCGGTTTGGCCTAGGTTAGAATTTAATACCGCGTTATGCATCAGCTTCGGGATTTTTGCTTGCTTTACTTCAACTGCTTTTGCAGCTGGAGGTAGCTTTAAAAAAAACACTTTGCTCATTATGTCCTTCTTGGATTTCGTGTTATTTGTTGAAGTCTTATTGAAGTGTTTGCCGTAAGTTATTAGTGAATACCGAGAACAGTTAAGTAACATTTGCTGACCTGCAGAACTTTTAGAAGGTAAATTGGACATACTGATGATCTTTTTAAGCTTGCGTTCTTGTAAACCTGTAATTTTTTATGATACTTAATTTCTTGATGGATTTCAGCTCTTCAAAAAACCACACCCACCGAAGCGTGTTAGAAGCCGACTGAATGGAGAGGCTGTGGGAACCTCTGCGCCCCCTGGTTCCACAAGTGACAAGATTTTTTTCCATCATTTGGACAACCTGCGGCCATCTCTTGCCCCAGTGAAAGGTAAACTGCAAAACCATGGTAATTATTCCCGTTTCTTTGCCAGAGCATTTGGAGTTTCGGCAAGATCATCCTTTTCCGTGTTTTGCTTAGTTCTAACGTTACTAATGGCTGTGCTTTTGTGAGAAAAACAAATTCAAAATACCCTAATGCCGTTAAGGTTATGTTCTTAGCTACCTTAAAGTATACTTGGGAAGCACCAAATCTTTGCCGGTTTAACGTAACTTTTTTTTTAAAATAGGGGGATAAAATTGGGCCCAAGCACCTCTTCAAAGTTTTAGTTTAACAAACAATATTCAGGGTACATTGCTTCTGGACCTGTGATAGCCTCAATTTTCTGTGGCTTTCGTAGCAGAAGGATTCTTTATCACAGTGCCAAGAAATACTGAGAAACGTTGGCAGGAAAGGGTGGTGTTGGTAGCTGCACTGAGGTGACAAAAGTTGGGGTTTGACTTCGTATTTGACATTGGACTGAACAAAAGTTAATTGTGTGCGAGGCAGGCAAATGCTATACANTTTTTTTTTTTTTTTTTTCCTATGATTAAACAAATAACGTGCCTGCCTGCTGTAAGGAGAGAAGGATGTACTATTACACAGGACATAGCAGGGCTACACTCGAAGACAGGAAATTAGAAAGCACTAATCTGTATTTGCAAAGCTTGGGGGGGGAAAACAGGTGGGATCCCGCAGGCTGTAGTCAGGAACGTAGCCTGTGGGAACGCTTAGCCAAGATGTTGGAATCGGTACCGGAAACTTACTCTTACCTGTGCTGGAAATGGTATTACCACATTTAATGACCACAGTCATCTTGTGTGAAGAACACCTTGTAGGGCATCACAGGTGGGATCAGAGCTATCTGTGATCCTCAGAGTGTTCTCGCCACTACTGATGGTGCTCAGCCCTCTCTATCTGTTAGGAACGTAGCAGAAGTTGCCGTCGTTGCAGTTGAAACAAAGATTTGTATAAAGTGGCCAATACAGATATCCTGCTTTTGCGGAGCATCAGGTACTTAATGGGATGAGATAGTATTTGTCTGCGCTAGCAGTAAAATGTAACCCCATCTTCTTTTTTTAGAGCTCAAGGAGCCTGTGGGACAGATCGTGTGTACTGATAAAGGCATTCTGGCAGTAGAACAGAATAAGGTTCTCATCCCACCTACATGGAATAAAACTTTTGCCTGGGGCTATGCAGACCTCAGCTGCAGACTGGGTACCTACGAGTCAGACAAGGTTTGTAATCTGAGATTTGTTTCAGTGCGCTCAGTGTACCAGAAGCAATTAGCACTCAATAGTGAAAAAAAAATCTAACAGTGGAAATTTATTTCACATCTGAATGAAATAAGCTTGTACTGTGTATGTTTTATTGCTCCCTATCTGGCAGGCTTCAGGAGAATGCTGGCAGAATGACATAAACCAATTAATAATAATTTTTTACCAGGTCTGCAAAACGTGAATGACTTAAATCCATGCAGTTAAAGCTCATCTCTCACGTTCTCTCGGGAGGCATCTTATGGCAGAGGCTGGAATTGCTTCTGTTTGAGGAAAAACCCCATGAGGGGTAGCAGCGATATCTTAGTTACTTAATGGTCCAGCATGCAGGGTAGCACTCCGGTTTTTATTTTTAACCTACCAAGCCCGGATCCTGCGAGTAATTCTTCTTTGTTTTCTTTATTTTTAGGCAGTAATTGTTTATGAATGTTTGTCAGAATGGGGCCAGATACTGTGTGCGATTTGCCCCAGCCCCAAACTAGTTATCACTGGAGGAACAAGCACAGCTGTGTGCGTGTGGGAAATGGGCATCTCCAAAGAAAAAGCTAAAGCCCTCACACTGAAACAGGTAAAATACAATAAAGATGCCTTTTACGTGAGTTGTGTTACAAGATCAAAGGAATTATGAAAGGGGTTTTGCTCACATAGCAGGCTTTGAAACCACCGAGTCCAGCAGACCTTTGGAGAACTGAGTTGTCAAGGTACAGATCTGCATTGAAATCGGGCAAAATGCATCTTTAAAATTGCATTGTTTTTAAGGACAGTCGATTACCAGGAGTTTTTTGGAGAGATGGGGAATTTGGTAGCAACGTTAACAAAATTATTCAAGTGTCTGCTTTATTGTAGCGTTGTGTGCAAAATACCGCCATCTGAAAACTGTGTCAGGGAGGCAGTGAAGGAGACTGTCTTAAAAGTTCGTTTTCCTTTTAAAATTTTTTTTAATTACTTTTTTCCTTTAAAAATGTATATAGTTAAATTATACTTCTGCGCAAAAATTTGCTCTTTCTGGCAGTGGTGTTTGTGGAGCAGAGTATACCTGTTCAGGATCACCTTAACTTGTTCTTGCTTTAATTCAAAACATTGACTTTTGATAACAAACAGGCACCCGTTCTTTAAAGTTAGTTGCAGCTAAATGCAGAGTAAGTCTTATGTGTTTACTAAAACGAAAAAAAAAAAACAAAAAACCACCAAAAAACCCACAAAACCCACCCACAAACAAACAAAACAAAACAGAACAAACCCAACTACCTCAAAATATTCTAGAAGCCGTGTATCATTGTTATAGGTAGCTAGGTTGTTCAGTATTACTGTTCCTGTTAGCATCTTAATAGCAGGACTTTTTCTGGAGGAAAGCTTCCACTCAAACTTAAGAAATTCAGAGAATTATTTGATCACTTCCCTTGCGCAGTCTCCAACAACTGTTCAAAGCTGTGTTTCCAAAGCGTTTTACTGAAGAACAGTGCGAGATAGAACATCGTATCTCGACTTTCAGGGCAGCGTATTGAAGGCCATTTACTGTACGTTAGCCAATGATTTGTAACCGAGTAAGCTGCAATAATCTGACTGTATTCCAGACTCCTGTTCCAGTGGTTAGGTGAAGCCTAAAATGTAAAAGCAGGGTCTAATACAAGTAGACGTTTGTAATTTTCGCCTCCTTCCAAATGACTCTGCCTGCCTTTCTGGTTGCAGCTCTTGGGCCTTGTCTCTTTTATCTTTTCTCAAACATCAACAGAAGTTTATGTAGAAGCCATTTTATATTTACAAAGAATTTCTGTTTTCAGAATGCAATTTCAGGGGCAGCCTGGAACACACACTGACCCTATACATAGGCTGCTGATGGCAGATGGAGGATGCAGAATGGGTTGTGGGTTGGAAATTTATTTTGGGGTTTTGTCGTTGGTTTTTTTTCTCGGTAGAAGGCTATGTAACATTAGACCCCTGAAATGGGGTTTTGTCAGAGTACTTTTTAAATGGAAAAAAATACTACTCCTGTCATATTCGATTATGAAAATAGTTGCCAGCTGAATACTTGTAAGCCAGTTGGATCTTGTGATAGGCTATTGATGTTTACAATAACTGAATCTTTTCCGGTAAGTGGGTTTAATAGAGTAATTTTTGTGCTCTCTCCTGACAGCAGCTTGTTCCTCCTGACTTTTGTTTTGCAGGCATTACTGGGTCATACTGACACTGTCACATGCCTAACAGCATCGCTAGCTTATCACATAATTGTGAGTGGATCACGGGACCGCACCTGCATCATCTGGGATTTGAATAAACTCTCTTTTCTAACACAGCTTCGAGGTCACAGGGCTCCCGTTTCAGCACTCTGTATAAACGAATTAACGGTAAGGACCAAATACCATTCACCGATGTGCAGTGGGAACAGTAGCAAGAGTGAGAAATCGTTAAACTGAAGAAAAACAAACTAGGCTCTTCTGTTAGTTTGGCAAAACTTGTCTACCTCATCTGAAAAAGAATTAGCTGGTTTAGGGCATAATTTGCATCTTTTGTCCAGAGACGCATGTGGGTTTATTCCACGCAGAGCAGCTTGAGCTCAGAGGGGTTTATTAACGGCGCTGGCAGCGGTATAGCTAGTGTGGTGTTCAAAGTGGGTTGTCAAACCTGCCACGGGCGCTGACAGAAGATTTCATTTGTGACCTTGGTTGACTTCTGTTCTCTTACGCTTATTTTAAAGGAAGCAGAAGATAACCTTGCATGAAGCTGCAGTGGCAATTGTAGTGGCAACAGACATATCCTAAAATCTCGTCTCCCTGGTGGTCCTATAAGTTACGGGTTGCTTGCTGTTCATCCAGCTCCCCTGCACATCAAAGAATTTGCCTGAGTTGAAACTTCACGTAGCTGGTCCATCAGGGCTGGCTGGACCGTGCTGCAACTGGAGCAGATGTAGCGGTTGAAGTCGAGACAAAACGGGGCTGTAATGCAAGGAGGGGGCTAGCAAGAGGCACGGTTTATTAACTGCTGGTAGTCTGGCGGTTGTAGTGTTGCCAGCGTTCTAGACTGCAGCTCCCGTTTCGCCTCTGCACTAGTTTGAACCATCTCTTGCTCTTTTCCCAATAAGGAAGCAAATTAAATTTAAGGCGGTACGTGTTTGTGGAAAAGACTGGAGTCAATATGAGCGGAGTCTTTGAAAGCTGAAGGGAAAGTACTGAAAATATGCTGTTGGATTGTTATGCTGCGAAAAGTGGAGGAATTGGTCTACTCATTGTATGCTGTAAATACAACAAATAGGTTGCTGGTTTTCGATGTACGATTCTAAAAAAGCGTGTATCATCCTAAAGATTTATTAGGTGGCCAAACTCAGCTTGGATAGAACATCCTGAAAAGTGCCAGCCTTGATGGCTGAACTTGGCTTAAAAACGAGCCTGGCTTATATTTTTGCTGAAGAAAACCTGAGAGTTCTACTGAAGTACGGAGGTGTTGTTTGTCTTTGCAGGGGGATATTGTATCGTGCGCTGGCACTTACATCCATGTATGGAGCATTAATGGCAGCCCTACCGCAAGCGTAAACACTTTCACTGGCCGAAGCCAGCAAATAATGTGTTGCTTTGTGTCAGAGATGAATGAGTGGGATACCCAGAACGTCATAGTAACGGGACATTCAGATGGAGTTGTCCGTGTAAGTACCAGGAATCACTGTGTGGAAAAATTAAGTTTATGCCTTAGTAGTAGTAGTAGTAGTTACAGAAGTCATGTTTATCCAGCACACAGTGTCCTGGCTGGCACCAAAAGCAGTCCTGCTATACTTCGTTGCTCTACCTGAACAATTAGTGTTACAGGAAGGAGGGAGTCCAGGCTGGGTAGACGATGCAGACTGATTTTGGTGGTGGAACCAGCTGTGCCATTTCTGCACAGGGTGGTGCACTGCATCCTGTCCACAAGTTAGATGGACATTGAAGATTCATGGAAAAGTCTTTCAGTGAGCGGACATTCCTATGCAGTCCTTCAGTTTTCTCTCTCCTTTTTGATGCACCTGTTGTGATGTGGTAACTAGCAGTAATCAGCAGCATACATTTTCCTTCCTGCTCTATTCTGGTCGCTTTTTGGTCACCAGCTTTCATGCCTCGAGATTGTAGTTTTCGTTCACCATTTTTGTTCTACACGCCTTGAGACAATTCATTTTGCTGCCTGGAAAGAAAAGAGGAACTTAGCGGCATCTCTGATCACTGCGAGTCTAACCCGGTTTTCAGTACGTTGCTGTGTGCAGTCCTGGGTCTGCCTTAACCAGAGTCTGCTGGTCAGGTTGCTATGTGGAGTGGTTTTTTTCATTTGAACGGCTAAGTTGTTAAATAATAGCACAAGACTTGTTCACTTGCGATTCAGGCACGAACACAGATGTGCTCTTATGGTATCTAGCCCCCCAAAACGGGGCTTAGTACGGAGATGTAACCTACCTCTCGTGCTACCGGTGCAAACGCGCAGTTCTAATAAGCCATCTTAACTCTAGAAGTAGCTCAGAAGAAAGCTAAGAGTCTGGTGCGTGCCACTTTGCTTATCTTCTGTCCCTCCAGTTCTGGCGGATGGAGTTCTTACAAGTACCAGAAACACCAGCTCCAGAGCCTGTGGAGATGCTGGAAATGCAAGAGGATTGTCAGGAAGCACAAATAGGTATGTCTCCTGACAAGTGTTCTGTATTTGCCTTTTACGTGATCTTCACCGTACGTAGGTAAAATCCTGTGGTTGTACAGTGCCGAATGGACGATGGGGATTTTGTCTCAAAAGACAGTAGACGTCCAGTGGGCATAATAAATAGAGCATCTGAGTTCTTTGTTCACCATCTTGCTTACGGTACTTTCGTACTGCTACGAGTGAGAACAAATCATGCCCATCGTAGCTTTT
>VYZV01011266.1:43519-58605 GCA_013401275.1 Pandion haliaetus | reverse complement strand
GGGGGGGCAAAATGGACACCACTACAAAATTAGGAAGTAGATGAATTATGGACACTGGCAACACCAAACATAAACACCAAACCGCAGGAATTATACACAGTCGTAAGGCAAACTATGTAACGAATGTACGCAATTGCACTTAAGTCTGTAGAAAGTCAGGACACACGCCACTGCCCAGGCACTCGATATCCTGGGTCAAGAGGCCGCCCCGCTGGCTACCTCTGCATTGAGAACAGCAGTTTCGGAACCAAGGAGCACCCCGAGCGTTGCTATACCGTACATTCGGTTCGTTGGGCGAGTGACCAATGGACCTAGCAGTGCCCGACTTAATTTATTTAAGAAAAATTAACATTAAACCAGCTTCGCTGGCGTCTGTGGTTTTGTGCTTCTCCCTTAGCTAGAAACCCCAACGCCTTTGACCACCGCCCGTCCGCCTGCTGGGAGTGAAAAGGCGATCTGATACCCTGATCCTCTGGTAGTCGGCAGAAATCCTCCAGCGCGTCTAAGCTCGTCAGAGTTTTCGTTTCCCCCAAGTACGTAAAAAGCAGCGATAGTGCTGGTTTCTCTCCATAGCCCCACTCTCGGCCACAAACGGTGCTCCCTGATTATTCTCCAACCAAAAGGGACCGATTGTATCGAGGGCCCTGTATTAAACAAACCGTTAGATCTCATCCCCATTTCAATCTCTTGCACTATGTTGACCTTCCAGAGGGACCAGCTCTCCTAAATCAAGGCAGCAAATGACATTTTGGCGAGCTTCCTCTACAAAGCGCGAAACCCCCCGTTTCCGGGTGGTGGAGAGACCGAGCTGGAACTCCAGTTGCAGGCTCAACGCCTCTCCTAGTAAATCCTCCAGCAACACCGTGCCCCCCCCGGGCCTTCCATATCCTCACAGTAAAAACGAGTATCTAGCTGGACAGCATTTTTTGCCTTTCTGCACCCAGAGCAAACCCTCCTGCAGCACCTGTGCAGTGAGAGTGATGGCTGCTCCAGGGGCAGTCTTCAGGCAAGGAAATACTCTTGCCAGATCCAGTGGAGTTCAGAATCCATCCCTAAAAGGCAGGAAAAAAGCGAACCCTTGGTACAGTTTGCTCAGTAGTTCACCCTTAACGCTCAGTTCAGTCTGTAATGAACAAAAAAATCGTTCTTTCCATTGAAACAACAGGTGCACAGGAAAAGACGGGGAGCTAGAGAGCAAACCGAGTTTCTGTTTCATTTTATTCAAAGTGTACGATACCTCTAGCGATCCTTCAATAATAATCCTCTCCGACAGGCAACTGCTGTTGGTAGGACAATTTGTTCTTTGTCCTCGAGTTGAAAGGAGCTCTCTGCTAGGCAAGAGAATTTTGCTGGCCCCTGGGGTGTAAAGCCGGTTGCGTGCAGAGCTGCTATAGGCAGCAGGCGGCTTATCGACTAGATAGAAAAAAACCCAGAAGCATGTATTGGCTCTGGCTGAGATGGAGTTAATTTTTGCCAGAGCAGCCTGTCGTGGTTTCGGCCCAGCCGGCAACAAAGCACCACGCCGCCGCTCGCTCGCTCGCTCCCCCACCCGCCCCCGGCCCCTCGGTGGGATGAGGAGGAGAAAATCCGAAGAAAAGCTCGTGGGTCGAGACAAGGGCAGGGAGGGATCGCTCCCTCCACGCTTACGGCCACGGGCAAAAGACAGGCTCAACGCGGGGAAGAAACCAAATCAATTTCATTTACTACCAGTCAGATCAAAACAAGGATAATGAGAAGTAAAACCCAACCTCGGAACTCCTTCCCCCCCCGCCCCTCCCTCCTTCCCGCCTCGGCTCCACTCCCCGTTTTCTCCAGCTCCTCCCCACCAGTGGTGCAGCTTCATCCCAGCAGAGCTGTACTGAGCTCTGGTAGTACTATGCCCCTACGCCAAGAGGTTTGCTGGCCAGATGTTACCACGGCACTGCTAATTTGATCCCCTGGTACCACTACGACAAACCACTTCCATTTTCCCCAACATGGCTCTACTCCACCGACTTCATAGTCCACGCACTCCGAATTCGGTGCCATACACCTATGTCTCAACACATGAACGCGTGGGCAAAGCTCACTGTGCCAACAGGGTATCAGTGTCAAAACTGCCCCAAGACTGACATGCAAGGGCAGGGACTTGTTCTGACTCTTCAGTGAGAAGTGTCAAATGACTGGGGGGGGGTGTGGGGGTGTGGGAATCCGTCACCCAAGAAATGGCAGGGTTTTCCCGGCTTCTTGGAGAAAAACAAGGTTTGGTGCAGTTGCCGCTAAACCTTAGGGGAGTTCACTGTCACCTTGGTACAAAAAAGCAGTATTGCGGTTCAGGAGGCAGAGCCCAACGGTCCTGGTAATGGCGTTTCTACAAAACGCTGTGCTTTCCAAGCTGGCGCTCAGAGTCTTGCCATGTGCAGCACGAAATAAGGAATCCACAAAAATTAGCGTGAAGGTGCCTCTGTATTTAATGGGAGGAGGAACAGGCAGACTACTGGGCCACTTGGCAAAGCATTTCATCTTCATTAGCAGCTCATTTACTTCAGAATGAGATGCAGAAAACTAGGGTGAAGAGGCAGGGAATAACCTGTGCGTAAGAAATGCACCTCTGTAATTTCCTGTCAGTTACTGGTTTGTTTTTTTGCTCACAGCAAAATGGCTCATATCTTAGTTGTATGTATGTGCTAATTTATTTGTGAAGTGTAGTAGTGGTAGCTATACAAAGCGCCTGTGAACTACTGCTAAGTTTTCAACTTCAGTATAATTAAGTGGTTCCACAGGTAAACCACACCGCATGCTAAATTCCTTCTCCCATCCGTTTTCAGGCAGTGCGTGTCCGTGTCAGGAGACGTCCCGTCGCTGCAGCATGCAATTCTGAAGTTAGCCCCGCTTTGAGCAGGAGGCTAGGCTAGACGACACGCCGGAGTCCTTTCCAAGCGAAGTTTTCCTGTGACTCTATAAAGGCAGCCAATAGCAACTGCCGATCCATCTTTCTCTAATCATCCTCTATTTTGCAAAGCTTTGTCTTATCCCTTCCTTTATAAAACTTAAAAGAAGTTATGGATGGCTCCTCCCTCTGAGGATAACCACTCTGTTAAGAAGAAATAAAAGCGCCCAACCACTTTTGTTCTCTATGCAATCAGGCAACAAGATGGGGATAAACCAAAAATATGCCCCGAAAACCTCCAGAGGGAGAAGACAAACTGCCATTTCATTCAACGTCTGGGTCAATGGTTAGAAGCTACTCTTAACGGCCAGGTCATTCCTCAGAGCACCTGCTTTTCGTTTGCGATGTTTTTCATTAGCAGCCTCCATTTAAGACCGTGTCTCCAGCTTGGCAAGTATCCAGCACTGCTCAAACAAGAAATCCACGTGTACGTGTCACAATCGCCCCCGGCGCCCTCGGTATCTTCTCTCTGGATAGACGGCTAGCCAGCTGAACAGACACGGGCGGCGTTTGGAACAGGCCAGGGTCCCTCATGGAGCCGGTCCAAATCCCCGCAGCACTGCTCAAGCCCGCCTGACGCTTGATACCAAAGCCACCCCAGGGCAACTCCCTCTCCAGAGCCTGGCTCTTAACCCTTCGCTGTGCCCAGAGTAAGACCCCTGTGTGCTGTGCTTAACCCTTTGCTAGGAACTATCGGCCTTGCTGGTTTAGCAGCTCGCTTCTTTGGCAGGAGCAAGGCTGTCAGCTGCTCGTGCTGCGGTGCAAACTGGTCATAACCACGTTCCCCAAGCAGCTCTCAGAACCGCCGTCAGGTGCGACCTCTCCGCGAGGGCTCGGGAGAGGCTGCGGTTTGCCATTTTTGCCACAAATGGGTCGTGGGGCTCTTCAAACTGGCCGCAGACTGAGAACCTGCTCTCGCTGGTAACAACTAAAAGAAGCGTCCCTCTGCCTCAGGCAAGCCCAGGGCCACGAGCAGCAAACATTCTGGCCTCGGGTGAAGACCGAACCCCAACCCTGGGGAGGGAGAAGGGATTATTGCTGTAAACGAGCGATGTGCTCCTTTATGGAGGCCTGGGCAACAGGATCCAATACAACGGAGATTTACGTATACGGACTCACAAGCTCTTTGTACTTATAAACCAAATACGCACATTCTATACACCACCTAATACACCAAGCGATGGGACAAAACCAGCGTACCCTCTAAGCACCTAGTACTTAATGTTGCCAGACCAACACTGTGCTCTGTCGCTTGCTGCTCGGCCTTTGACCAGAGGCAAGGAAAAACGTATGGAATGACTGCCTAAGGTGTAACCCTGGGCCAAAAGGAAGGGGCTAAAAGTAATGAAGATGGGCACTTCACACCGGAAAATGAGAATTAGGGCAGGCATCTCAGAAATGTTTTTCCTTATCGCAAGGTGACTTAGTATCAGGCAACTTCTCTTTCACTTCTTTGTTTTGTTTTTATAGTTGTGCTGTTGGAAACGTGCACGTAATGAAAAAAATACTGCGGCAAGCCTGAGAAGAGCCCAGTTCTTCTCTGCCTGTATTTCACTGCAACAGGGTGACTCGGAGGCCACAGGAGCCGCACACCTGATGTGGAGCGGAGGAAGAAGGAGGTCTGAACAAGGCACGCTGGGACAGGTCTCCACCTGCTGCCGACATGTCACCTGCAGACCGTGTCACAGCAGCGGTAAGAGCTGGCTCAGAGCTTTGGGCCCCCCCCCCATGCCTCACCGGACGCAGACGCCCTCCGGAAAGGGAAGTGGAACCACCTCCTTTAAGTATAGAACTACCTTCTGGTGTCTGAATATCTGACACCTACGAGAAACAATACCCAAAACTTAAAAACAAATTACCTTACGTTATTATAACGCTCTCTCCTTTCTCTAGCTGGCTTGCTTTGGGCATTTTACAGCTCCCCGTGTACCACGAAGAGACGCAGGAGATCAGGACTAACTGAAAGAAACCTTCAGCAGAGGGCAGGAAAATCCTCGTATATCCATGAAGAAATAAACTCTCCTGTCTTACACATCCAAAGAACCTTGATTAGTAAACTCTTCAAAATTAGCTGGTTTTCTTTAAAAAAAAAAAAAAAAATTCAAGTTGATGAAAGTCACTGGATGTCAAAAATGTGCGGCTTTTTCCCCTCCTCTGTGCTCCTGTCAAGCACTGGCACACCAAAGAGACGACAGCGCAAGGGCCCGCCGCTGTGCGGTCCACGGAGACCATGCAGGCTTCGGACCCGATGGAGAAACGTTCCCATCTGTCCAACAGCACACGGCTCCAGCCTGCTCCGTCTCCTTGGAAATAGAGGATCACAGATGATGGCTGCGGGAGCACAAAGCCCTGCAAAGCAGCACTGTCTCAGGAAGTTGTTCAGCTACACCAAATAATGCCACTGGCATCAGAACCTCAACACGTCTTGAAACTCCTCCCTTATTTTTCGCCAGCTTCTCCTGAAGCACAGGGGCGTTTTCGGCGGCTGCACGGCACAGGACAAAACCAAAGGCGCTTTCTGTCTACCTAAGAACACTGTGCGTTTGTTCCCCCGCGTATTAACGTACAAAGAAGCCAGCATGTGGCTCAGAGGCTCAGACTTACACAGCTGCCAGTTAACTAAGGGTCCTGGGTAATACAAGTAGGTATGAAACAATTGTGCAACACCTCCAGCCTTGGGTGAAAGCCCAGAGCCTCGTCTACGTGAACAAAGCGATGCGCAGAGCTGCTGGGACTGCAAACCCAAAGAAATAGCTGCCACAATGCCGACTGGAATAAATAAACGCAGCAAAATGTGATCAGGCATAAGCAACAACGGGGCATCACGCGCCAAGGGAGCAGTGGCGTCTTCTATAACACTGGGAACAGAAGAGACGGACAAGACACCGAGTCAACCTATGAACAGATGGATGTGTTCTCCTGTGGCACACTCTGTCCAGATTACGGCAGGACAAGATAGCTGCGGCAGCTCTTCACGCCCACCTCCCGCTGGAAGCAAAACTGCGGCTGAAGGAGAAGTTGATCTCACCATTTTTGTACTTCCCCCACGCTCCGAATGGCACTATGACAACTGTGCTGTTGTCTTCGGTGCCAAATTGCATTGCCTGAGAGAAGAAACAAATTGTCAGTGTCATCATTGCGCTTGGAAAAGGAAACAAGTGTCTGGCTCCACGTGGGAGGGCATGCCCTGAGGCCCAAGACTTCCTTGCCCCTTCCCAGCCCTGACGCTGCATTCTGCTATGCTCCAGAGCTTTCCATGGGATATGCCACCATCCAGAACCCCAGTGAGAAACTGGCCTTTTCCGTCTATGCTGATGACATATTCAGCACAGGAATAAACTGCAATTACAGTCCCACGCGGGTCAGTGGATCGTGAGCTAAGCAAGGTAATTGAAATAATGCCTGGCGAGGATGTTGCAAGACCCCGGGTAAGGAAAAGGCTAGCAGCAGGACTAGTGAGTGTCTCAACCAGCACAGTTCAATTGACTTGACTGTGTGGTTGTGTGGTCATTTTTTTTAAGGCCAAACAAAAAACAACAAGAAGCATTTAGTGCCAGGAGAAGCCCTGGCATTACCTGCTCAGTAACAACATGGGCAGCTTCAGCAGGATCGTGGCACTGGTTAATGAAGTCGCAGATCTCTTGACTGTTCACCATGAAGTTAATACCGTCTGTGGTAAGGACCAGGAAGCTGTCGTCGGCATGATGCAACTGCAATAGAGGCACACAGTACGCACAATGATGGCGTGAGTGCCGCAAGGCAAATGAGCTGCCTCCTTTTTCTTTATACACTCTGTTGCAAGGCACTTTTTCTGGGGGTCCTGTGTGCCCTCCTGCTTTGCGTGCAAGGCCTAACTGGAACCCGCAAACCCTCGGCTAGCCAACGGCTGCCCCTTGAACCCTCGAGCACATCCATCAGCCACACGCACTGTGTGTTCCCTGTACTGGAGGAGAGTGTCTTAAGGTGCTTTCGGTTCTAGGGAGGCAGCCCCCTGAATACACTGAGGCCGGAAGACCGGGTCTGTACGTTACCCAGTAAACAAAACACTTCCACAAACTGAGGATTTCAAGGAAGACGTGACAGCACGGCGGTCATCTCCCTAAACCCCTCAGGCCTAGTCGGTGGCGTTTAATTAGGACCAACGGAATCTGAGTTCCCTGGGCCCTGGGAGGTGCACTGGGGAAAAGCAACAAACAGAATATGAGCTGAGAGGAGAGCCTTCCTGCAAAAGTGAAGACAATGGTGCTGAACGCTTTCTGGGTGGTTAATTTGTCTTCCAGACAGCTACAGAGCTACGGTAAGATGCACGCAACTGCCCTTTCCTCCTCCCTTCCTCCCAAGTGTGCAAGCCTCTACGTATTCTACTTTTTGTGATGACAGCCCATCCATACGCCACCTAGTTCTCAGTGATGGTTTTAGATCGGCACTAACCTCAGAATTATTCATTTGACCACAAGCCCCAAAACAGAGTAACACCTTCGTATTTCAGTAATGGGTATCACGTGTTACCTTTCTTCCCTCATCCTATGTTGTGCTGTGACAAATGGGATTTAGAAGCTGATCTGGCTGAATTTAGTATCATCGGGGCCAGATTCTCTTCTGTCCTGTTAGTGTTAATCTGAAATGACTTAGTCAGAATTGGTCGCTGGTTACTTCACCACAAATAAAAGACAATGCTTGGCCAGCAGGCTTCACCTGGGCACGTGTCGTGTGTGGGTACTGCGACCTGCATCAAATACCTATGATGCCCCTTCATCCCAGTGTTGCTGTCCCTGTTAACCAGGCCTTCTTTTACCTGAACCCTTTTTGTTTCGGGCTGGGCTATCACACCACTGTTTTTAAGATCCAAATCCCCGATGCTCCGCGTCATTGCAAGTCTACCATTCACGTGAGGTTGTCCCAAACTGTTCCAGGCAACGAAGCCACCGCACTTCCTAATCCTGTCCAGGGGCACAAAAGAAAAAGCAAGTATGAGTTACTGCCTCACACCATTACCCCTGTCTCTCCCCGCAATTTCTGTCACTAGCTACCGATGCGGAGTGGGGTACACAGGACCCAAGGTGGGAGACTGAGGGTTGGCTTTTGCTGTCTGAAGGGCTCCGCAGCAGGGATGTGGCTTGGTGGGCTGGGTTCTGACCTGGGAACCACAGTGCATTTCTTCAGGTCTTGGCTCTAACTTGGCAGTCTTGGACAAGTCGGAACCGTGCGGCCACGGCTCTGTACCGAGTCCTAGCTATGCTGGCCTTGCTGCCAAGACAGTTTATGCTCATGCAGGTCCTCTAAACGGAACCAAATGCATTAACCGGAGCTGTGCCGCTTTCTGCCAGCTCAGAGGTGGTCTCGGGCTGTTACGTTCAACCCTCTGCTGTCTTCCAGGCCCAACCCAGCAGCAGAACACAAGCGCATCTTGGCCGAGGCTGTGCCCTGGGAAGCCACATCATCAGCCAACAGGTACCTTTCCTTCTCCTCCTTTCTTTCTGGCGTATGGTCAATGGTGAGTTTCATGGCCTTTCCCTTTCGACACAGCAGGGCACGACTGTCTCCCACACTTGCCACAACCAGCTCAATACCATCCCGGAGCAGAGCCACGGTTGCTGTGGTCCCAGAGTTCATCAGAGTTGCTATAAGTAAGCGTCATATCAAAGAGAGAGGTTTTAGCACTGCCTTGAAGCACGGGACCGTTTATAACAGCAACACAGTTTAAATCGGTAAAATGAAGACAACTTGCGCTCTACGTTACCAGTAAGTAACTGCTTTTAAGTTTAAACTAAATCTACATGTAAAAAGAAATCCAGCAAGCACACATGCATGTAGGACTGGGGGGAGAGAGAGAGGAAGTGGAAAGAGTAGGTATGTCTGTGCAACAACATGGCTCTATGCAAACAGGGCAAGAGGAGTAAAAGCGCTACAAGGTACAGTGGCTTCCTTTCAGCTTGTAGCAACTAGTTTTTTCTGTCCCACTAGCCCACCTCAAGTTACAGGGTTATTGTCCTTATCCCTGGGCACAGTGACTGCACGGGTAGCCCGCCATAAAGCTGGTGGCTCTCCCCTTCTGTTAGGTGGTGAAGTGGGCAATCGAGTAGCAGTAATTGTAGCCCCACGTGGTTCACCAGAAGAGAAACGCTAGATCTCTCCTTTACGCCAGTCGTCTGTGGCGTCCTCCCGTTACTGTCAGAGTTGTTACAATCTCCTTCTGCTTCCCCCAGCCTTGGCAAGAGACGAAGGGGTCAGCCAGCAGGCCGCTGGCTTTTTTCAGAAAGGGATGCTGCTCCCTTCAGACCCTGTCAACTTGGTGGAGGTCCCAGCGCGACAGTGAGGCTGGATTCTGCCTTGCCTTGTGCCCGCAAACCGATGCAGTCAGCTGGCCAGTGGCTCTCCAGGCAATCTGCCCTGGCCACTGGTGGGATCACTTGACAGGGGTGTACAGTGACTGCCTAGAGGGCAAAAGAGAACCCTAGGTGCCGTCTTCCTTCTCTTACAGGTAAGGGAGTAGGCTGAGCTGACTGTGTTCGGGGACCTGGCCGGATTAACTGGTGCTCGTAAGTTTAAGGGCTTCTCATTTCGATTTCTACAACGCTCTGGGGAAAAAAAACAAACAAACAAACAAAAAACAACCAAAAAACCCAGAAGTGCTTGAAAAGGAGAAATGTGAGTCTGCCTGTTCCGGAAAAGATCTGCGGTGAAAGAAATGCCAGAACTGTCCAGCTTTCCTTTTTTGCTCGCTTTTTGAAAGGAGCAGTCCCATTGTACAGTTAGTATCTTCCCCTCCTGCCAATTATGCAAAGGCAACCCAGCGAGAGGTGCCTGGAAAGCAGTAACTCGTGCTGACTTGAGCTATTACAGTAAACGTCTGGCCAGGACAAGCTATTGCCTGGAACACATTGGCATTCACAGCCAATGCGAATCCCCTTGAAAGGCCCTCTGTAGGTCTCCTGCGTTCTGGGGTTTTTCCAGTTTTTCCAGGTTTTAGAAGCAAGACAATTCGAGAGGGGTTTTGGGCTAACTTCGGACTGACAATCCCCAGCTGGAGTCCCGTTTTCACGTGACTAACAGTTAACGATCTTCCCACCACCGCTTCTGCAGAGCTCAGCTACAAGTATACGCGCCCCTACCTCTGGCCCTGCAGCCCTGACCCCACGGAGGCAGGACGGATCTGAGACAGGACTGAGCGTTTGAGCCCAAGGAAGGCCAGCCAGCCCCATCTCTGACCAGCTGCCAGCAAACGGCATACACGCAGCGTGCTACGGATACCGAAGCGCAAGTGCTCTGGGACCTTGGCAACGTCTTTCCCCAACCCTGCGAGGTCTCAGCACCCCGTAAGTAAAACAGGGTTGGGAGTGGACCGAAGTGCACAAAGCCCTGAAAGATGCATTGAGCCTTGTTGTGCAGCGAAAGCAGTGAGTTGATGAATACGAGAAAACTCACAGAACAGTCTAAGCTTGTGTTATTATTTAATTTAAAACAGGTATTATTACTGCAGTGAGGACTTGGTCCAGCTATGCACTTAACCGGCGTGTCAATCGTGAGCATCAACCATGGCTGCCACGCAGGCTACGATACTCAAAAGTATTTAGATGCCAGTAGCTGCTGACTATTCAGGTAAGCACAGACATCCTGTTTCTACTCTGAAGCAAGGACTAGTCCAGTGCAGGCTCACTTTGAGGCACGTTATGGAAGTAAGATGCTAACAAGTGCCAGTGGAATTAGAAATTTTAGTAGAAACAGTAAAATACCTGTTTTAGCCACCAGTTAAAAGAAGTGAAATGAAGAACCTACATGAAACTACCTTTTTTATTTCACAGAAAACACGTTTTATTTAGGCGTTAAAATTAATGCAGAACTGCCTCTACTCTCCCATTTCATTCCTTGGTTTTGGAACTATGCTGACAAACATAAGCAGTTTCTGGAAAAGTTAAGATCCGTAGTCTTGAATCCATCAATGACTGGAAACATTTGGACGGTCAGGTGAGTCTGCGTCCTTCAAGTGCAAACTCTCAAAGAAAGGAGCCGCGATCACAAAATCAAGGGGTGGTACTAAAGAACAAGTCAAGATATTGTCCAGAATTGTAGTAATGGCCATAGTGACTTGAGCTTCATATACATTTATTAGTTAAACAGCACTCCTAGAAAAACAAATGCTGCTCACACTCTTCCTTGGAACCCGTTCACCATCTGGGTAGGGGTGCAAGAACACGGATGTAGCTAGACTACAAGCGTTACGTGATTTCTAGCACAGCTCGAAAACACAGGAATGATGATGGGATAACATTTCTAGCGCTTTACTACAACTGCTACTAGGTTATTTAATAATATCAAAATATGTTGCATCAGCATATATATTGCTTTTAACAATTAAAGAGTTTATTTTGTTTTCCTAACAATATCACTATAAAACTAAGATCTTTCAATAGGTTCTTAACACTCACTGGACAACTTCTACTGCAAGTCATCTCAACTAATGTGACAAAGAAGATGTGGGAACCTTCCAGTAGTCCAGGCTAGGAACCGCCGGACTCCTTCACCTGGGACAAAATTAAGCAGATCTCTCTTTCCACTGAAGCCCAGCATATAGTGTCCAGGGCCTCCAGTTCTAGAGCTGCTGACCAGGTACAGTGTCTGCCACAAATAACACGCACACAGAGGCAAATAGGAAATTCACCCAGGGACTTTGTTCAAACAAAATAAACCCGCAACACTGGAGATGAAAGAATAAGAGCTGCAGAACAGGGGAAGCAGTCACTCTTGGGTTTGCCCGCACTGACTTTTGCAGGTGGTATGGGACGTACTTGAGGTTTACACATGCATCTTTGGCCACAGAAAAATCAGCCTTGGTATTTCTGGGCAATGGCCATCATTCTCGCCTTCTCGCTAAAACTGTGTGACAAAACCAGNTTACCCACCCCCCACCCCCCCCGTGGAGGTAAGTAAGCAACCAACAAATCAACTAAAGACTTTTGTCAGTGCTGGAGGGCCAGCTGTCTCATATATGGCAAGAGTGGCCACTCCGAAGAACATCTTCAGTACAGCGTATGGCCCGATCTGTTTCCTTCAGGTAATTTATTTATTTATATATCTATACGTTACACAAAAATGGGGAGTTCAAACCAGTGCCAGATAAAATGGGGCCATCTTAAAGGCACTGAATGGAAGTATATGAATTGTTCTGACCCATGGGAAATTATGCAAAATAAGCACTCCTTTAGTGTTGTAATTAGTATCTTCTAACTTGATTAGATAATAATCATGGCCCTTGGATAAAAAGGCTGCCTTTGTAATGTTGATGGATTTGTGAAATATTTAAGGACAATCTCTGCAGCTCTCCTTTTTCCTCAGTGTTGCAGGTTAGCATATTCAAAGAAATAAAAGTCATATGTTTGAATGGTCACTTAAAAAAAAAAAAAAAAACAAAACCAAACCCCACTACTTTATAAATTTAGATGTTTTTAAGTAACTTCTGCTGTTTGCTCAGCATACTAAGATTCCAGGAGTGCCTTTCAAACATAGATACATCAGTTAACACCTGGCTATGTTTTACTACGGTGGCTATTCCAGAAGTGAGTGGCCAATGTGATTAGAGTTGGATGCACTGAATGTGGAGGTCAATGGAAAGACTCCCTGTTGTTTTCTCTGGGTAGTGGATCCCAGTGAACAGAAGCAGTAGCAGTACCTTGTAGGACTGCACTAGGCCAGGAGAGGGTTTGTCTGTCTTACATTTCTCCAGTGGTGCTCAAATTTCCCCAAGCACGTGATTCACTTCCTTATTCCTGTCCTTGCTGAGCAAAGCGATTCAGTCTTTATGGCTGTCCTGGTTTCAGCTGGGATAGAGTTAATTGTCTTCCTAGTAGCTGGTCCAGTGCTGTGTTTTTGAGTTTGGTACGAGAAGAATGTGGGTAACAGGCCGATGTTTCCAGTTGTAGCTGAGTGATGTTTAGCCTGAAGTCGAGGACTGCTCAGCTCCTGGTGCCCAGCCAGCAAGAAGGCTGGAGGGGGGGCACAAGAAGTTGGGAGGGGACACGGCCGGGACACCCGGCCCAAAGCGGCATTCCACACCGTGTGACGTCACGTCCAGTATATAAACTGGGGGGAGCGGGGCTGGGGAGATCACCGCTTGGGGAAATCTGATTTTATACTCCAGTGTGTGAAATACATATTTAGTATATAACTGGGTGTCAGTCGGCANTCGTGTTGTGCAATGAGTCGCCCCCAATGCGGGGGGGGGGGGGGGCAGGGAAGTGAGTGAGCGGCTGCGTGGTGCTTAGCTGCTGGCTGGGGTTAAACCACAACAATGGCCGGTCAAAAATATCAGAAAATTCTGTCCATCTGTGTCAATAGTTGTCCCGTAGATAATGACAGGTTTGTTGGGCGCGAGCTTCCTTTACTGTGTCCTATACCTAAGTTTAGCAGTGATTTAAAAGTGACTGGATATATTTAAATGCATGGAAGTTGAAGGAAAAAGCATTTTTTAAGAGATACCAAACACCACGCTTCAGGGTTCAGGCATATCTCTAAGCTATTAATTATTCGAAAGGACTTAGGTGGAGGACGAATGATCCCAGATCTGCCTACAGCAAGTTTCTTATGCTTTTGTGTGAAGCAACAGGTACAGATCACTGTCAGATGGGATAGTGGACCAGTCTCCAGCGGGCCAGCACAGCACTCCAACAGTACTAGTGAACTGCACGCCAGACGCAGTAGCAGTACCTGGAGTACATACGCATACTTTTTGTTTTTGATTGAAAGCTCACAGAAACGATTATGCTATGTATTTTCCATCTATAATTTCAAATATTCTGTAATTGTAAAGTGACCTACAAAGGGCTGTGCCCTTGAAAACATAGCTAGGTGCTCCAACAAGGCGCCTCTCTAGTCCTGTTAAAATTTGTGCCATTATATGAGGTTTTTACCCCTTAAACGGTAGTATAAACAATGCGTCAAACAATATTCGTGCCATTTTGGCTACAGGGATTTGTCTCGGGACTTACGTTCCTTCAAACACCCAGGCACACATTTTCAAAGCTGGTCGTGTGTTAGTAAAGACCTGGACGTCCTGAACACGCACTGGTTTTCTTGCAGGTGCAGTGAAAGGAGTAAACCCTGGCAGGGTCATCTACTGGAACAAGACTAAGCTATCATTTTCCACTTCCATCAGCTACGGCCAGGTTTCAAAAGGAGGTTGGTCTTGGGGAACATCCAGTGTGTCCCAGATGATACGCAACGTTACACAACCAGCCACCACTTTCAAGATACTTTAGCAACAGTTTTGACTGTCACATCTAGAATAGCCACAGTTAATCAGAAATTTTGCTGGCAAACTGAATCAGTTTGGAAGTAGGCTTCTAACAAGGATACATGCCAAGCATTGACATTTTATGTAACTTTCAAAACAGCAGCAGCAACAACAACAAAAATATCCACACCAAGCAGTCAACATAGTATTGAATTATTTCAACAACAGATATGCCAAAAGCTTAACTTGTTCAGAAATCCCTACTTGTCTTTGCACCCTGTTACTCCACCCTTTGCCTTACAGCTTGATTTTCAGCTGGGCAACCAGTCAAGAGCAGAGAGCCGGGCACGTTTAGATCCCCCTGGCTCCTGCAAGAGCTCGCAGGTGCTCAGCCTACCTGAGAAACACTGAGTGCTTGCAGGAGCGTGGCCCCCCGTGGATGCTTGACAACACTTTTACCCTCTATTTTGTTTGACCTCGTGCTTTTTTAATGAAGAGGGTTTGTCCAGTATCTTGGTAACTGTTACGTAAATTTGCTGGCTTTTGCGTTCTATTTCATTAAGCAGCACCAGTTAGTTAAATGACATGAAAAAAATCCTGTAAGCGGTTCCAAAGTGCTCAGCTTGCTGCACAACTTGTTGTCACACAGTCACTTCAATGAGCCAAACCAAGAGCTGTCCTGCTAACAAAGGGGCGGGGAGGGGGACAAATATAACAGATCTTCATGTTAGTGAAAATGAAAGGTCCTGATCCAGGAAAGCACATAAGCCTGTATTCAGATGCTTTCTTGAATTTGGGCTTTTAAGAAAACATTTCTGCAAGGAGGCTCTTGGATGAAAAGCACATCTGCTCTACTGACGTGTCTCTCATGAGCTCAGTTAAAAGTTACCGCATAGGTCAAAAGTGACTCTGGACTTTTTTTACCACATC
>VYZV01011266.1:19251-29270 GCA_013401275.1 Pandion haliaetus | reverse complement strand
GAGCCCAGGCTGGAGCAGTTTTTCTGGCAGGTCTTGTGACCCCACGGGGGACCCACGCTGGAGCAGTTTGTGAAGAATGGCAGCCCGTGGGAAGGACTCACGCTGGAAAAGTTTGTGAAGGACTGTCTCCCGTGGAAGGCACCCTACGCTGGAGCAGGGGAAGATGGTGAGGAATCCTCCCCCTGAGGAGGAAGGAAGCAGCAGAAACGGCCTGCGATGAACTGGCTGCAACCCCCATTCCCCGTCCCCCTGTGCTGCTGGGGGGCATCTGTTATTTACGTTTGTCTTCTGGAGCAACTGCCATGCGTATTGAAGCCCTGCTTCTTCAATGGCCTCAAGTTGCAGCAAGGGAGGTTTAGATTGGATATTAGGAAAAAAGTCTTTACTGAAAGGGTCGTCAGGCATTGGAACAGGCTGCCCAGGGAAGGGGTTGGGTCACCATCCCTGGAGGTGTTCAAAAAGCGTGTAGACAGGGCACTTCAGGACACGGTTTAGTGGGTATGGTTGAGGGTTGGACTCGATGATCTTAAAGGTCTTTTCCAACCTAAATGATTCTATGATTCCTGGGAAGCGGCCGGACATCACCTGCTGATGAGAAGTAGAGAATAAAATCTTTTGTTTTTCTTTGGTTTTGTGTGCAACTTTTGCTTTTGCTATACCAAACTGGCCTTATCCTGACCCATGAGCCTTTCATTATATTTTCTCTCCCCTGGCCAGTTGAGGGGGGAATGATAGAGTGGCTTTGGTGGGCACCTGGCACCCAGTCAGGGTCAACTCACCACAGTCCTTTTTGGCACCCAGTGTCAGGCATGAGGAATTCAAGATAAGGATAGCGATTGGGAGAGGTAACAGGCCAAACATGGACTAAACACAGCTGGAGAGCAGAGCAGAATGATTGCGGGGGGAAATTATGTTGTAATTGTGGTGAAGGGACTAAGGGTGGATTGTGTGTGAATTGTGGGCACCTGGCATTCAGCTAGGGTAAACCCACCACAGCTGCCTGCAGCACCATTTGGGCTGATCCTTCCCTGGTGCCCACTCACACAAAACCGTCCCAGCCTTCTCCAGCTGCAGCCAGCCAGACAATCCTTTCCTGTTAGAAAGGCACGGTCTACATGTTAAAAACTTACAAAAAGGAGCTGCTGTCATCCTGATGGATAGCAGCGAGCAGCCATTAGCTTGGGACTTATTCCGAGTGGCCTTCTGTGCAGTGCTGAAGACAACGGTCCTCCAGGTCTTCAAGGTTGTTAGGGGTTTGTGTGGCGTGGTTTTTTTTTTTTTTTTTTTTTTTTTTTTGTGGGTTTGCTTTTTTCCCTTGTTAACCAAAAATGTCAACGAAAACAAGACTGTTCCCAGAAAAAGGACTTAAACAGATGAATTAATTTCATGTTTGGGGGGAAGGGGGGAAATAACAATGGAAATTCTCAAAAGATCCCACATCGAGTTTTTTTTAAAAAAACAAGTTTTGTATTGAAACAAATTCTTGTTTCTGCTCCTTTGCAGTGACATGAAACTCTCTGCAGAGGCTGAAATCAAACCAAACTGTTCCAAGTGGTCCTTTCTGGGCCTCTGGTCTGTGTGGGAGCAGGACACTCCTGACTCAGAAACATTTTCAAAGCCCCACGTTCNCCGAGGAGGAAGGAGCGGCAGAGAGAAGGTATGGCGGCCTGACCCCAGCCCCATCCGCTGTTCCCCTGTGCCGCCGGGGGGAGGAGGGAGAGAGAACCGGGAGTGGAGCCGAGGCGGGAAGGAGGGAGGGGCGGGGGGGAAGGGGTTCTGAGCTTGGGTTTCCCTTCCCAATGCCCTCGGGTTTGATTTGATTTGCAGTAAATGAAATAGATTTGGTTTCTTCCCCGCGTTGAGCCTGTCTTTTGCCCGTGGCCGTAAGCGTGGAGGGAGCGATCCCTCCCTGCCCTTGTCTCGACCCACGAGCTTTTCTTCGGATTTTCTCCTCCTCATCCCACCGAGGGGCCGGGGGCGGGTGGGGGAGCGAGCGAGCGAGCGGCGGCGTGGTGCTTTGTTGCCGGCTGGGCTGAAACCATGACAAAGGTGTTAACGGCAGTTGTGGTAGTAAGTGACAATGATTGTTTATGGGCAAAAGAATTGCTGAAAATGTTTTGAAGCTGGAAGGATTTGCTGATGGCAAGTCCAAGTCATCAAGCCCCATGCAGTTAGTTACTTTTCTATGGAAGCATTTCCCCGTTTTCAGAAGATCAGTTTCGTCTTCAAAAACGCTGCTTCAGCTTCGGGTTCAAATCTTCCACTGATGCAGGAGAGCACATAGCTCAGCTGAAATCAACAGGACTCCATCCCTGTACCTCAGCATTAAACTAATCCTGCTTCTGCCTTTTCAAGTAATCTCTTCAGCACAAAGAAACAAATTATATTGTCAACACTTGAAGGAGAAGGCCTGTTTAGTTTTCGGGGCAACACAATACAGGGAGAGGAAGGAGAGAATATCTGCGTTTAGCTTTGTGCAAGGAGTGGAGGTGCCACGCTTACACTGTTAAATGTCACGCTGTGGTTATTCTGCTTGCATCTATTCACCTGAGCAGGATTAACTATCTAGGATGATATCTAGGAATATTATTTGAATATTTTCCAAGACCAAGTGGAGGGTAATTCAGAAGCCGGTTTTGAAAAGAGTTGCACATACAATAGTAAGTATTGATGAAAACAAAAATGAAGAATGGCTTCTTAATTCTTGGCTCTACTGTGACAAGAGGTGGCAGCGCTTATGTGGTTTTTTGCATCTAGCTAAGGGAATGCTAATCCTGATCCAGTCTGTCACCTATTGTATTCTAAATCAGGGCAAGCCTGGCCCAGGTGTAGTCCTGGTTGAATAACGAAATGCCGGAGGTTATTCGATCGACTGGGAAAAGCTGGGTAAACAGGGGTGTTCCCTCGTGGGTTCTCACAAGTCCTGACTCCACGCACCTTGGGTCTTTGCTCCTGGAGACCCTCGTGAGCTGTTTGGCCCGTTCTGTCTCTTCCAGGTGAGTCATTTTGTGCAGTTGCATCTGCGCATGACTATGTTCTCCCTCTGGTTTGGGGATTCAGGTTGCCCCCCAGCCTGTATTTAAGATGTTATCTTTTTCTACAGCACCATGAAACAACTGTTTTTCTAATATGGCTTGTTCCACGTATCGAAATAAGCAAAAACATGTTTATGCTTGGTGCCACAAATAAGAAAATGAACGCATGGGTCAGCCTACGTTCAGGTAAGATCTTGGAGAGGTGCAGGAGGTATGGCAGTGCAACCGTTCTTCAGTGAAACACAGTACTGTCGGGCACTTCTGGTGTATCTTGCCCAACTGTAAGTATAGCGCTTTTACTGAGGGCTTGAGTCCACAAGCCATGATGCTTCTTCAACAGTGTGCTTCCATGGGGAATTACTGACACTCGCTACCTCCTGTTTTTTCCAGAACTTTCTTTTTTTGTGGGGGGTGGGGGGGCGTGTCGGGTCTCATAGCAGTAAAATCAATGGGAATTTTCTTACTGACACCAGTACGGTTTTTACTGTAGAACAGAACTAGCCAAGATGCTCCATGAGAGCACATTTAACTTTTATTAAATCTCCCCCCCTCTCCGGCCCCATTTCCTTCCTCCCTGTGTTCATCATGCTCCACCTATAGTTGGACAGAGTTCCCTCTTACACATAGCAGGGTGTGTTGTGGTTGCACGCTGCCATCACCACTGTTGTTTGAGGATTTACAAGGTCTGTTTTTAAATGCTCTTGAACAAGCAGAAACATGTACACATGCTGCTGCTTCTATCTTAACAGCTGTCAATCCTAAATCACAGTGTGAACAGTGAGTGAGATGCTAGAGTACATCTTTCCAATATGCTGCTTCAGGTCTGGGCTGAAACTGCAGAGCTGGAGCAGAGGATCCTTTCTGCATGCTGTAATGTCCCTAAGCAGACACTGGGCAGCTGAGAAGGAGGCCCTGCTGTTCCCCAAGACATCTCTGCAGGGGCTGACAACCAGTACTCCAAGCACACAGGAGACACGGACCCTGGGTCTTCATTTCAGGGGAGCCAAGACCGGAAGACCAGCTGTTAGGATCACCATTAATACCCTAATCAAGGTAGGTTGAGTTGTCTGCTGTTTCTGCAGGATTTTTACCTCCTCTTCTGCACAGGCGCCTCTTGCCTCTTCCTGCTTGGCCGCTGCGCTGTCCGAGGCCTCCACTTACCACAGCAGTCACAATGTACCCGTTTCTGAATTCAGTGTATTACTGTGTGAGCCTTTGGAAAAGCAGCACTTCTAGACTGTCTTTTAACTAACTTATTTTAAATGGCATGTTATTAAATGTTGCTTGTCACTTGTTGAGCACATAGGAATGCTTGACCTCTGCACCAACTACATTCAAAATACATGACAAAGCCATACAAAATGTTATCCTTATTTATTACTGGCATTTCTAAAACATCTGACTAGAAACAACATAAGAGAAATGAAAATTAACAGGTCTCCAGCATGACCTGCACAGTAAAACATCACCTAATGCAGACAGTATGATTCCATCTTCTTTCAATGAATGCTTTGATGTTGTAAGGCTGGAATAAAGAAAAGGCAGAGTGCCCAGCACAACACAACATACATCACCTGCAGCAAATTTAATTTGTTTGTCTCAAAGGGCAAGGTAATGCACTTAAGTAATTCTGTAGTGCGGCGAAGCTGAATTTCACAGACCTCAGTCTATGACAGTAAGAAATCAAGACGAGACACCTGTTTGCAGATGGCCCAGCTCCCTGTTGGGTACTTTCCCAGCACATATAAATCAGGGAAGGAGGGGTATCGGTTACAGGTGGACAATCTAACTGACAGGACAGACCTTCAGACACGTTGAAGGCAAATGCAATGAGTAGCTGTAACGCATCTGATTGATAGCTTTATGTCTGTGCGTACATCCACATAATAATATGAAATGGATTCAAGTGAATATAATATCCAACCAGTGAAAGCACAAGCAGCTTGAACGGGTGATCGCAATATTGTTTTCAAGATTTTAACTCACGCATACACCTGAATTAAATTTCTGACTTACTCTCTGACAAACCTAAGCGAGCATATTCCAGAAAGATCCAATGTTACTAAACTGTAGAAAAGAAACAGGGGAACGTAACCTCCAGCAAAGTTTTATGATGATAATTTGTAAGCTGGTCTTTTGATTTATACCTTGATAGAGATTTTATTGCCTGACACCGAGAAAACCTGTCTGTTGTGCTCTGCAGGTGTTCATCTGGAATGACTAGGCTGCTGTGGAGATTTTCAGGTAACTTACCCATTTGGTTTTATTTGCAGGCTTGATGGGTGAAGGTGTTGCCTTTTGGTTCTCGCGTTGTGTCTCTTCCCGGGTGCTAAAGGAGAGTAGGTTTGATTAGGACATTGCGGTTAGGGGACCTCCTTGCACCTTCTTCTCAAGAATCGGGGCCTTTCATAGAACCAGGTGTAGAATTACACATGCAGGACCACAGTGGCATTGACTCAGCTTTTCATTCTGTGCCCCCCTACCGATTCAGGAAGTGCTCCCTGGCTAGTCTGAAGGCTGGTCCAGTCATTGGCACTTCACCAAAATGAGACTGAGGGCTTCACCTGCAGCCTGAGGGCAAAACAGTGCTACAGCCACCCACTTCACTCCTGTGGACGACACCAGCTTGCCAACCACCTCTTTAATTGTGCCGCAGTCAACACCTCAGTTTTTGGGAAGTACTTTATGGGAAGACTGTTTGAAGACAAAAGTGCCTGGACAAGAAAGCAACCAAAAACCACTCAAAGGCCAGACTAAGGGGTATCTGAGTATTTGCAGCCCACACACACCTTGGGCAATAGCAAAAACTGGGGGTGAGATGGCAGATGGGCTGCAAAGTTATTCTAATACCCTTTCCCTGAATCGTCACATGGGCAACAACCCGTCTCCCCCCAGAGCTATCCTCCCTTGTTCCCTTGTCTGTGCGGGGGGAGTCATTGCCTGCTCCGCTGGAAACGCGGTATTTTTGTAAGTGCATTACTCGCTGACAGAATTACTTCTGTGTCTTGCTGCTAGTCATTGCGACCAGCTCTGAAAAGAGCAGTTCTTCAAAGACGTGTGTCTGCTCATCTGCCTTCCTTGTTCCCAGGGAGAATCCAAAGGGCGCATTAAATATAACCTCGGCATCTAGTACAGAAATTAATCATGCAACATGACCTGCATGTCACTTAAATAAGTTGCACTGCAATTTCTGTTGCACGGATTCGTATTAGAAGGTATTTTCCTTTGATTGAAAAGACTCTGCGAACGCAAACTCCACGAAGAAAACAGCACAAAACACGAGTACCGGCCACGTCCTGCCGAGACTCTCTGCAGCCTGTGAGTGACACAGGAGACCTCTGCTGTTGCGTCCCGTGCCTCGCCAGGGCTGTGGCGTTCCGCCCCCCCCCCCAGCAGCTCTCATAGGGAGACTGTAGAGTGCAAGAGGAGCCAACAGTTGGAAAACCCATTTTTAAATTCCCTGCTCCAGTTTGGTCCCTGGGGGATACCCCCAGGGTGGTGCTGGAGTAGTGCTGCCCAGAGGCAGCAGTAGTTCGGGCATCTGGCTTCCCTGGATATCCCACTCGGACAACTCTGCCTCAGCAAAACCTGTGCTTCAGGTCTCCGTCTGTGTAAGGGCAATCACTAGACTTCGCTACCGCCCCAGGCAAGGTGGCTTCCCCAGAGACTGTAAGAAGCAGAGGTATTGCTCTGTGCTGGGGCACCCCGATACCGTGGGCCGGCTGCTTCACACCACCTGTCCTGGGATGTGCTCAAGCCTGTCCTACAGGGACAGACAGACCAAGTCAGGTAGCAGAACACTTGAGGTTGGCTCGAGGCTTGCTGAAAACTCCTTGGCGAGCCAAGCCCAGAAGGGATCCCTCAGACAGCGGCACACAGACCCAAGGGAGTCAGAGACTGGCTGCTCGCTCTTCCCTGTGTGAGTTGAATTTTTTTTTTTTTTTTTTTTTGTGGCACTCAAAACATGTTTTTATTTCTTTGGGTTTCCTGTGCGAAGGTAAGATATCCAGCGTTTGCTGGCTGCTGTTTCACTGAAGCGAGATTCATTTCATGATCAGTTTTGCAAACCTGGGCAGAAGCAGTATTGTGCATTGACCAGCTCCTGCCGCTTTTCAGGTGCGGCAGAAACATCCCTGATGTTCAGCAGCAGTGCTTTTTGGTGGCGCCAGAGCCTTGGACCGCTCCCTGGGTAAGTGCCAGTCCAGTCAGGCAGTCGTTTGCCTTTGCGTTTGGGTTCTCGTAGAAGATGATTACTCGTCTAGTGCTTGAAACCGAGATTCTTCTCTGGGATGGTTTGCTGGTAAACATTTGACTTTGTAGCGGTCCAGTATTGTTCTCCGTCAGAGCAGCTAGAGGTGGTGCAAGTTCTCCCTGAGGGGAGTCGGACCGCAATTTCTCCTCGGCATAGTTGCATGCTGCAAAACCTCAACAGGGGAAAATCTGTAACTTGTGGTATTTCTGCTCCATGTCTTAAAGAAGAAATTACTCAAACTCATTAAAAAATGTCACAGAGGTAAAACTATCTAGCTCATAGGCCCTTTCATTTCCTATTCTAATAACGTGGACTTTTTTTTTTTTTTTTTAAAAAAAGCTACCCCCACTAGGTGATCACTTTGAATTTCTGCATTTTCATGGAACATGCATGCAAAAAGCCCAGCTGACAATGATTTCTGCCAAAAGTTTTGAAATAAAAATGTGGCTTTGGTAGTAAACTACCATTTTTTGGCACTCTATAAAAATCCCAAATGTTTAAAAAGTCACAGAATCCATGATTCCTGTAACAAACCCTAAGTACTGCTAATGATCGCAGTAATGAGCTTTTAATACTAAAATGTCTCTGGCAGATAGGCTGGGAAGGAGGGGATATGTATGTTACCTGTGTGTGCTGAAATGGTGCATCGTGTTACACGCTCCCGAGCTTCTCGCTTGTTTTGCTGTTTCACAAATTACAGATGCGTGCCAGCTTTTCTCTGCCTCTTGACAGAGAAATTGGTCGCCTTTTTCGAAGAGACATTTTAATTGGATGGAAATTATTGGACTCGCTACAGGGGGCAAACAGGTCAAACCTGTGGATTGTATCATGCAGGGTTTTTGAGTCCACGTTGAACAACCCACGGATAGCTGAAGAGGGAGCCCGTTTCCTAGTCCAGCAGTGGCTTCAGTTGAACTGCAGCTCAGTAATGAAGGAGGAAAACCAGCACTCTCGGCACCCGCCATGCTTTTAGCTCTTATGCCTCCTAGGTAGGAAACTTCTGGTCTGTACGTCTTGCTGTGTTTTCAGCGTGAGGTTGTGTGCCCTGCGTTAAGCCAAGCGAACAGCTCAGTGCTGCGCCATGCCCCATGGAGAAAAGTACCGATTTCTGGCTAGAGATGCAAACCACTGTGCTGGGAAGTGGCACGCCAGTGTTGAGTCAAGCAGGCCTTTCAGTGTTACAAAGCCCGGCTGGGCAAATAAACACCAGTCGAGCAGCCTACGAAGCGGGGTTGACTGCTTGGGCATTTCTGGACCGCACGGGCTCTCGCCTCGCAAGCCAGCAGCCTGGAGCTTCCCTGATTGAGCCTCCGAGACTGCTGTAGGCTGATGGCACGTGGTCATGAAACAGACCTGCTGAGAAAGGGGAAGGTTGCACACCAGCTGGTAGTTGCTGCCTGGATCGCACTCATGCTGGAGAGAACGGTCCAGGAGAAAGAGCCAACGCTGTCATGCCTCCAGATGAACATCTCCATCTGGGTGGACTGGGCTAGGTCTTCATTTTGAGACCAAAAACATTTCCTGGCCTGAAGAAATGAGGTAGGGCGTTAGGGGCCACAGAGACACATCTACCAGCCATTTTTATTTAAAGAATGCCAAGTAACCCTGGTACCTACCACCTGTAGTTATCTTCTTTTTTTTTTTTTTTTTTTTTTATGGATTGGGTTGAAAAAGGTTTCCTCCTCTGGACTGCAGGCCCAAAGCCATCCTCACAGGTGTGAGGAGGCCGGAATGCTGTGCCAGCCCCTGGAGAGGTATGTTTGACCCAGAAGCACAGATCCCTGTATCGCACCCGGCACTAGCACGTACCGGTCTAAGGACAGGAGGGCGCAAGATGCCGCGTCACCTGGGAAGAAGCTATGTGAAGGTCGGCTGCTGCACGGTGACCTCTGCGTGCAGGCTTTCTGGTCTGTTGCAGGCACGCGTGGGGTCCGCATCCCAACACGGCTGGCTCACGAAAACGAGAGAAAGCTGAGGTCAGCCCAAAAAAGATGCTTGGATGGCACATCTTGCGCTGCCCGCTTTATGGAAGAAGGGTGGAGAACAAAACTCCGCAGCGACTACGGTAACAGGACAGAAAGAACACGGCAGTGCTCCTGCAGCGCGTTGTGGCGTGCTTTTGTACCAAGCAGCAGTTTATGAAGCGCTTGATGACGCTCTAGTAGAAACAGGAATTTTTCAACGCCCTGGGTGGGAAAGGGACCAAGACTGTAATAGTAAGTTGGTTTAAGTATCTCAAGAGTAATTCCCATGTGAGGACTGCCCTGAGTGCTGTGCCACTTGTCTGCCTTGCTCAGGTGCTCTGAAGGAAGAAAGAAAGAGCTGAGCAAGCTTTCTCAGTAAGCTGTTAACGCAGGACCAGGAGCAGCGTCTTTCTTCCCGAGGGACCAGGCTGTATTTGTTTCCCTTAATGCTGTCCAGCAAAGCTACCCGTAGCGCACCTGAGCTACGTGGCCACCGGGAAACCTGCACGTCCTTCCTTCGGCCTCCCGTCTCGGCCCTGGAAGTCTCTCCTGCCCCACGGAGGCGAACCAAGTAGCGCCAGCTGACACCTGGCGGCCCGCGGTGGGGTGCCGGAACCAGCTCCGCGCTGCCGCGACAAGGTCAGTGCGGGGCCACCGAGGGGCTGTTGCGGTTTAAAGTCCTGCCGTTAACGGCCGGTTTCTGACCCTCTCCTTCTGGCGGGGAGCGGCGCTGGGGGCGGGCGAGGCCGGCACCGCCGCAGGCGGACG